>JAQQZR010000010.1:12717353-12740381 GCA_030068235.1 Notoglanidium macrostoma | reverse complement strand
CTCCGCCTATCTTCCTGTTTCCCCCGTCATCCTGGCTCCGCCTATCTTCCTGTTTCCCCCGTCATCCTGGCTCCGCCTATCTTCCTGTTTCCCCCGTCATCCTGGCTCCGCCCATCTTCCTGTTTCCCCTTCATCCTGGCTCCGCCCATCTTCCTAGAGGGAGTAAGAAGAGCAGAACTGGAGAAGTCACTGAATGGGAACATAATAGCTGTGTGTGTGTGTGTGTGTGTGTGTGTGTGTGTGTGTGTGTGTGTGTGTGTGTGTGCCTAGCTTTTCCTGATATCACATCCAGTCTTTGTGCAGTGTGTTCGTTTGTGGGCCTCTGAGTACTTAAACTTAACGTCAGACCTGCTTACACACCTAAGCGATAATCCCGCAGCAGTGTGTTTGTGTGTGTATGTGTGTATACATGTTTTTGTGTGTGTGTGTGAGAGAGAGAAAGAGAGCGATAAGGATGCCCTAATTCCAGTGACAGCCTCGACCTGAGGCTGCGAAATGTGACGTGCACAGATTCCTTTCAGATTCTATAGTGCGCTTTGTGTTAGCAGTTAGCATGGGGATACAAACGAAAATCTCAGATGGGGGATGTGCTAACACTGCAGAGGACGGGTTTGATTAAAATCCCGCGGAATTAGAAATGACAAGTGTTAATGGTGCGGTGAGGCGTTGGCGGACTCGATCCGGTTGAGCGCTAGTCTAAAACATCCTGCTAATGGGAGGAAATGGCTCGTCTAAAGCATCCATGGCTCTAACGCACAACAACTGTGCAGATCTTATTATTAAGTTTTATTGTGGATGATATGCAGTTTTCAACTAAACAAAACATGGAAGGGACTTGATGGCCATAGCTTTAGAAGGATGTTTTAGGCTAGCATTCGACTGGATCCAATCTGCCCATGCCTCTCCAAGGGACTTCCTGGTTGAGACCCCACTTTAACCCCGCCTTTCATTACCAATCTAGCTCCACCCACTACACTAGCCCCACCCCTTCCACCATTTTTATCCCGTAGTTCAAGCCAACCCTTACACTCTGGGTCTTACTCTAGCCCTGTCCATCATCCTGAAACCCCACCCACAATCAAACCCCATTGTTCATTCAAAATCTGCTCTCAGTTCAAACCCCACCCCTTATTCATACCTGTTGTTGACTAAAACCCATAATCATTTCATCCAGAAGAAGGCTCCATCTCCAAGAAGAATGCATACTCCTTCAACTATGTCTAAAATAGCGACCCTTAAAAGCAGAACACAAACATCCTCCCTATGGGATTAATATTTTGAAGTATTTATTACAACCATATTGTTCATCTCCCCAAAATTCATACCTGATTATCAGAAGATGCCTAAAGCAAATCGGATTGCTAGAGGAATCATCGTTCTGTCTCATTGCCTGAAACACACACACACACACGCATGTGTATGCATGCACACAGAGTTTATCATAGTGATAGGCCCAGCAGGTTTGACATCTAATCCTCGGAAAGCCCTTCAGCTCGGCAGGTGAGTATCGATCGGGCGGTTTGTGCTCTCTCAGCCAGAGCGGCATCAATGATGGATTCCTCGCTCTGCGGATGAAGATAGGATGAACACATGAACTCCATCTTTTCTCACACAGACCACAGATTCGCTCGCTAAAGTCGGGCATAAACTACAAAACGCTCAGCCTGATTTTATCCCTGATACATCCGAACGAAGACAGACCGACGATAAGTCCGGATGTTCTCTGATAGCGTGAGGGAAAACGAACGTAGGTACAGACAGCGTGCGCGTGTAAACAAGCGAAGATGATCTGATGGGGAAGGGCTGTAGGAACGTACGATCTGACAGCGTGAGCAGGTAAGCAAGTCCTGGTACAGATCGCATACCATCGGACGGCCCGTCCCAACATTTGTAAATGGATGCGAGCGCAGACGGCGTAAGAGGTAAACGAGTGTAGGTGCAAATGATTCGATGGTGTGGGTACGGTTGATCCGATGGTGTGAGCGGGTAAACAAACGTAGGCACAGCTCATCCGGTGGTGCGAAGGGACTTATGAGCGTAGATACAAATGATCCAACGATGCAAGAGGACAGATAACAGGTGCATGGAGATACAGATGATCGGATGGTGTGAGACGCTAGCTGAGCGTGGGTAGCTAGAGCGTAGATTGCGTAAGAGGGTAAACAGATGTAGGCGCAGGTAATTGGAGAGTAAGAGAGTAAACGCTTGTAGGTATAGACTGTGTAAGGGGATAAGCAAGTGGAGGTTAAATCGATCTGACGGTGCGAGAAGGTAAACAAGTGCAGTCACAGTGCGGGGTAAATGAATATGGGTGCAGAGTCAGAAGGTATGCATATAGAGTGCAGGTATAGATAATGTGATGGCGTGAGGGGGTATACGAGTGTAGGTACAGATGGTGCGAGAGGGCAAATGGAGGATAAAATGAGCAGAATATCCGGATTTCCTGCAAATGTAATCTCTTAAGAGTATTCGTTCGCCCTACACACCCATCACGCACGTAAGTGCACTTTAATGACGTGGATGTCATGCAGGTCTTTCGCGGAAGTCACCAAATGCCTCTTTTCTCCGGAAGCCCTTCAGAACGTCATGATTCCGTATGTGCAAAGGTGCGAAATCATTTTCGATGATATGAATATATTTTTAAAAAGCCCCTCGTTTTAGCATATGAAAGCCTGAAAGTGCGTGCATGTTAAGTGGCTCTAAGCTTCCCGGCGCTGCGAGTTAATTGTCTGAGCGAGCGTCGAGAGGAGAGCACTCTGGGTTGGTGAGGACGCCTCTGTCCGACCGCACCCCCACTTCAACACAAGAACGCTGTCGAGTGTCACTACATGTTTAGGACGTTTAGGTGAGTGCTTTATATGACGGGGGTGACGGAGACGAGTGCGGGGTCAACGAGCAACGCGACAATCGCGTGCACGCCGGTGTCACGGGCTGCACGACAACACAAGAAACGAGGACGCGGAAAAAACTCTAGAGTCCCCGAGAAAGCAAAACGAGCAGATGAAAAATGAAGGGATGAACAAATCGAGAGAAAGTGGGTAAGTATTTTAATTGAAGCAAAGCTGCTGGCTAGTTCGCTGATGTAACTGTCGCTGTGACATCATCAGCTGGCAGTTAAGATTCAAATTTCACATCCTTCCATCAGTGTATTATAATGAGGAAGTGTGTGTGTGTGTGTGTGTTTTCCAGTTCGGCTGCTTGAGGTATTAACTCTGACTCACGCTTTTGTCGCTCTTTACAGCTCTGTTCTGCTGCTGACACACACGCGCACGCACGCACGTATATATATATATATATATATATATCTGTGTGTGTGTGTTGAAGTGTCTGTATAGAATTAACCCCACTGCTCACATGACCCACTTTCGTCTGGTCGTCTGTGCATTAGATAACGGTGGCCTTTGCTAGCGCATTAGCCATGCCTTTGATTCTATAAGATGAGTCTCACACATTCTTAATATGGTGCGTGTGTGTGTGTGTGTGTGTGTGTGGGAGTAGTGCTGAATCACAGGCCTGTTCACATCACAATCCTACTAGTCGTACAAGTGTGCGTTCAGCTCTCACTCTGCACGCCTATTGAAGGTGCAGGTCAGAAGCGGTCAAATCGGCGGCGACCCGTTTCCGTGTATTGTTAGCCGTGCTAGCCTGCTAGCTCAGATGCCACTTCAGTCCTTTCTGCCGTGAGAGCAAGGGAGGCGTATGGGAGTAGAATGTTCTAAATAAACTCCAACCCTCTCTCTAAGCACACCTTCATTCTAACCCAACGATTAACTTCCTTTCTCACAATAATATCAATCGAACCACTCTAATTCCATCCTTAATCAAGCCACGCCTTCACTTTAACCCCCACCCTTAATCTAACCTCAAACCACACCCTTAACTTAACCAAACCCCCTTATCTTACCACACCCTCACTTTAATCCCACCCCTGACTTAATCACGTCCCCCTTTCTAACACACATTTGATCTAACCACATCTTCAATTTAACCCCACCCATAATCTAACCCCAGCCTTACTTTAACCACACCCTCACTCTAACCACGTCTGACCACACCCACAATCAGCCCCACCGTTAGTCTGACCACACCCACTCTCTCTCCCGCTCAAAGTTTAGTGATTAAACTGGGAATTAACTGTTGCTAGATATATTTGCCTCACAGCTCCAGCGATCAACTCAAGAAATAAGCTCTAGACGCTACACATGTCTTGGCTGATGGACTTCATTTGGGGCTAGGGGGACATTGTTTGGCCGAAGCTTCACTTTGCAGCCATCTGTGTTCAATTTCACGAGCACATTTCCTCAGAGTGCGACAGTCTCTGTCAGTTAATTTCAATTAAAATGCCCTTCTATCTGTAGGATGGACTTCAGCACAAACAATTTCATAACCTCAGGTTTCTGCTGCAGCATCAAGCTGGGGTTTTCGGCAAGATTGCCAAATATGTACTTTTTTGAAATGCAATAGCTGGAAGTTTGGAAATTACTACACATGTTTCTGAGTTCCTGGGGGAAAAAACACCTGATGGATTTGGAAAAAGATTGTTTCTTCGGTTCGGAACATCAAGCTGCTGTGAAAGTTCTCGGGTTGCTGAAGAAGCTTTTCAGTCCATGAAAGAAAAGTTACCGCCTTTCATTGCCGGAGCCGCTGAAAAAGCCCCAAAACTGTTTGGCTTTCAGCTCCAGTTCCTGAGAAAACATTGCGGGTTCCAAAGCTACACATCACGAGAATGTAAGGCTTAAGTTACTGAACAGGTTCCTGACAAAAGTTCCAAACGTTCTCGAAGGTTTATAGCTTGTGGTTTTCCAAAAAGTTGTATTCCTGAAAAATGTTCCAAAGTTCCTGAAAAACAGTTTGTAGTTCCCAAAACGGATTCCGGGATTCTAAAAAGGATTTCGGGTTCCTGATACTGTTCCTAGGTTCCTGGAAACTAGTTCCAGGTAAAGGTTCTGGGTTACCGGAACAAAAGTGCACCCAGTACATAGGAAGATATTTCTTTGTTCCTTAAAAAGCCTTTGGTTTTGAACATCATGTCGAAAAGCTAAAATTCTCAACATCTCACAAGGTAAAGCTCATGACCGAACGGTGCCTACTGTCACCATGGCAACTATTTAAATAGTGATAACGCACACAGTAAGTAAGCATGTCAGCAGTTGGTTGTGATTCTGTTTGCCCTAAACAATGATGAAGAAATTGCTTTTTTTTTATTGAAACCTGAAGCTCAGGTCATTCACACACACACACACACACAGTGTACTTCCTGGAAGCAGTGATGAATTATTAAGTTTTGTTGTGATGGAATGATGTGAGCTAAAGTGAGTGAAGCGATAGAGGACGATCTCAGTGGAGACTTCACCTCCATCGCATCATTCTCTGTCTGTTTCCCGGTCTGTCTGTCGGTCTGTCTGTCGCTCTCCCTCTCTCTGTATGTCTATCTGTCTCTCTCCAGCTCCAGCTGACAGATAATCCTCACATATCAGTCTGTAGAGTCTCCACTGCCATTTTATTTATTTAAGGCCCTTTCGATTCATCTTCATCCTCCATGTTTCATTTTAACTTTATTGCTCAATTCTTCCTTCACTTCAGATGCGTGCTATAGACACACCAGGTGTTAGTTTGAGCTCCAACTTATCACGAATGGACAGCTGGGCTTAAAACTCCAAATGAAAGGAAAGAAAGCAAATAGTGGATGGATGAAAAGGGGAAAATAAATAAAAGCATTATGCAGAATGGTGGAAATATGAACGCGTTGGAAAAGATTGATGAATAGGTAAAAAAAAAACGTAATTATGATGCATGTTGTCAAAAGAAAGTAGGAAAGAAGGGAAGGCAGAACGTATGAAAAGCAAGGAAAAGGGAAATCAGAGGAGGGAAATGTGTGCTTTTACGTTGTTAGAAAGAAAGAAAGAAAAAATGAAAAGCAGAAACAGAAAGAAAGAAAATATGGATATGGAAAAAGAAAGAATAGTGGATTGGTCAAAAAATAACCCAAAAATAGAATATGACACATGATGACAGAGTGAAAATATGAAAGAGTTGAATAGGAGAGAGGCAAGATGGTAGAATAAGAAAAAAAAGGAAGGAATGGAAGAAAAGAGGCCAGCAAATTCAATTGAAGCAGAGAGAAATATACATTTTCTTGCAATGTTAGGTGTTATTTTGCATCACATGTGTACATCCGGGCCTAAAACTCCTAAAACAAATATGGGAAGAAAGAAAGAAACAAACAAACATCAGTCAAAAGGACCAAAGAATGAATATATGTAAAAGATTAAGAGAGAAAAAAATGGAGTATGAATAATGTATGAATGAAGACAAACGAAGATAAAGTAAAGGATAGAGAACGGAACAATGAAACGAATGAAAAAACACACCATTATTAAGAACGGTGTAAATAACGAGTGTGTGTTAGGATTGTAAAGCGGGTGCCGTTCCACTGAGTGCGGGATGAACTGATTGGTCGGCTGCTGTAACGGCCGTTATGACATCATCAGCCGTCAGGTGGAGTTGAAATTGTCCGACGTTGCGTCATTGTGTTTTAACGAGAAAGAAAGTTTCACTCTTGAATCTGCAACTGTTTCAGCAGGATTCGGTTTATAAACAGCTGAAAGTTCACGTATGAATGGAGTCTGTGTACGATAAACACTTCACACTGACCTCAGCACAGACGTATTATGTGTTATTAAGGAGTGGATGTGGTCAGGACTCACAGCATGAATCACAGAGTGAGTCGTCAAGAGCAGCGTTTAATTAGGCAACGGCTAACTCGGCGCCAATGGCTAATAATGCCACGTTCCGCTCATTGTGAGATGCAGACACACACACACACACACACACACACACACACAGCGGAACAGCAGATTTCTCACTGTACGTTTATTCACCATTCAGGGCTCACACTCATCCTCCTGACATTCCTCCTGCTAAATTACACACTAATGATGTTTTCTGATCAATTAATTTCACTAATTATATTGGGGTTTTTTTTTGTTTGTTTTTTTACAGAAACATCAGTCAGTGTTTGGTAATTCTGCCTTCAATCCATATCACATCATTCGGAGAGATTTAGTGGCTCCTGTGTTGCCTTTTTTTAGCTAATACACCACTAACCAGGCTAATCATGAGCAAGCCTTATAGTAAACATGCTAATACAGCAAACTAGCTACACACAGACTAGCATAGTGAAAAGGCTAACTGAAACTAGCAGACCAAAACATGAACCAGCATTATAGTAAACAGGCTTAATACAAACTAGCATTATAGTAAACAGGCTAACTGAAACTAGCAGGCTAAAACATGAACTAGCATTATAGTAAACTGGCTAAAAATGAACTAGCATTACAGTAAACAGGCTTAATACAAACTAGCATGACATTGACTAGCCGAACTGAAACTAGCAGGCTAAAACATGAACTAGCATTATAGCAAAGAGGCTAAAAACGAACTAGCATTAGCAAATCGGCTAAATACAAACTAGCATTATAGTTAACCAAATCAAACAAAGATTAACATTACAGTAAACAGGCTACGTGCAAACTAGCATTATAATAAATAAGCTAAATAAACTAGCAATATAGTAAATAGGCTTACTGACCCTCGCAGGCTAAAACACGAACTAGCATTACACTAAACAGGCTAAATACAAACTAGCGTTATAGCAAACGGAAGAAAACACAGACTAGCATTATAGTGAACTGGTTAACCTTTATGGCATGAATGTTTTTTTACACTCTCCCTTACTAGACGTAAGTGATCTTTTTAAAAGATGTTGACAATGTCATGTCATGGACGCGTGGGGTTTTCTCCCTTCTGTGATAGCCATTCCTATTCAACATTAGACAGTTCTGATAAGTGTTGGCATGGTGATTTCAGTTGCATCCACTGTCTCTTCAGGTCATGGCGCGTGACTCAAATGCAAAAAAAACTGTTTCCATTTCAATTTGGTGAAATATTGCATCGTCCAATCGTCTGAAAAACCACCTCATGTAAACATATAAATAGTTTCGCGAGTTTTTTTTTTAGTGTGCAATTTCAAATTGCGAATTAAGCAGGTTAATGGAAACCCGCATTTTCTCTCTCTCACTCTCGTTCTCTCTCTCTCTTACACACACACACACACACAGGCAGGCAGGCAGGATGTTTTGCATTAATGTCAGTGCAGCTGTCAGTCATCCATCGATTAGGCCATTCACAGCTCTGCATCCAGAACTGGACTGTCCAGGAATGCAGGAATGGGTGAAAAAGAAGGGGGAAAAGAAATGGATGGATTGAAAAAGAACGAAAGAAGAAATGGAGGAATTCAAGAAAATAGATGCACTTATAGAAGAAAGAATATTTAAATGATTAAACAGCATTAAAAAAAACAAAAGAAGAACAATTCAAAGGAGAAAGAATGGAGGGATAAACGAACGGAATAAAAGCGTGTAATAATAATGTGTGTCTTGTCCAAAGAAAGAAAGAAAGAAAGAGGAATGGATGCAAGGGAATGGTGGAAAATGGCAGGAAAAAATAAAAAGATTTGGGAACGTGTGACAAAAGGATAGGAAATGTGCCTTGTAGTAAGTGTAGCTTTCCCTTGGGTGTGTGCTGAATCAAAGATGCTGATTGGTCGGCTGCTGTGACACCCATTATGACATCATTCAACATTGCATCAGTGTGTATTCATGGAAAAGTTGCGCGCTATAATCGGAAACTGTTTAAAATTTCAGTACAAGTTTATAAAAACAGAAAAAAAAGTTCAGGTCTCAGTGGAACAGAGAAAGAAAAAGACAGACAGAGAGAGAGAGAGAGAGAGAGAGGGAGGAAAAAGAATACTTATTTAGTAGATATGGGATTTGGGATATTGTGATACACTGCTCAGTTTGGGTTTGTGGTTTGGAAGGACAAAAATAAGAGAGTAAGGACGTCCACGTCAGGCTCGGTGTACAGCAGCTGGACAAAAGGACAAAATGAATGTTAAATTAGTGCATAAACAAGTCGTTTCCTTTCCCACGAGACGCTAATATAAATGCAAAGCAAACTGTAGCCGCGCGATGTCCGGGTGACCCTTTGTCATTAGCACACGCCTGAATGGCGTTTTGTTCGGCGTGACGAATGCTGACTTCACCGCCGGCCCCTTAAGAATCAAAGCTAATCTCGGCTCATTAAAACCCGCTGGATTCATTAGCGCAGAACGCAGCCACTTGCATCCCGCAGGACTCCCGCAAGCCCGCGTCTTGGTAGTGCGCTAATTTAGGAACAGGCTCTGTTCGTTAACAAGGCTAGAATCAAAGTATCAGAGTTGAGAGGATTGTTAATTACGGCTTCAATTAAGTGCTGGGAGAAAGGGGCTTACTGTGAAGGAAGGAGTTTTGTCTTTTCAGACAAGCAGGGGAACATTAAACCAAATCAGGACAACAAAAAAAAGGCCTAATTACCTACATTTCAAAAGTATCTCGAACAAGCCTTCTAAATTAGCACGGCTTATTATGAGTACAATAAATCTGTATGTTATTTACTCAGATGTGAGCAGCACAATAAGTAGAAGCTAAATGCTAAATAGAGAAGCTTTTTAAATGGCTCACAACTGTGCATTTGACTTTAATCACATAATCTTGATTGAATTAACTGGAATCTCCGCCAAAGCAGCCATTTTCAATCGCTCAATACTCGGTCGATTACCAGTATTTCAAAGTATCATTCTACCAAATTAGCAAAACTAGCTTAGCATGCCTAGCTTTTAGCATAAATAAAAGAGCCGCAAGTGTTCCGTTTCTTTTCGACCACTGTAGTTTTTCCATTAATATATTATTTATTAACAAACATTGTAGATTTTATCGTTTTAAAGTTACAATAAATAGTCATTCCCTCACTAACCTCGCTTCTTTGTTTCTTTTGTTTTTTTGGGGGGGGGCTGAAGAATCAGTCGGAGTATTTCAATTCCAAAGAAAGAATAAAAGAAGGACAAGACGGTGGTTTTTAAAGAAAGATTTAAGACAAGAAAAATTTAACTCTTGGTTAGAAATGTGACCCTTATCACCTAATCATTTAGATCGTAGAAATGATAAAATGTTGGCCATTTTGGATCCGCTACTAAAAGAAATTACACTTCAATTATGACAATTTCATCTTTTTTTTTTTTTTTGTGCTAAATGATGATGAATAGCTTTCAGTGTAATTGTATCTTATTTGAAGCTAAATGGACTGATGTGTACCTAATTATAAAATGATTTTGATTGAGCAAATGGCAGCCATTTTGAATTCAAGTCACTGAAAGGAGTTTTGTCTGTTAATAAGAAAAGGCTGTTACATCTCTTTATTTAGAAGCATAATGGAAACCTCGCTGCTAATCAGTTCAGCTATGAATAGATTCAATCTGCAGAAATAGCGGCCATTTTTTTCAGACCCGAACCTTCACGTTGTCCTCAACCTCACAATGTCACACAGTCACAGTGGCAGCCTTGTAATTTTATCTCCGTAATATTTCCTGTCAGTTGTTACAAAGCGAGCCACTCGGGCGCCATTTCTTTCCCCCACTGATGGTCAGAGAGGTCTGTCTGACGGGTGTGGACCGATAACCCAAGCGTCAACACGCAGATCTGTCATCCTGTCCTCCATCTCTCTCCTTCTCTCATCTGTGGGTGTTCATCTCTTTTAAAAACATGTCGTCTTCAATTAGCGTGCGGCTGTCAGTCTGGCTCACGTATCGATCATGGAGACGAGCGAACACGTCATTAATATTCACGAGAGTGTGTGTGTTTTTCAGATGTTTCAATCCCCTTATTTGGCTTTATGGCATTGCTGAGGGTTTATTATTATTATTATTATTATTATTATTCCTCAAATATTTTATTCCAAAAGATCTGCCAGCTCCTGATCCTCTGTAAATTCAGCTGAAATTTACCAAAACGTATGGTAAAAAGTCCACAACTGGAAATGTGGACAAAAAAAGTTAAATAAGAAATATAGAGTGTGGGGTGAGACACTGCGTCCCCATTCATCCATTGCCCTGTACAAATGGAGCACAAGTCCTGTTCTACCAAATAAAAGGAGAGAGTCTCTTGTTGTATGACTTCTTGCTGCTGGGTCTTGGGTTGAAAATGCATACGGCTTGTAGATACTCTGCTGGCCTCCACGTCTTGGAATTGTAGTCATATCCACCACCATCGCTACAGTAACCAGAAGAATAGCCATAGTCATAGGCCATAACCCCCACAGCTGCCGTAGCCTTGTTGACCATAACCATATCGCTGGTTCCAGTAGTTGCTTGCATAACACTGGTTCCAGTTCTGATGTTGGCCACCAGCAACCCTTGCCTCAACCTCCTTAGACACCACCTCGACCACCATATTGCTGCTGCTGGTAGACCTCCTTAGACACCACCTCGACCACCATGTTGCTGCTGCTGGTAGACCTCCTTAGACACCACCTCGACCACCATGTTGCTGCTGCTGGTAGACCTCCTTAGACACCACCTCGACCACCATGTTGCTGCTGCTGGTAGACCTCCTTAGGCTGGCCAACTTTAATTACACCCTTGCTTCCTTTAACAGTATGGCATTTCTCTTCCAGGACTTTCTTGACAGGCGACTCCTTCTTATAAGTAATACAATGAAACCCCTAAGTAATAAGATGAAACCCCTTCTCTTTCTTGTTTTTGGAAGTCCAATAGATTCAGTCTCACCAAAGGCCCCGAAGTATTCCTGAATCTTTTCTTCTGTAGTCTCAGGGTTGAGTCCGCCAACAAATACTTTAATAGGATCCTTGTTCATTGCCATCGCTTTCTTGGGATCGACCAGGTGTTCCTTTTGCCGCAATACCTTTTCATTGCTTGCTGCGTCTTTGAAGAGGATGAACCCAAAACCATGTGACCGGTCCATGTTTGAGTCCATTATGATGGTACAGTCTGTCACCTCAAGAAACTAGTCCTTAAGCTCTTTTTTGCTCATGTCCTAGATAAGACCACCAACAAACATTTTGCCAACATTCCCCTTTCCCTTGCTGCCCTCCACTCGCTGCTCCATTTTGAGACTCGTCTCTTCAGCGCCCCTTGTCCATTTCCGTTGTCCAAGGTCTCCATGCACTGCTGCTCACTGTCGTCGGCCACTGCGACTTATATTTTTAACCCCTGTTTCATCTCTATAAGACTACTGTTCAAGATGGACTCTCACCATGGCTTCTCTGAGCTGGTCTGAGAAATAAACAACATGTACACCAGACTTAATAGCAGAATTATAGCTAGCTGGAAGCAGCAATCAAGGGGACCAAGAACCAAGAGTTTATAGGCTGTTAACCACAGATTTCCATGTCTGAGCTCTCGTGCTTCATCTCTACACTGTAAAATCCACGGTTGCTGATGGACGTAATGGAAACAGATTCCCGAACACTGCTTTAAAAGTCATTGATGTTATCTTGTGCATGTATCATCTCACGTTACTCATGATCTAAATTGGTTAACTAGCAACAAATTTAGGTTAGCGGAACACTTACTTAGCGTTTTTATTTGTAGAAACATTACTGCTAAAATTTCCGTCATACCAATTTAGAATTTAGACAATTTAGGACAATTAGCTAAATTACCCAGCTCGTGCGTCATAACATAATTTTATAAACATTCCTACAATGTTGATGCAACATTTTTAGTTGTAGAACCATTACCATTACCCCTAATATTCCCATCATTTTACCTGGGTGGCTAGCCAATTAAGAATCATTACGAAGTTAGCCAATTTTGGATATCTGAATGTTACACTTCCAAGAACTCTTGATTCCATGAATGTTCAATCTTTTCACATTTGTAAGCATTCCAGTAGTGTTGCCTTAAAAATGACGCTTCCATTATGTTAGTTTTGTCTAGCATGAGCAATGTTCTTATATAATTGTGAATCATTCCATTCCAACATTGTAGGAATGTTATTTCTGGCATTCAATACTTGTAATACCTTCTAATATCATTCTTGGTAGCTAGGTAATTTAGCCTGATTTACTAGCTAACTTGTGCTCATTGGCTGTGTTTTGCAACTAAAAAACAATTAGGTTAGCAAAGCACTTTCTGAGTCACACAGTTTAAGGAACTTTTGGTTCTGTTGTAAGATAGCATTCATAAATGTTTCTACAATGTTATGCCAACTTCTTTCATTGTTGGAATGTTAATGGTATTTTTTTTTTTTTAGAACATTGCAAGAATGCTGGGTTTTTTTCCCCCCCTAGAATACCTATTAAATGTTCTAGTAATGCTCTTTCAGTGCTCTAAAACCCTGTAACATTTTATTGTGTCACAAAACAGAACATCTCTCACATATTGTTTCTAATTAGTCCAGTTAGCTAGACAATTTCCAATGATTGTCAGGTTAGCTAGCCACATTACAAAGGTTAGCTAAGTTACAAAGGTTTAGATTTAGGTTAGCAAAACATTTTTATGAATTTTACAACTGTAGGAACATTGCTGAAACATTGTGTAAGCAGTATCCAACCTTTAGAGCATTGCAAGAATGTTATTTCCGACCTTAGAACATTATTAGCACAAAAAAACGTATGTTTTAAAAACATGCTTGTAGCTGAGTAGCTAGCTAATGTAGTATCAATAACAGATTAGCTAGTCAATTTAGTCATTAGCTAAGCTTCCCATATTTAAATTAGCAGAACGTGTTCAGAACAATGTGGTTCTCGAAACGTTTGCTTCTGAAACAATGTTAATAAAATAATATTTAGAACTGTTCCTGCAACATTTCTAGTTGTAACAGAATTAACTTAACATCGTTAATGGTGTTAAATGTTGAAATATTCTCAGCAATCTATTGATGGACATTTATTGTTAGCAGTATGATTGCGAATGTGTGTTTACAGCTTTAAGGAAAAATTAGACACCGCGCTGCACTGGAGAATTAGTGGTGAATATAGTTTTTACTTCTCTCCAGTTAGAAAGGAGCAAAAGTCATTGCATTTTGATGTAGAATTTCAGAAATCTTAAGAGAATGGTACAAAAAGGCTAGTTTTCGTTTCAGCTGAAGTACAGTTTTAGCTACATTTTTAAAACTGCTTGATATAGATTGTAATCTCAGGTCCTCCATAACGCCCTTCCATCCAGCAGCCTGGTTGAGCTTCCTGTAACGCATCTCCCCCATCTCTGACCTCCAGAATAACCCCGATTTCATCCTGCACCATCTCAGATTTAAAGCTATTTGTAAAGCTGTCAGAGGAATGTAAACCATATGGGTGTAATGTACTGACATCATGCACTCTGATTATTTTGTGCCTTCTAGCGCTTTCATAACGCCGCTATTGTTGAAGTGGGACAACCCTACTGCTGTACCCTGCAGAAAAGCAAAGACCATCATGCCATGCTTTCACAATGCTCATGCACTCGTACAGCGAACTCCTAGAAAAAAAACCAGACTGGAAGCCAGAAATAATTACAACTTAATGCAGTTAATTAAGCTGCCTTTCTGTACTGTCTGCTGGATCTCACACTTTAATGACATGCGAAACTGGGGAACACATTAACAGCTTGTCTCTAAAATATCTCTGTGAATTGAACTTTGTGTGGTTCGATTCCCCATGACAACTCTCTTTAGAAATTCACTTCACTTCGTACTTTGCTGGAGTTGATTCTTCTGACATATTACCAGCTCTGATTTGTGAATGAGACACAGAGGAATCAAGACTCTCTCTTGACATCCACCTGCAAAACGTCAGATTTGTTCATGCTCATGAATTGATTTAGATGGATGGATGAATTGGATCATTCAATAAATTGATGAATAGTGGGCAAATGGACAGATGGATGGATGGCTGAGCTGGCATTTGGGTGGATGAATGGGTGGATGAATGGATGGACGAATGATCAGGCAAATAATGTGCATATTGATGTACAGGCAGATGGAGAAATGAGAGGATGAATAGGTATATGGATGGATGGATGGGCAGACAGATGGGTGAATGAATGCTATATGATTGAAGGGAGCGATAAACAGATGAATAGGTGGATGACTGAATGTCTGTCTGGTTGAGTGGATGAACAGACAGATGGATGAATGCTGGCTGGGTGAAGCAAAAGGATAAAGTTTTACTGTTATTACTATGACAGTGAATGCCTCAGCTGTGGGTGATTTTTGATAAAAATGTCTCCTGATTGTAAAGCTGTAGATGTAGTTCACTTTTTGATCTTCCTCTCGTCAGTTCAAGGCTGAGTTCTCATGAGCTGCTGTTCCTGCTGAGCCTCCGGTGATGAACAGATTTTACACTTCCTTCAAGAGCTTGTTACACACCCAGGCTTCTCTGATGTTTTTCATACATTTTTGTTGTTTCTATATTTGCAACCCGACTGTTTACATATCAGGACACTATTTTTAGCTTAAGCTGTTTGTTTAAAATGCTAATCAGTTTCCATAGTTAGCAGTTAGTAGTAACTAAAAATAGTAAGTAGAAACGTGCAACATGACCGTTCAGGTCTGCAAAGTGCTATGTGGTAGTTCAGTTATAAAGCGCTCAGTTATAGTCTCAAGTGCGGTGTGATGGTGTTGGCACTTCTACAGGTTACAGCAGCAGCACTGTCTCTCACCAACAATAGGGGTGTTATGAAAGCCCTGGAAGGCATAAAATAATTTGAGTGCATGATGTCAGAACATTATACCTGTATGCGTTACAATTCTCCATCATGTTCTACATTTCCTGGGGTGATTCTGATGGACAGACACTGGAGGAAAATTTTAAAAATACATTTATTGAAGCCGTGCTGTAGGTAGTGCAGACCTTTTACTCACTTGGGTAGTGTCAATGAACGGCAGTATGGATCAGAAAACACTGGATGAGAAGATCGGTGCTCAGTTCATTTCTCTGCGTAATAGAAGTGATAAAGAACCATGGCTAGGTGGAGTAACACATCTCTGGATGGATAGATGGGTGAATGGATGGGTAAAGCAACATCTATGCACAAATGTGTATAGATAGATGGATGGGCAGACAGAGAAATGGATGGAGATGTGGACAGTCGGATGGATGGCAGGTGGATAGATAGACTAGCTGTTGGCTGGATGGATGAACAAAGAGATACATAGATGGCGATATGGATGGGAAGATAGATGATGGATGGGAAAGCAGATGGAAAGATAAACACATGGGTGGAGCCTGGAAGATTAATGGATGGTGGTATGGGCATGCAGATGGATGGATGATCATATGAGAAGATGGGCAGAGGGAAATGAAATTATAGACAGATATCAGATGGATGATTGGAGGTAATGGGTAGATAGATAGAATGGGTAGATGGGTGTATGGATGGATGGATAGCTATGCACAAATCCACAAATTTATATAGACAGAGGAATGAACATGTGGGTGAATAAAGAGGCTGATTGATAAAAAAGCAGTTGGACGGGTGAATGGGTAAAAGGGGAGATGGATAGATAGACTAGCTCTTTGACTGATGGGTAAAAGGGCAGAAGGACAAGTGGAGTCAAAGAATGACGGATGGACAAATGGATGGGTAGGAGAAGATCTGCATGGGAAGATGAGTAAAGGAGAATATGGATGGATGTCAGATGTATAATTAGAAGAATGGGAAGCTAGATGAATAGGATGATGGAAGGATGGATGGATAGATGGATGCACAAATGGATGGATGAATGGGTAAATTGATTGCTAGCCACAAGTCTACACACTAGTGAAGGATAAGTGGGGGCTGATGGACGGATGGATAGTTGAAAGGAGAGACGGATGGATGGGCAGATGAATCAGTAGTCGGGGTGTTAAATGGATGCATAGACGGATGGATCGGTGAAAGTGCAGATGGATACATGGATCGGAAGATGGAAACATGGCAAAATAGCTGGAGAGATGGAGGTATGGGTAGGCAAATGGATTAGTGGGTGGATGAATGGAAAGATGGATGGAGAGTCTGGCAGATAAATTGGTAGGCAGACGAACAGACAGGCAAATAAATGGCTGGGTGAATGGATGTGGCCTGAGAAAATGGATGGATAAATTGATAGCTTTACACAGGTCTATGAAGATAGACGGTTGCATACTTCAGTTGGAGGTGGAAGGACTGATAGATGAACAAGCAGATGGATTGAAAAGTGGATGAAGGGGGAGATGAATCGATAGGTAGATGAACATATGGATAAATGGCAGAAAGATAATTGGAGGAACGAGCCAATAGATGGATGGTCTGATGGATCTATAGATGCACACATGTGTGGATGGATGAGGAGATGCATGGAGATCCTCGCATGGAGATAGACGGCACCCTGTGGCACAGGCGGTAATGCCTTCAGGAGTATAACACCAGTCGCTTTGACTAGACATTTCGAAACGACTTGGATAGATTGTAACCTTCACACACACGCACACACACACACACACACTGAGAGAGCGAGAGACAGACAGAGTCAAACATTATGGATGTGCTCCATAAACCCACACCCAGAGAGAGCTGTAAAAACAGGCCAGTGTGTTTGCACATTATGGTTATCTGGCGTCGGCTATGAGAGCTCGTTCCCCCGATGTCCCATGAGGCCTCGCAACCTTGGGTTTACATTCAATTTCTCTCCCTCCTTCATATTCCTCTTCTCATCGACATTTCCCCCCAGACCTCAATGCATAATTGAAGCGAGTAAAAATAAAATAAATAAATGCTACTCAGAATGTCAGGAGAATTCTTCCCAGTTGTGCGTGCTTTTCTTAAACACGCCTTTCAGTGAGACAGGCGGCGTTCAGCGAGACAGGTGTTGTCGAGTAAGAGAGGCAGGTCAACAGGCAGATTTCACACTGACAGGTGAGAAAGGCAGGTATCAGTGAGACAAAAGGCAGTCAGTGAGACAGGCGGTGATCAGGAAGACGGATATAATTCAGCCTGCAGGCAATATTAAGTGAGAGAGGTAGTGTTCATCAAGACAGACAGCATGCAGCGAGACAGGCAGTCACAGTCGGGGCTCAGTGAGACAGGCAGTGTTGTGGCGAGACAAAAACATTAAGCGATCGAGGCAGTGCAGTCGCGAACAAACCTGTTTAGCCGGGTAACATGCAACAAAACTGAACGTATTCAGCAAGATAGACAGCAGACAGGCGTTCCTGATGAATACAGTGAGACAGGCATTAGCTACTGAAACAGGAAGTGAGACAACGAACGGACTACATGGACTAGGACAGCATGTGTTGAGGCAGGCAGCACGCAGTGAGACAGATCTGCCTTACTGTAAAGGATAAAGCAGAGGTTTGGCTGCTGTACAGCTCCGATGCTAAACTCTAGCGCTAATGCTAACCACAATGAATTAGAGGGTCATCACGAAGCCACAGTTTTATCATTTTAATGTTTTAGGATCTTTATCTGGCATTACGCTCTGTCCTGCTCTCCATTACTCCCCGTTCTGACGTCCATTATCCACCTGCGGCCACTTCGCCGGCCACAAACCCCACTTCCTGCTGTCAGGCTTTATGCTAATCGGATCAGAGTGCTTTAGCGTTTAGCTAAAGCCCTGCAATAGCAAAAATCTCTTCATTAAAATAAATATTGCATCGGAGATCACTCAGTTAAATCCTCCCGTGTATACGTTTCTGAAGAGGTCTGTTCTCCGGAGGGGAACTTATGATGTTTATAATCAAACAAAAACAAAATGACTAGGAAATAATAAGATTAGGAATTAGGATACTAGAAAACAAGGGAACAGGAACTGTTATTTGATTCTTCATGTATTAAGGTCAACATGGCGGTACTTGCTTTTGTGTACTACTCTGTACTCCGCTTTACCTTCCCCCGTTAACAGCGGATCGTGTATCGGGTGAAATCGTCTCCAGTGTGTTTAACGCGGCTGCGATGTGGGGAAGTGCACTCCGCGGCCTTGTCCAGCTCCAATGTACACAGAAATCTAATTCCGCTTAAAAACCCTTGCCTGAAACGTTTTCTGCTTCTTCTTTTTTTTTTTCAGCGGCGCCGAGTTGGTCGCATCGGAGTTAGCGCTGACTCATAGCTTCGCTCCGCAACCTGTTACTCCATACAGCGTTTACTCATTTTAAATCTATTAATAAAGTGGTGAGGAAGAAAGAGGGCTGAGATTCACTATACAGGCCACATAAACACCACCATCAGTCCACTATGACCACGGTCCAAACCACACACCCTTTTTACTTCATAGGCTGCCTAAATACCAATGCTCGTCCATGGTGGACGTGTCCCAAACCACACACCCTATTTACTGTAAACACCATCATCGGGCCATTGTGGATGTGTCCCAAACCACATGCCCAATTCATGAAATTGTACACATAGACTCCATTGTTAGCCCACTGTGGATGTGTCCCAAACCACATGTCCTGTTCACTATCTACTCTACGTAAACACCGTTATTAGGCCACTTCCCAAAACCACAAGCCCTAATTACTATATAGGCTACATACACACCATCTTTGATCCGCTGTAGGTGTGTCCCGAACCACAAACTCTATTCACTATATAGTCCATATAAACCCCCTCATCCGATCACTGTGGACATGTCCCAAATCATACGCTCTATCCACTGTATGGGCCATCATTGGTCCACTGGTGGATGTGTCCCAAACCACATGATTGTCAGCGTGAGTGTAAATGTAATAAAAAAAAATGAAGTATCAGAGAGGGCAAGCGCAGTGAGAACACGAATGCTGATAAAAGTATGAAAAATGACTCATCTTCACACATTTCTTTCACTCGGGACTCTGTGTGTGTGTGTGTGTGTGTGTGTGTGTGTGTGTGTGTGTGTGTGTGTGAGAGAGCAGTGGGACACAGGTAATTAATTTCTCAAGGTCAATTACTTTAAAGTCATATGATGGAGGGAATTCAGTGCAGTGCCTCTAAGGAGCTGAGCTCACCACGCCCACTCTGAGGGGGCGGGGCTTTTAAACACACGCGTGTTACAGATATACACCCGCGCGATCTTTACCTCATACCTCTCGTCCCTGCTGGGGTCAGTGCGAAGCGTTTTCCGTACACAGACTCCGTTCTGGATGGCCGTACTCACCAAGAATAACTGCGGAGATACAGTACAATGCCGAGAACTTCAATTGCGTTCATGTACATGGTTAAAATGCATATGATAATGAGGTACCCCTATATATATATATATATAGATATATATATATTTTTTTTTCACTGCAAGATTATCCTAGCGGAGGTTGGCAACATTAGCATATAAATATGAAATGACCTTGTGTTTACTTTCTTCACCGACAGAAAATGAAAAGACTGCGATCAGTCAGCTTTGCGGAGAGAAGAGATACCGGACAAGATGAGGAGGAAAGAGAGAGAGAAAGCGATAGAGAGAGAGAGAGAAGCTGGGGATTGCCCACTGTGCCCAAGATAGGATTAGCATGACGTCCCTGTGCTGTTAGCATAAACAGAAACTGGCCGATCCGATCCCGTGCTAACAGTGTAGGAATAATCACCTCGGAAATATCAAGCCTTCGGTAATTACAGCGGAACCTTCCAGCTCAATGCACACAACACAAACCTAGCGTCATAACGTGGTATTATTAAATAAAGATATTATTGTGTAAAGCACTTTTTTGCTTACGTTTACGCGCTGTCTGAGACACGTGCCGCCCGTGTACGGCCGTGTTCACACGTGCCCCCGTAGCGCATGTCTCTGGGCGTTTATACGGTATATTATAGTATCGTAACTTTATACAGTGGAAGCAATTGCAGCCGACCAATCAGCTGCTTTCCGTGGAACTGCACACACCCTCTCTTTCTTTTGTTCGATCATTCTTTATTCATTTTGTTCTTCCATTTTTTTTTTTTTTTTGTTTTCGTTCCTGGCTCAAAAATGTCTTTCCCCGTTTTCTACACCCCGTATTACACCTTTGACGTTCTGTCTTTCTTTCTTTACATTGTTTTCTTCTATGACTTTATTACTATTTATTTCTTTTCATTACTTTCTTTTCCATTGTTGTCTTTCTTTCTGTCTTTCTTTCTCTCTCTCTACAATCTTGTGTTTAGTTCTTTCTGTCCTTCTTTCTTTCTTCACTTCCTTGTTTGATAGCATGCTTTCTTCCTTTCTTTTTCTCGATAGTCTTATATTTAGTTCGTTCTTTCTTTCTTTACCTCCTTGTTTTACATTGTTCTCTTTCTTTCTACAGTCTTATATTTAGTTCTTTCTTTCTTTCTTTCTTTCTTCACTTCCTTGTTTTATGGCATTCTTTCTTTCTTTCTGTCTGTCTGTCTGTCTGTCTTTTTCTTTCTTTCTTTCTTTCTACAGTCTTATATTTAGTTCTTTCTTTCTTTCTTTCTTTCTTTCTTTCTTTCTTTCTTTCTTTCTACAGTCTTATATTTAGTTCTTTCTTTCTTTCTTCACTTCCTTGTTTTATGGCATTCTTTCTTTCTTTCTTTCTGCAGTCTTATATTTAGTTCCTTCTTTCTCATTCATTGATCATTCCTTCTCTCCTTTTTTTTCACCAATTTCTTTCATGTCTTTACTTGATTTCGACTTTCTTTGCTACTTTCTTCCTATAACTTTTCACCTCCGTCGATGGCGTCTGAAAACCATTTGCGCTGTATCTTTTTATGTAACTTTGAGTTCCCATCGTCGTTGTCAGTCCGGTATTTCCTTCAGAAACTGCAGCTGTGGTGTGTATATACCTCCCCCTCACCACCAACCCACTTCCCCACGTCTCCTCCAAAACCTGCCCCCGTATTAAAGTGCATTTCTATATTTACCATTTCAGCAGGATAGTGTTACTGTTCCGACTGTGAACACAGAAAAGCGTGTAAATCAATCCCATAATGCACCATAATGCTCAGTTAGACAAAAAAAAAAAAAAAAAAGGGGCCTCGGTACTTCGCTTAGGCTCGACAAATTAGCCGGTATTTTTATTCCAGCTGGAATGTGGCCGCGTTGTTAAAATCGATGGAACATCTCCGTGCACGAGGACGCTGAGCTCGCGTTACCTGTGTGTCCACGTATCGATCGGTTAATTCTCTGAAGGAATATCGCACCGTCGTCACCAATTAGCCTCTTTCGGCCTGAGGGGATTCACCAAAACACACCGTCTGCACGCACACAGGGCTTGCAGTGACACAGCTAGTGTTCACACAACGATGAGCTAGCTTATTAGTTCGCTAGTCTGCTAATTACTCAAACGTTTGTGGTGTAGCTGATTTTGCCTAGCCACTTAACATCAAACACATCCTATGCTAGCTATACTGTTAAACACAGTAAGCTGTCCAGCCTAGCTAATGTGCCTGAAGAAACGAATGACATTTGGTGATGAATTAAACTAACATGACCAGATTGATTCGATGAGTTTTTAGGCCTAAACCTGCCATTGAGCTAAAAGTGCCATAAAACGAGGATAGCTAATAGCTAAAGAACGTGGTAGCTGAAATGATAGTCAGCCTTCATTCTACGAAACGAAGGATTCGCTAAAATCATATATTAAAGAAGCAGTAGGTAGATAGGTAAAAATGTTAACCTGTATGGAATCAGGGCATGTCACTTCCTGTCTCAGTGACTTTTGTCTAATTTAGAAGGCTGTTCCAGAAGTTCTTGGCTTGGATAATGGAGCCGTGTTCGCCTGTGCTCGAGCCTGTCAGAAAGGCGTCTGTGCCCTTCCCTCGCCGCAGTTCAGCTCCTGATAAAGTCTGCACTGACTGGCAGCATGATGATGGAGGGATCTGACAGAGAGAGAGAGAGAGAGAGAGAGAGAAGGAACATCAGCTGCTGCTGAGGGAGGAAACTGAGGAAAAAATGAGAGAGACAAGTGAATCACATCGCATGTGAACTCTCGCGCTCTTTCCATCTCTCACCGTCTCTCTCATTCTCCATTCAGTTATTGCCACGGCACCAGGAGCACAGTTCCGAGGAAGTTTTGCACAGAATAGTAGCGTAGTAGCATTTTTTATTTTACCCTTTTCTACGGTCGCACTGAGGCAGAAGACACCAGATAAACATTTAAGACAGAAGTTTTAAAAAAACAGGACTGTCTCATTATGATCTTTTCTTAGTCAGCACTTTAATTAGCACAGTTATGAGCTAGCACTTTTCTTAGCTAGCACTTTTCTTAGTCAGCACTTTAATTAGCACA
>JAQQZR010000010.1:12676103-12717253 GCA_030068235.1 Notoglanidium macrostoma | reverse complement strand
ATGAGCTAGCACTTTTCTTAGCTAGCACTTTTCTTAGTCAGCACTTTAATTAGCACAGTTATGAGCTAGCACTTTTCCTAACTAGCACTTTTCTCAGCACTTTTCTTAGCTAGCGCATTCCTTAGCTACTGCATATCTTAGCTGGTGCATTTCTTAGCTAGCATGCCAGTCCCTGTTTATAGGAAAGATTTTATGCAAGCTACTTGAAATGCGAACAACCCAGTTAGCTGTGAACTCGGGTGAAGAGCAGAAAGGCTGTGTGGAATTTTCCGTGAAATACAGTACGTAGCTAGTGTTCTATAAGAATTCCGGCAGCAAAAAGGAATGAAAAACAACAGGTATTTATTTATTTTAATCTTTTTTTTATTTTTTTTTATTTAGCAGGCATATTTTGTCGTTTTCTTTGAGAATCCTTATCGTAAGGATGGTAACTCACATCTCTTTTTTTTTTTTTTTCACTGCTCACCTTAGCGTGTTAGTGAAGTGTCTACGCTGGCCGAACGGAGCGCGACGTCATCACGGGAAGTCATTTCCTCGCTCGTTCCCGGGCTAGAATTGCATCTGTCGGCTGCTGGCTGTTCAATTTCACGCTCGCGAAGCGCGGAGATAAACGGCTAAAAATACCTGACACGTGATGGGACACGTAGCTAACGAGCGAAGCGGGCGCGTGATTGATGGCTTCAGGTTTGGTCTGGACACGTATGATGTGTTCAACCTGACGGATGATCAGCATCACATGGCTAAGACGCTAACTCATGAGGAACGTGTGGCTAAGTGCCAGTCCAGTGCTCATACCAGGAAGTGCTTATAAACATTTCACCTGTCTCTCTGCCCTGTCTGTCTGTGTGCCTTTCTTTTAATTATTTTTGTTTTCTTTCTTTAACCCCGTCTGCTTTATTGTGTGTGTGTGTGTGTGTGTGTGTGTGTGAGTGATATCCGTGTTGCGGCATGCAGCAGTGTATATTATACATGGACTCTCGTGATCGACTGCATCTCAATTTCTCGGTCTCAAAAGCATACACACACACACACACACACACACACACACACGTGAAATATGGATGTGAGAGAGTTACATGCCTTAGGCACCGTGTCTGTGTGTGTGTGTGTGTGTGTGCATGTTTCATCAACCTGTTTGTGATACACACACATACACACAAACCTAATTAAAATGAAAGAAAGAGCATCCGACCACACACACACACACAAACACACACACACACACACACACAGCTGACAGCTTGTCCTGGTTCTCCTCGACGTACAGGGTACCTGAGGGAGCGACTCGCAGTCCTGAATGCAGTGTTCTCGTGTGCACACTCCACTGTGAAGAAGTACCCTTCAGAGTGCACTGTGTGTGTGTGTGTGTGTGTGTGTGTGTGTGTGTGTGTGTGTGTGCTGGGGGACATTTCTCCATGGGGTGCTGCTTTTTTATTGATGTGTGTTTCTGAGGCAGATGTCACATCGTGTTTGGCAGACATGGGGCAGTGATGTAGAGGACCATGTGTGTCCACACACACACACACACACACACACACACACACACACACACACACTCCAGAGGTAGTGGTGTGGTTTCTAAACACACTCTAAATTATCCGTTTTCTTTTAGCAAGTCGCTCTGATGAAAATATGAGAGTCGAACAAGCAAGTAAATATTAATAATAAAGTAGCCGTTCATTTCCTGAGGGTTCCACTGTACTAGCTAAGAGTGATGGCGGGATGGAAAAAAGTACAACGAAGGAAAGGTCGAGGGACGAAATAGTTATAAGTTAAGAAGCGAGTTAATGGGAAAAGAAAAGAAAGAAAGAATGCAATGAAAAACATCAAATAAATGGCTTGCATAGATTAGAGAGACGGGACTTTTTTAATACCTTAATGAGGGGTCACTGTCCTGTTGGAACACCCAGTTTCACATGGCTTGAGGTTCTGCTGAAATAAAAGAAGTTTTTAAATAAATAAATAAATACATAAGGAACGACAGAGAGAGAGATGTGAGGGGGGAAAAAATGAAGAATTGAAGCTTTTTTTTAAATGGTCGGATGTAGGAAAAGACTCAGTTAACTAAAAAACCGGCGGCAAGAAAGTCATCCGTTTAAAAATGTATATAATAAAAGGAAGAATATACGGAAGAAAGAATTCATCAGGGAGATCATTTTGGCAGGATGGAAGAAAGCAGGGCTGAAAGTAAAAGATTAATGAAAGAAGGAATAAAAAGAAAAATAATTAAAAGGAAAGAAAAAAAAGGCTCGCCTGTCTGTGTTTAACGTAGAGGGGTTAAAGGTCGCGCCGGTGTAAGACGTGTTCGGATCGGGCTTGTGTCAGGGCGCACGCCGAGGACTCGGGGACGCTGAAAGATGAACACGGAGCCACGCAGGCCCTTCATCCTGCCTTGGCACTCGGCATGAGATTTCCCCTGCAATATTTATACACTGTCGCGCATTAATGGCCGCCCGTGTCCATATTTGATGTGGCTCTCATTACGAACGCTCCGGCAGCAGCTGCGCTTCAGACAAGCCGCCATATTTCTCTCGGGGAAAACCGGAGGAGACCTGCTGCTGCGTCGCTACGCTTTGCTAATCAATCATTTACAGCGTCGGGGCTGGGGGGAATCTCTGAGTCTGACCGGCTATCGATTATTACTCCAGACTAATCAATGCCTATGATTAATGGAGCGTGAGGATTTGATCCGAGAGACTTTGTGGAAGAGTTAGGCTTGGTTTGTTTGCCCTGGGTTAGTAAGAAAGAATTCTTTTATTTTTTCCATACAGCATCAGAATAATATCTTAAACCGTGATGAAATGTCGTTTTTTTTTTTTTTTGGCACCATGTCTTGGCACGGACGCAGCCTCAGTCCCCTCCCACTGAGAGACTGTTAATTAGAGAGGATGCAGGATCGAGCAGATTGGCTGAGAGACTGAGAGGCCGAGAGCCAGGACAGAGGACGGAGCGGTCCAGGTTGAGTCAGAGCCATGCTGGAGAGCGCGCCACTTTACCCCCCCTCGCATTTCCCAGCAGGCTTCGCTTCGAGGTCATGTGACTCAGACGCCGGTCTGGATGGGGCTTGTGATGGCATCTGCGGCTCAACTTATTAAACAGGATTTTACACCAAGACAAGCTGCCCGATCCCATTACTCACTCCTCCGAGAGCGCGGAACCCCGCCAAGGGACGAAAAGTCACCAAATGCTCCGAAGTGCACACTTCAGCCGACGACTTTTTCACTTCTCTTTCTTCTAAACGTGCAATGATGATTCAAATTCTGATTCGTATATATATATATATATATATATTTTTTTTTTTGGCCATTCCTCCTTCATTTATTTCTTTTCCCTGCATTTCATTAATTACTTCGTAATTATGCATTAATAATTAGAGTAATAATGACTATTATTTTTATTCGTATGTCTTCTTGTTTTATTTTTGTACTTTTTTTAATTGAATAATAAAATAAGTATAACCGGTAGAAAGAAACAAAATAAAGAGGAGGAGGGAGGGAGAAACGATTCGCGAAGTGGAAGAATTAAAGAAAAAAATTTATTTATTTTTATAAATTTTTTTTTTTAAAGTTAGGATAAAAGGAAAGATGTAGAGATGAACGATTAATTCAATTAACTAGACAAAATTGGAGGGGAAAAATTATTCATTTAAGAAATAATATAATAAAAAAAAAAAGGCTTTTCTGTCTTCCTGCATTTTTATTATTTTCGAATTTTCTGATGCCTTTCTTTCTTTCGTTCTCTCAAACTGATTTGCATGTTATGCTGTAGCTTAGCTTCTCTCTTCGTTATCCAACAGGTAGAGTGTAGCCTAGGTTACCATGGTAACTATAGTTCTTTTTTTACCTTCTGCTTTGAATGAGGCTTTTTTGCTTTAAGTCCAATTTGTATCCAATGGCAATCCCGTGACACTGCTCTGACGGCTGTCGCTAATTGCTAACATACTGCCTGCTTACGACGAGATGATGGAATAAAACACAACCGTATCGGAGCGTGAAACAGCGCCGGTGTACAGAGCTTGTAGTTTTCACACTGGAGTTATTAAAAAAGAGCTGATTAGCACTAAATGGATGGCAGAAGTCACTCGCTCCTGGGCGGGAAAATCGTTTTCACCTTTGCACTCTGTAATTTTCACTCACGAATGCTTCCTGATACTGTTATTTATTTATTAACTTCTTTACAGGGCGGTGACGGATTATGTTAAAACGCAAACGCACACACAGAATGGAATCGGATGCTGTCATACTAACAGCGAACGCGGCGTACACAGCCTCGGAGCCGCAGCTGTGATGGGAAGGCTGATGGATGGCGCCCAGATAAATGATAAATCACGTTAGTGTCACGTTCCCGCTGAGTGACCGCACGTTTCTCCCCTCTGCTTATGTCAGCAGCATTTCACTTTGCCAGGTAAAGAAATCATTACGGTTAACAGCGCCTGCGTAAAAGTTATAGTCGACGAAACGGTAAGGACGATAATCTAAAAAAGACCCCTCAGTTATAAACGTGATCTAAATAATAGTAATAATAATAAATAATAAACGATTTATAATAAGGTGCATTAGTCGGAGGTAGGGCTTGGGGGAGCTGTTGAGTTGCTTGTGGTGTGAAACTGATGGTTATTCCGGTGGTCCTTGCTCTCTACAAGCCCTGAACCTTCTCCTGGAGGGTAACAGTTGGAGGAGGTGGAGGGCGGGGTGCGATGGGTCCCAGGAACTCGAGGTTGGGAAGCCGTTCCACGTCCTCGCCGCTGACGTAGAGATGGTCGCGGTGACCCGAAAGTCCTCAATCACCTCCTTGGTTTTCCTGATGTTCGGGCTCAGGTTGTGGTCATGACACCAGGCTTCCGGATTTCCTACTTCCCTCCTTGATGCAGACTCATCGTCATTTGAGACGAAGCCAAGCACTGTGGTGCCGTCGTGCGTATACAGTGTGTACATCAGTGGACTGAGCACCCATCCCTGTGGGACACCGGTGCTGATAGGCAGTGTTGATGATTGGTGCAGTGTGAAGCACCAGGGCTATTGCTCCTTCTGTGGACCTGTTCTTCCTGTAGGCAAACTGGTGCTGGTCAAATGAAGCTGGTTTGATGTCTCTGATGTGTTTCATGACCAGTCTCTCCAGACATTTAGTAGGTAGAGAGGCGAGAGCCACGGGCTTGTAGTCATTCAGGCCTGTGATTGCTGTTTGTGTTTGTACTGGGATTATTGTGGATGTTTTGAAGCGTGAAGGGAAGTAGGATAGGGATAGGGAACGATTGAAGATGTTTGTGATGACCTCTGTTAAGTGACCTGCACAGTCTTTTAGGACGCGTCCCATCACACCGGCCGCTTTCCTGGGGTTGATGCTCCGCAGGCAGAGTCTTACATCTCTCCAACTACTGTCCTCTATCAGACATCCCTCTGGCCTTTTCTTTCTTTTTCTTTCTTTCTTTCTTTCTTTCTTTCTTTCTTTCGTTCTTTCTTTACCTCCCTTGTTTTGTCTTTTCTTTCTTTCTTTCTTTCTTTCTTTCTTCTTTTTTACCTTTTTGTTTTCATTCCCACTGCTTTTCTTTTTTACCTTCCTTGTCTTACCTTTTTCTTTTAATTCCTTCCACTTTCTTTCTTTCTTTGTTCTTTTTTACCTTTTTGTTTTCATTCCTTTTTTTACCATCCTTGTTTTATGTATTTCTTTTAATTCCTTCCACTTCCTTTCTTTCTTTCTTTCTTTCTTTCTTTCTTTCTTTCTTTCTTTCTTTCTTTCTTTCTTTCTTTCTTTCTTTCTTTCTTTACCTCCCTTTCTTTCTTGCTTTCTTTCTTTCTTTCTTTCTCTGCCTTATTTTATCTTTTTCTTTTCATTCCTTCCTCTTTCTTTCTTTCTTTCTTTCTTTCTTTGTTCTTTTTTACCTTTTTGTTTTCATTCCTTTTTTTTACCGTCCTTGTTTTACGTATTTCTTTTCATTCCTTCCACTTTCTTTTTTCTTTCTTTCTCTTTTTCTTTCTTTCTGTCTGTCTTTCTTTCTTTGCCTTATTTTATCTTTTTCTTTTCATTCCTTCCTCTTTCTTTCTTTCTTTCTTTCTTTCTTTCTTTCCCTTGTTTTACCATTTTCTTTTCATTCCTGCTGCTTTCCTTCTGCCTACCTTTTTTACCTACCTTGTTTTACCTTTTTCATCCCTCAAGCAGTTTTCTTTCTTTCTCTCTCTTGTTTTAACCTTATTTTCATTCCGTCCCCTTTCATTCTGTCTTTCTTTAGTTTACCTGTCTTGTTTTACCTTTTTCATTTTCCATCCTCCCTCCTCATGTTCTCTGTCCTTTCTTCCTCATTACTCCTTCTCTGGCTCTCCGTTTTCCTGCTCTGTTGAATATGGAGCAGCTCACTCTCTGCTCTGTCTCTTAGTTTGAGTGTGAGTTTGTGTTCGCTCTTTGGTTCTTTACCCCGGCGAGACTCTTTGTCCATTAGCCGATCTTTTGAAGTTCGCACTCCGCTGGCCGGTGACTAACAGCCACTGTGGAGAACACAGAGAATGAGAAGAGCGTGGTGGTCTCTGAAGACCGCCCGTCCGCCCGGCCCGGCAATCTGTAACGAGCAAAACAGAATCTGCATAATTGGCGCGCGTCTGTGCGCACACAGCTGTCACTTCCTCCTCAGGTAATGAATCACTGCCTGCGTGTAAACAACAACAGGGGCGAGACGCAAGGATTTGGCAACCGCCAGCTCGGGGCCTTCAGAGCTTAATGAGTTTGAGAGTGATGAAGAGATCACACAGCAGCTAGCAATTAGCAAAAGAGAGGAGAACTTCACAGACACCATGAGCCATAGTCTGTATCTTATACCAGAGTCTTTCACCGAGCCTTGGGTCTAGAAACACACACACACACACACACACACACACACGCGCACACACACACACACACACACACACTCTCTCTCTCCAGAGGTAGTGGTCTGGTTAGGGTGAAGGTGTAATTGAAGTTATATTAAATTAACACTCCATCTCAGTTTATTAAGTAGAATTAAAATATGCCATGTGTTTGAGTTCATAGATGCAAATGTAGGCATGTCATTGTGTCCATATATGGCAATAGAGTGGGTGTGAAAGGAGTCTGAGAATCTCTTAGTCCATTAGCCAAACTTTTAACTTTCACAGTTGGTAGAAATGACTAACAGCCACCATGGAAAAAAAAAAACAGTGCTATTAGTACCTAATTATCTCACATGAGCTCATAAATGTTCATAAATGTTCATTTGCTTCACTCCTAATGTTAGGTAGGTAGGTAGCATACACTGACAGATTCATAACATAAATTTAAAGTCGTATTCATATGTTCATTAGTTTCACTTCTAATCTTAGCTAGCTGGTTAACATATGCTAAACTGACAGGATTCCTGAAAGAATTTTAAAATTATGTTCATAAATGTTCATTAGTTTCACTCCTAATATCATCTAGCTAGTTAGCGTGTGATAAACTGACAGGATTCCTAGAGAAATATTTTAAGTCATGTTAATAAATGTTCATTAGCTTCACTCATAATGTTAGCTAGCTAATTAGTATATGCTAAACTGACAGGATTCATGAGAGAGATTTAAAGTCATGTTCATATATTCATTAGCCTCACTCCTAATGTTAGCTAGCAAGCTAACATGCTAAAATGACAGGAGTCCTGAGAAAATAAATGTTCTTTAGCCTCGCTCTTAATGTTAGCCAGTTCGTTAGTTACTCTAAACTAATTCGATTCCTGAAAGAATTTTTTAATTAGGTTCATAAATGGTAATTAGCTTCACTCCTAATGTTAGCTAGCTAGTGCATACACTAAACTGACAGCATTCCTGAGAGAAATTTAAAGTTGTGTTTGTAAATGTACAGGAGTTTGGTTGAGTATCTTTTTTTTTTAAGGTCTCTAAAAAGAATCTGTGGAGTCCTCGGTCAAATCTTAAGAATATTAAAGAGTCTTGGTGGTTCTTGGTAAAATTGAACTCAGACTTGTTTGGATTAGGTTTGATCCACAAAACTACCCCGAATGTTTTATTGATTCACTTTATACTATTAAAAAAACAATGTTCTCTGTGGCTCAGATTTTACCCTGTTTTCGATGAGTTGGTTTGATTTACTGCAATTATTGTAGCTTCCAAGGCTAGCGCACATTTGAGTCAAAGGCTATATTTCACTGGGGAAGGATGAATCTTTAGTATGCACCAAAGTGACGAAATGTCATATAAAACAGAGTAACCTGTTAATGTTCATGTCAGACACATTCCACGTTGCCATTTTGAAGGTGGCTCCAGGCACCACGTACATGTGACGAACATATGTGAGGAAGTCCTGCAAGTCAGACTGGTTCCTCAAGGTGCATCTAGTGTGTCTGATGTTGAAACTTGGACCATCGCCAGAGGCAGGTGTTCTATGGCCACCACATGGAGGATTGCTTCTGCCAGTCTACGGTTATTCTGGAATGGAGCAGCCAATCCAATTTGCTGCACCCTCTTTCACAAGCCTTGATTAATATGGAAGAAGCACCTTCCAATTCTAGCTTGTTGCAACTCTGTTTCAAGCCTAGTACATTTTCAGTCTCAGATAACTTCATGGGTAGGCAAATCTTGGGTGTTGGTAATGTCCAATTAGACAGTGCTTGATTATTACATGTACAAGGGGGGCAACAGAACCATGAATGACCCCCAGTATTGTGAACACTTGACTTGCATCCACGTATAATGTTCTACAGTGTTAAAACTGTCTTCTTGTTGTCCACTGCTATGTCCCACTCATTGACTTGATATAAGAGGAAGGGGTCTCGGCCCCGTGTCACGGGCCTTCAATCCTTACATCATCAACTGTAGCAGGGATGGAAGGCATTACCTCAGATCCGTCCCTGCATAACAGATCTAACGGACAGAAAGCTTTGCACAGGTGGTCTGTCACCTCAAGCCTGATTCTGATGCCACAGTTGTACACACTCCGCACTGAAAATATTTCATGTGGGTACTATGGAGTCCCTTCTAGCCTCTTCAGTAACTGCTTGGTGAAATTTGGCCCTGTTGACCATTTGCATATCAGGGGGTTGACTTCAAGTTCAACTGGACAACACAGATACACAGACCCCTTATGAATCGCTTGAGTTTGAGAAAGTGTAGCTAGCCTAGTTATCCAAGACCATATGATGAATCTTTGAGTGATTAGAACATACTGTATAGCTTTTATCTGCACTGATAACCACTGTGAAAACGTATACTCTCAATTATTCTATTGCACTGGCATGCACAAAGTGCCCCTTTCAGATCAATTTACAAAGCTGCATAGCTAAAAAGACAAGAAAAGAATCAATCCACTTTATTTTTGCCTCAAGTAACATATTAAGGCCCACATGAGCCCCTCAGACTGGGACAATTCAATTTGTCATTTTTAAACTATAAATTTGTGTGTGTGTGTGTATGTGTGTGTGTGTGCATGAGCATGTGTTTGTATTAGGCATAATAATCAGTGGTGTCCTTTTAAATGTCTTTTAAGCAAGGGTCTGTTTTCAGGAGAGTCCTATATGGGATTAATGGTATAGTCTGTGTGGGTGGGGCAGTGTCATGCACTTGATTCTGAATTCACACTTTAAAATAAATGTGTATCATAAATATCAAGCTGTTTACTTTACAACTTTACTTTATTTATAACACCCTATTCCACTCTCCGTTCCGCTGGCGTATGATATTAATTAATTAATTGTGAAAAAAGAAAGTGTATACACATCTCTCACATTTTCTCCTTACGGGCTGCATCCTGGATGTTTGAAATGTCTAGAGACACACACCTGGAGCATGCTATGTCCCCTTTTTTCTTTTTCATCATTTTGATGAAAGTTCACTCAAGTGTTCCCTCAAGTTCCCTCAAGTGTAGGCCTATTATCCTGAAAGCAATACAGTAGTGCAAAGGAACAGAAAACCTTTTTGATGAGTTCCCATGATAGTCCATGTTTTAAGCAAATACAGAGCTGGGGAACATAATTTTCAGGTTGTGCTATATAGAGCTGGGGAACATAGGACCCTGGGAACATAGGAATCACCTCCAGGAGCTGCACTGTTAATGTCAGTATAGCCATTTTTTTTTTTTTTTTACATAGTCCTTCCATTTTCTCTAGATCAAATGTAAATGGACAATCTAACATAATTATAAGTATAAAGATTATTTTTAATATTTGGATGCAAATCTTTTGGAACCCATGAACATCAGCAACTGCTAAGATTTCTCCGTTGAGATGCTTTGCCAAGCGTTTACTGCAGCCACCTTCAGTTGCTGCTTGTTTGTGGGTCTTTCTGCCTTCGGTTTTGTATTCAATACATGAAAGCGTGCTCAGTTAGCTTGAGGTAAGATTATTGTCTCAGCCATTTAAGAACATTCCATTTCTTTGCCTTAAGAAGCTCCTGGGTTGCTTTTGCTCCGTTTGGGTCATTATCCATCTGGAAGTGCGTTCCTAACAGTTGACTGAATCTGAGCAGAAACTACAGCTCTGTGTACTTTAGAACTCATCCTACTATATCTAGCAGCAGTCACATCTTCAGTAAGTAACAGTGACCCAGTTCCATTGGCAGCCATGATATAACACTGGCCCCTCTATGTTTGACAGATGATGTGGTATTCTTTGGATGAGTTTATCCGTCTTATCTTCGGAAAATGCTTAACAGTCTGTTGTCCGTTTACCTCTGAGCCTGTGAAAATGGAGAAACTGTGTAAGAAATGGCTGTAATTATTAAACAGTTAATGCAATTCTTTTTAATTAAACCCCTTGAATTAAAGTTTTAAGCCTACACTTAAATCACATCTTGATTGCAAAGTCAGAGGCATAGTTACAACTATACAATTGTCATTTTTACACAGTACTGTACAGTGCAATAAAATATTTATGGACCTGACTGTAAGTTGACCTGACAATTTATGCATTTCGGCATTTCATAAATGTTTATACATATTTACTGCTAATGCTAGCTCTTACACAGCTAACCTGACAGGTCACCGCTAACATAAGCTACTTAATTAACATTAGCTAACCAGGCAGGATTTCCCAGAGGAATTTTGACATTTATGAATGTAGCTAAATTATGATTAGCCCTAAGCCTGATAATGATGCTAAACTTAGTCTCAGGGCCTGTGTGTAAGCCGTTTTAAGTAAAAGCTATAAAAAAAAAAACTGGGCTAAAAAACCTTGCACAATTGCTAGATTTATAATTTCATCACACACACACTAGAAGGAGGAAAGCAGATCCAGTGTCACAATAATTTAATTAGAGTAGATGGAGGCCATTTCCTAAAGCTACGCCCCTCCCCTGCGCATTCACACACGCGTGCGCACGAGCATACGCACATACACACACACTAATTTCATCCCGTACTATAGAAATATGCTGTCAGATACACACACATCTCCGTTTCCAAATGTCGCATTACCTTTCAGATGCACGGACGTCGTTTATTCAGTTTTATTTCCGTCACTTCAAGTATTGGTCCTTATGAGCAAATTCCACATGAACAGCCTCCTCTTGTGGTATTCACAACATTTACCAAACCTACTTGACAACTCAAAACAGTTTATGTTTCACATTGACGTCTTTAATATAGTAGAAGCCGTGGAATTTAACAGCTGTAGTTTTTATCCAAAGCCTTTTCTTCGTGATTTATCAGAACGTCTACGTTATAGGCTGTGTTTCCTTCCGGATAATTCTGTATTGTGTCCTTGTGCACCTGGGCTTACTTCATTTTAAAGTTGGAGAGGATGTGCTGTGAATGGGATCAAGCCAGATATGTATATAATTATGTTTTACAATGTAGGGTTATTTTTGCTTTTGATACATTGCACTAAGGATGTGAGCATCATCATTCAATGTTCTTCCTTTGAATGCTTTACAAGCATCATGTCTATAGCTTAGCTGAAATGTTGTACTTTCACTTTATTAACGTGACACTGTATATAAAACCGTCCACCAACTTCATCAGCGGAAATTAAACTTCTCCTTTCAAGAATCCACTTTGCAGTATTAAAGCTCCGTATTTATTTAATAAAGTATTAGAGACATTAAGCCAACAAGCTTTTTTCCCCCATCAGTGAGGGTTTGTAGACTTATGAGAGATGCTGTTATCAGAATGGTGAGAATAATTGGTCCATGTGGAACCCAGATATGAGGAATTTGTTCAACAACAGAAGCCCCCATATGCTGTAAAATGTAATCAAAGGGATGTTTCAAACGTGGGGAAAATAGTACCATTTTGTAAGACCAGAATTCATATCTAGCTAGTATTTGGACAAAATTAAAAGTATTAAAGTGTGACATTTTAAAAACACAGCCTACATATGGCCAAACGGGTCTTGTGGTAGGAACTTTCAAACAGCTCAATTACTGCATAACGAATACAGGTTCTTGTACGGTGAAATGTTCAGCACAGGAAGCGTTTTTTTTTTTATTTGCCAACATATCTGAGGTAAACGTTGACGTTCTGAATAATTCTGGCTCGTTTCCATTATCGCAGTGCCTTTACAATGTCTATTTAACACTTACAGGCTGCGCGTTAGCGTCATTAGCAAGCCGCTGTCCCTCGATTCGCCTCACTGCATATTGTTATGCCTATAAAGCTGAGAGATCAAGTAGTTGCCACCTGACTAGCATTAGCATAAGCGTTAGCAAGTAACTTCATATGCTACATTCCGCGACATTCAAATTTACCAAGTTTACAAAACGTTTCCAGGAGAACAGCTCACTCTTCCGACAGGTCCGAGTTCATGCTATGCTAACGTTTACTACTTGCATTGGTTTAGCTGTAATAGTAATAGCGCGAATACAGTTTAATCACGTGTTGCTTATCGTTCCTTAGTGATTTACTTACACACCTGAGGTAATTGTTAATGTCCTTGACAGTCCTGTCTCATTTCCACTTCCCCTCTGACTTTACACTTTACACATACACACTAGCTAGGTAATTCTTTAACCTCAGTCAATTGGTTTAAATATTTCCTAGTTGCCCAGCAACGAGTGTTCATCTTCCCATGATGAAATTCAGACGTTTCATATGAACGCTCCATTACACTCAGTATACTCTCCCTTGTTATGTAATCGTAACAAAAGATGGCTCTATATTCACGCACACACACATACACGTGCACACTCATCTGTCATGAGCCCCAGTGATCATTAGCTCAGAACGCTAGCTCTGATTAGCGCTGTAGCGTGTCAGCTTTCACATTAGTTTCGGATCAATGGGCTTGGATAAAGCCTCAGATTCATCACTCTGTAGTGCATGTTTTCTCTTATACAATATGTACTGCATACAAGTCTGCACCCTACACCCTACACAGTGAGGGTAGTGGAAAGGTCACCCCCTTAACAACCACATTCATTATTCCTATAAAGTCTAATTTTCTCTCTGGCTCTTTTGTGTGTGTGTGTGTGTGTGTGTGTGTGTGTGTGTGTGTGTGTGTGTGTGTGTGTGTGTGTGTGTGTGTGTGTGGACAGAATCGATTGTGAATGGTGTAAATGGCGTGAATGAGTTTAGAAAGACGTTTAAACCCGGGGAGGAGAGACACTAAAGGCTGAAGCGTGATGAGTCATTCTCAGGTACTATAACCCAATTCATGCTAATGCTGCGCTAATGTCATTTCCCTGTCCTGGTCCTGAGCTAGCCACACACTGACCGTGTGATTTTGTTTCAAAAGTTGAAAATAGTTGATGGTGTCAAAATATACATGAACGTTATATAAATATGACGTGGAAAGATGGCGCATTCACTGTGTGGGGAAAAGCATCCGAAATGAAGAAGAAGTCATGTAGCTAATAGCTGGCAAGGGACTTTAAAAACAAGCCCACGTTTCATTTGTTTAGATACCGTAAACTAACTCTGTGTGGGACGGTTTAAGTTAACATTGCACAGCATTTTGCTCAACATTAGCGGTTTTAAATAACGTACGATAGGTTTCCATCACATTGTTTCCCATCTGAAATCCTACTCTATTGATTCCAATTCCTCTTTCAACCCCGCAATCTGCCTCTGTCTTTCTTACACACACACACACACACACACACACCCACACACAAAGCAAGCTGCAGAATTTTAGTTGTCTGACATTGGAGCTGTTGGCCAGTAATGTTAAAATACGTACACAAGTAAAAACTAGTAGTGTTCAGTTCGAGCAAACCATGTACACACACACACACACACACACACACACACACACACACGGTCATGAGGCTCTGATTCATGACTCTGCAGCGTGACCAGATGTCGACCCTCCGTTCCCATCACACATACACTAGCCTGCTGTTAATCATGCTAACAGGAGGAACGTGTGTGTGTGTGTGTGTGTGTGTGTGTGTGTGTGGATATGTGTGTGTGTGTTTATAGAGACTCCCCTACAGTCCAGTGTTGGGTCTGTAATAAATCAGAGTTTTATAAGGGGTCAGTCTTCCTTTAGACCAGACTAAATCTTTGAGTAGCATAATCTAATAAATCCTGAATAAATCCTATTTCAGATTAGTCAGGATTTATTCTAGGGTTTAATTCTGCTTTAGTCACAGTTTAATTACAGGCAATTATTTAATCAAAAATCGTTTATCCAGAAATTCTTCTTGTAGCCGTCACTGAGAAGCTTCGTGTGGCTAAATGAGCCAAACTGCCATCAGTCCTCATCCTCCTTATCCTTTCAGCAGCTTTCTGGACAGTCAAGCACAAGACTCTGTTATCCATCCTCATGAGTGAGTCTTGGAATTCCTGACACAGCATGGCAATGGTTTGCTTCTTTCCTGGAGGGAGGGTCTGATCAGGTGACTTGTAGTGGATTCACATTCTGCTCCATACAAACTCTTCACTGGCACCCCACAAGGCTCAGCGTTTGGTCCTCTTCTTTCGGTACCTGATCTTTTGGTGAGGTCATATGCTCACATATACCACTGTTATGCTGATGACACTCATCTTACTCAACTCCCTCAGCCTCTCATACTTCTACATCAATCTCAGTTCATCATGGATGCCAGCTCATCAGCTAAAAGTTAATCTGAGCAAAGCTGAGCTGCTGTTCATCCCTGGTAATGAACCAAGTGTCCCCATGTCAAGATCTTGTGTTCTTCCTGGACAACTCTCAGATCTCTTCATCTGTCACTGCATGCAACCTTGGGGTAACCATGGACAACCATCAGTCCTTCTCACCTCACACCATACTAAACTGACTTGCTCATGTAGGTTTCTCCTTTAGAACATCAGGAGCATCCAGCTATTTCTATCCTCAGAGACCACTCAGGTGTTCGTTCATTCCCTTTTCCCATTTTGAGACCGGACTACTGCAACTCGATCCTGGCAGATCAGACTCTATACACCATTCAACTTTTGCAACTGATCCCAAATGCAGATGCATGACAAAGTTCTCCCACACTACCCCATGGCTATGCTCCCTCCACTAGCTCCCTATAGCTGCCCACATCACATTTAAAAGTTTGCCTAAGAAGACTAAAATAGACCAGCCTTATAGCATTTATAACTCCCCCCACTGAACCACACTCCATCTGATCTTCTAGCACTGCTTGACTAGACCCACCATTTCTCAGGGTACAGGGAAGACATGGATCAAGACTTTTCCTTGCCCTGACAACCAAGTGGCAGAATGAACTTTCCCTAGAAGTTCGAACAGCTGAGTCATTAGCTGTATTCAAGCGACGACTAGAGACCTAACTCTTCATCAAATACTTAAATTAGCACTTTACCTTGTGTGTTTCTCAAACTATACTATCCTCCAACAAAGGGTTTTTAGACTGATGGGACTCTTAGGGTGCACTCACACTAGGTTCAACTGGCCCGAACCACACCCAGGAGCAATTGTCCCCACTCCCCTATTGATCTGCACTCACACTGCACTAAACAATCCACTCCAGGGGTGCGTAGCTCATCACGATGCAAGTTTTCATATTGAAGAAAAGCACTCTTGCTTTGCATGATATGGAGTGAGGTAACTGTGTTTTAAATAAGAGTGGAGATACGAGGTTAAACTGAGCAATATAGGCACTACAAGTGCACAGAATCAAGGAAACTGAGCAAAAACAACGACGGCAAGAGTGCAGAAAATACACTGGATCTTTGAATAGCAGCACGCCGTAGATACGTTTTTCTGCTCACTTTTCAAAAAGTTAGCTATGTGTTACAATATGGGGGAATCAATAATGTAAGTATTATTATAGTGTTACTTATATTATTGTAGTAATGTTAACTGTAATTTAAAGCAGTAAACTGAGAAGCACTCCAGTTCTCCAATGAATTGAAAAAGGCAAGTGATAGCTCATGAGTTCGGGACTGTGTACAAGCCCAACTGATCCACTCAGGAGCGGTACAGCGCTATCACACTGGTCAATAAATCCAGTCCTTAGGGATCAGACACTCCCAGGAGCAGTTTGGATTGTCTAGTGTGAGTACGCCCTTAATCCCGGACTTGGTGATCCTGTATTAATAACTGTGTTTATTAATTATGTGTTTTATCAAGGAACTTTTATAAGTCACTTTGGATAAATTCATCTGCCAAATGCCACCTGTGTAAATTGGTTTAATTACAATTTATTCTGGTTTTAATCAGGATTTAGGGTAAATCAGGTTTAAGCCAAGGATTATATATTTTTTAGTTATACTTTTGTCAGGATTTGAATTGCCATCAATTCAGGTCTAATTTAGATTTTTTTTTTTTGTAGATCAAGGTAAATCGGAAATTCAGCATTTAATCCAATTTTTGGTCCATGGTTAAATTAAGGATTTGGGCATTAGGGTTTAAGCTTGGGTAAATGTTTATGTCTGGTTTGTGAATTGATATGGTGGGGGTGGGGGATTTGCAGTGGATTAGGGGTTAATTTAGGGGTTGACTAGCGGTCAATTTGGGGTGGATTAGGGGTTAATTTGGGAGTGGAATATGAATTAATTTGGAGGTGCATATAGGGTCAATCTGGAGATGGATTTGGAATTAATTTTGTGGTGGATTTGTTCATTTTGAGGTGGATTTGGGGTTACTTTGGATGTGTATTGGGGTTAAACTGTGGGAAGACGGGGTTAATTTGGGGTGGATTAGGGGCTAATTTGGGAGTGCATTGGGGCTAATTTGCTGGTGGATTATGGTGATAAATTCAGGAGTAAATATGGGGTCAATCTGGCTGTAGATTTGGGATTAATTTGAGAATAGATTTGTGGTCAATTTGGTGGTGGATTTGGGGTTAGTTTGAAAGTGGATTTGGGGTTAGTTTGGTTGTGTATTGTAGTTAATTTGGGGGTGGACAAGTGGATTGAATATAGGAAGTGGATTTGGTGCTGGATTGGTGTCTTTTGTGTCTGCTATAGTCATGACAACTAACATGAGTGCATGTGACATGTAGATAATGGCCTTTCCCCACTCTCAATTAGCCCACACCGGGCCTATTAATTATGTGCACACACACACACACAACTAGAGAGAGTGTTTGTTAATAGACATATAAGGTGGATTAATACAGCTCTATTACCCATTAGAAGATCTCAAGTGCTGCAGTGCATGCTGGGAAAAAAGGAAACAGGAAGTGCTGGTATAACTGATCTGCTGTGGAACTACATATTGCTGACGCGGCACCACTTCACATCCACACCAGCTCACTGTGATTCTTATATTAATAATTTATATGCAAATCATTTATAATTTACTCACGCTTAGATCATACACTGTGTGTGTGTGTGTGTGTGTGTGTGTGTGTGTGTAAGTTATCTCTCTGAATACAGATTGTGATGTTTGTCCTTCACTCTCTTTTTAAAGGTGTGCGTGTGTTTGTGCACATTCCTTTATGGATGATATGTCAAATGGAGCTTGCAAATTTGTCTGCTTCCCTGAATTCAAGTCTTCAAGCTTGATTCTTTGAGTTTGATTCCGATTCGATTCCCTGAAATTGATTGACTTTCTTTCTCTGCCTTTGTTTTTCTGCTTTTGATTTCCCCTATGTTTAGTCCGACGAATTTCCAATACCCTAGTTTGATTCCTGTATTGATTCCTGGACTTCTGTTTCTTGAGTTTGATTCACTAAGGCAGAGACCCTGATCTTGATTCTTTGAATTTGGTGTTCTGAGTTTCATTCTCTGAGGCTGATTCCAAGAATTTGTATCTGCTTGGTTGATTCCCAGATTTCCCACCTCATACCCAGTGTTTCTGGGATAGACTCTGAATCCACTGTGACCCTGACTGGGACAAAGCAGTGACAGTGTAAGTGAGTGAGGGAGAGTGATTCCCTGGAGTCTTTGAATGTGAATCTCTTAGTTTTGATTTCATGGGTTAGATTTTCCTGGATTGTTTATCTGATTTAAATTCCTTAAAGAGTGTGTGTATGTGTGTGTGTGCGCACTGTAGAATTAACGCATTAGCAGTGCTGCGTTTTGTTGTTTATTTTGATCCGTTCTCACTATGTTGGGGATTTCGGGGGCAACAAGGCATGATCTGATGAGCTGCCGCTGGGGTGAGTGTCTGTCTGTGTGGGTATATGGCATTTGTGACACAAAATGCCAGCGGTGCAGACAAGCGATTAGTGTGAAGGAAGAAAATAAGGCGGAGATGCAGCTGGTGCAGAGAAACTCATCCCTCCGTCACACACCCAGGCATAAATGTGATGAGTTAGAAATGCAGTAGCATGCTCAGTGTTTAAGGAACTGTGTGTGGGTGTGTGTTTGTGTGTAATTAGCTGAAGGGGAAATTGTATATCCATTGTGTGTAATGAGAGCGTTCACTCACACATACAGCAGCTTCAGCTGATTAATCCCGTTATTCTAACTGCACTTCCTGCGTGTGATATTTTCTTTAACGAATGGATGAAAGCATATGAATATGAATGAAGATGTAAAATTATCATTTTAAAAACAGGATCAGTAATCGGGGTAGAGTCTTCTCTTTGTATCACGGATCGCAGTTTTGTTTACAACACGGCGCTGACTCATTAATAAGCATTTTAATTAACACATTATACAGGGTGGCATCTTTCACACATAAGCAGCTCAGCGAGTTTTACAGTCTCTATGAGTACTGCAATAAAACTGCCGGACCATTGTGGACGTGGTGAAGTCAGTCCCCCAAGCCCAAGCAAGTTTCCCTGGATTTGACTCATTGATTTAAAATCCTTAGGTTTGATTCTGGGGTTTTTTTTTTTACTTGATTTGGTTCATTAGTTTTGATTCATGAACTGTTGTTCGGTTGTTTTTAAGAATTTATTTACCTTTATTTGATTTTAACCGAAATGATTAAATTTTATCAATTTGCTGCACTAATATAATTCACCGAGATTGAGTCCCTGATTTTGATTCCTTGGATTCAGTTTTCTGAGTTTGATTCCCTAAGTTTGATTCATTGAGGTTAGGTTTCTGAATTTGATTCACTGAGATGAGTCCGACTCCTTAAATCCGATTCCCACCCCCTAGTCAGCTCTCCTCTATCATTCGACAGCTAGGAAGCAAGAAAGGATGACTGTGAACAAATGCTTCCTCTAAGACAAATGAAGCAATGACCCATGGACACTATTGTTCTCTTGGACTCTTATGCATGGACGGCTAAGTCTTCATTTGGATATGATTTTGTTCTCCAGACAATAGGGCAAATGCTTTTCTGTTGTCCCACAAGACAGCCTGCTTGGGTTTTCTTGTCTGAATTTGATTCCTTAAGTTCAGTTTTCTGAGTTTTCTGATTTCGTAGAATCCATGACATTGTTCCTTAGACTTTGAGTATCAGATCTTGATTCCATTCATTTAATCACCAGCTTTGATTCTCTGTTTAATTCCCTGAATTTGATTCACTGAGTTTGATTCACTAAGCTGGACTCCTCAAATTTATTTCTCAGTGCTCAGCGTTATGGTTCACATACGTCATGTCGTATCTAGTTTTTTTCCATGTGATCCATTGATTTTCCTGTTTGTTTCTTGCAGAGTTCTTCCTGGAGTTGCTGGACAACTCGGAGAAGTCTCTGAACCATATGTTCGTCCGCACCTACGGCAACCTGTTCATGCAAAACTCAGAGATCTTTGAGGACCTGTTCTCGGAGCTACGGCGCTACTACACGGGCGGGAACGTGAACCTGGAGGAGATGCTGGGTGACTTCTGGGCCAGGCTTCTGGAGAAGATGTTCCAGCTACTGAACTCTCAGTTCTCCTTCACAGACGAGTATTTAGAATGTGTGAGCAAGTACACGGACCAGCTGAAGCCATTCGGAGACACGCCACGCAAACTCAAGGTCCAGATCACACGTGCCCTCGCTGCCGCACGCACCTTTGTGCAGGGACTCATGGTGGGACGGGAGGTGGCCAACCGTGTGGCCAAGGTGAGGCGGAGCTTCTTGCAACATCCAATTACTGCTAGCTGAAAAGCCTAGCTAAATGGACAGACAGGCAGGCAGGCAGACAGACTGAGAGAGATACAGACAGACAGATAGATAGAAAGACAGATAATGAGGCAGACAGAGAGACAAAGCCATACACACACTGTCTCTCTCTCGCTTTCACACACACACTCTTGGTTGTATTCCATTCTCTGAATCAGGCGTGTTTTACGTGACACTCGTCCCTGGAGGACCTGTGTGTGTGTGTGTGCGCGCGTGTGAGATCGAGGGATGTTTTCAGGTTGCTCTGTACTTCCTGTTTCCTGAGTGGAGTAGGGAGTAGGGCACGAGGGGATTTAATCAGGTTGCTGTATATCAGACTGACCTTTAGTGTGGGGATGGATCAGAGCTCCACTTTATCACAACTCACACACATACACGATAAATCACACCATCAAAGGACACACACACACACACACACACACACATGCAATAAACACACCGTCTGTAGTATGTGTTCTAGTCTGTCTGGCACTACCTGTGTAATATGATTAAATGCACTAATAATGATTTGGGACACAGCCGTGACTATGTTTGTAACAAGTGCCATTTCAATCTCTGCGTGAGCTGCATCCCAAACCGCTAAATGGCACGTCGACCTATGATGACCTATTGTGGTGGGCTATTCGGTGCAGTAACAGTGGTTTGGGCCGAAGTCTATTATTGTTTTGATAAATGTGTATAAGTAAAGAATGTGCTATATCTCAAACCACATACTGTTACACTAAATAGCAGAACCAGGTCGTACACTTCCTGTAATACGTTCTGTATATGCTACAACAATGCAACGGCTACCAAGGGTCATGTCCCAAACCATCCACTATTTTACTACAATAATATAACCATATAAAATGCAGTAATTGTTGTAACTATAGTAACCTAGGGTTGAAGAGTACTTTTGTATGTAGTACAGTAATATAGCAGTCAGGGACGCTTTATATAAATGATAATCTGAGTGTGGGTTCATCTCTTCATGGCTGTGTCCCAAATCGCACCACTAGTGCTGAATAGGTTCTCAAAATATAATGTTTCATATTTGCCATTTGCATGACCAAATCTCAAATCGTTACTAAGGACCGTGATGCTAAATATGGTAAGATTTGGAACTATTTAGAGATCCTTTCTAGACATTAGAGGCAGTTTAGGCTGTGGCCCATGACTGTGCAATGTCAGGGAATGTGTGTGTTCCAGTCACTCCATAGGCTGCATCCCAAAACTACATGATTCTGTACAAGATCCACTTTGGTGCATACAATATTTGCAACGGGTCTTACTGATCTAGGTAAGTCAAAGTTACCATGGCAACTGGACACTGTCTGTGGCTGCGTCCCAAATTACCACTTACGTGCTGTGACTATAATCTGTAGTTTGGAGCTATTTCGACATCCTATGTAGTACATTAATGGCAGTTTGGGACATGACCCAAGACTTTCTGACAGCGTGTGTGTGTTTCATGGCCGTGTGTGATTGGCTGGTGCTCTTTTGATGCCGTCACCTTGCAGCTCATGGAAAAACAGAATTCAGGAAGTGATTAATGCTCTTATGGAGAAACGGCAACGTCATAAACATGAATGTAAAAATGACAGCATCAGAACAAAGAACCACGCGACCCGCCACTGAATAAGCCAATCACAGCACGGCGCCTGTAACGACAGTAATGGCAAGCGTCTTTTATCTGTCTCTTTGGAAAGCGAGGATAATGGCCATTAAGAGAAGTGTCCTTGAGGAGCGGCGTTTATTAGAATGCTGCCGAAAGAGAGGCAGAGAGAGAGAGAGAAGTAATTGCTTTCATGTTCTTTCCAAAATGTGTTTTCAACATTTTTTTGTGTGTGTGTGTGTGTGTGCGCGTGTGTGTGTGTGTGTGCACTTATGTGTATGTGTGTGTATGGTGGAGGTAGTCTGTCTGCCTGATCAAGTGCTTAATAATGTCTAAGCAATATTTAAACTCTGTAGTTCAATAAGTCGTGGACACACTCACACAGACACACCAATATAGATATAGATATATACGAACATATAAATATATAAATCATCATATTTAACATTTAAAGTCCTGTGCTAGTGTCCAGAAGGTGATTGCAAATCGCAGCATTGCCTGTGTCTGTGTAATACTAGATTCTGAGATGAGGCAGTGCTGCTGACTCACTGCAGCATGTTATTATCCAGAATTCCAATAAAAATACCAGAAAATGGTGAACTGTCTACAGGTGACTAACACTCAAAAAAGGCAAACACCAAAATGATGAGACATTTACCCTGTGTTCTCCAGGCCCTATGTTCAGAAACATGAATGTTATTTGTCTCTGGGTACATACCACCCTGGGTATATAGCACCCTCGGAAAAAGAAGAACCTTTAGTTATAAAGGTATTGGAATATACAGTAGATCGCAGGGGAAGACGACATAGGGAATATAGTTCTCTTAGAAGGTGGAGCCCTGAGAACATAGAGAGCTGGGAATATAAAAATTAGGTGGGCATAAGGAAATATAAAGCCACAGGACTCAATGAACATAGATCCCTGATGCTAATCCTTGAGGGAATGCAGGCCCCAGCGAACACTGGAGACTATAGGGACCAGGATAGGACTCAAAATGGGACCTATGACCTGCTAGGATTTGGGAAACATAGGGACCTGAGGATAAAGAGTCCTGGGTATATGGATATCTGGGAATATAAAGCCCTAGGAACATTGGGTTCAGGGAACATAGAGCTTTGGGAGTATAGAGTTCTGGGAATAGAGTAACCAGAGAACATAACGACCCTGGGAACACAGGGCTCAGGGAAAATAGAGCCTTGGGAATACGGGGTTCTGGGAATATAGGCACCAGAAAACATAGAACCTGGGGAACACATGGTCCTGGGAAAATAAGGCAAAAGACAGAGTCTTTGAAATATAGAGCCATGAGGATATAGGGTCCCCGGAATCTAAGACTCTGGGAAGAGGGTAATTTAGGATTGGAGGCCTCTGGGACCATAGTGTCCCAGGAATAATGCACCCTGGGAACTAAGACTTTGGGAGCGTAAGGCCCTGGAAATAAAGAGATTTTGGAGGACTTTGGGAATATCCAGCCCGTGGAACATAAGTCTCTGTGTTCCCACAGAGACCCGAGGATGTAAATGTTTGAGAGTGTATACGAATGGAAAGTAGACCTCTAAAAAATAAGACCATGGGAATATATCATTTTGGTAACATAAAGCTATCAGAATGAAGAGCTCTGGGGCTCTATAGCACTCTGGGGTGTCAAGCCCTGGAAACATAAAGCCTTGGGAATATAGGAAGTATCGTGTGTATGTAGCTTTGGGAAAACACCACTGCCTTGCTCATATCACTCACTGATTTAGTGTCATAGACAAATATAACGTTTCTTTATTCAGTGCAGGGCAATCAATATCAGATCGATACTTCTCACACAAATTTAGCCTGACATCATATAGCACTATCAATAGCAAATATAAACACCTACACGACTGTTTAATAAAAAATATTAACAAAGGTCTTCATAGTCGCAGCAGTACACTGCAATTTATTCAAGTCTAGTTTTATTAATGGGTTTTTTATTAGAGTTTATTAAAGTACACGCAAGTCTTACATTGTAATGAGCTGTCACACACCATACGCACATCATTTATCACCTCACCTTTTTACGGTGCCACTCATTCATTAGCCGAAACAGAACCTGAACGAAAGCCCATCAATCAACCTGTAATGTCATTGATGTGGGGAACATGCAAGGAATCATGGGACATGTAGTATATGTGGGTCATTTTCAGGGAACAGGGTGCACATGTGGTGTGCTGTAAGAGGTGTGGTTAGAATGACAGCAGAGTTAGGGTGGAAGAGTGAAGGGTGGGGTTAGTCATGGTGACTTTAGTGTAAGGGGTGGTGTTAGAATGAAGGGTGTAGTTAGCGTGTGGCTTGTGGTAAGTGGGGGTGGGGTTAAAGTGAGGACTGTGGTTAGAATGAGGGTGGAGTTAAAGAGAGGGTGGGGTTTAGAGTAGATTTAAAACGGTGTTTAAGTGAGAGGTGGAGTTAGACAGACAGTGATGTTAGAGTGAGGGGCAGGGTTAGAGTAAGAGGTGGGGGTTAGACTGAGAGTGCGGTTGAAGTAAGGGGCAGGGTTAGATAGAGAGTGAAATGACTTACACCATATAATTTCAACACACACACACAGAGCCGTTAAAAAGAGCATTGGGAAACGAGCGCGGTGAGGAAATATGGCCGCAGCAGGAGATTTTGACAGATGAGATTGGCTGTAATTGGAGAGCGAGACCATTGCCGTGTCTATCAATCACACGCTTGTGCACCGCTGTTCTGAGAGTGTGAGATGTTCAAGTTGCACACAAGAGGATAAACACAGCAGGAGAACTGATGTGTATGTCATTAGCATACTCCATCCTGATCAAAAGCAAACACACAAAAGAGATTACAAATTTTTACTCTGTTTTTATTTGTTAAAAGCATTAGTGAAGTGTCCTGCAGTGAAGGGTAGGATTTGTGAGTTCAAGAACTCTGTGTTGCCAAACATGCTCTGTGCTAGAACACCAGAATGTCGAGAGTTCAAATCCCATAGTGTTGTTATTCCTTCACCTGTGTGATGAGATCATGGAAGTCTTCTTTCTTTCTTTCTTTCTTTCTTTCTTTCTTTCTCTTATCCTTAGTTGCAAGTCATTACAAACAAAAGACAGTAAATAAATGTAGTAAATGACAGTATGAGACTGTGGCTTTAGAGGAGGAATTACGGTGGGATTAAACCCAGCTCCTGTTTTTAATTCAGATACAGTGAGACTGAGGACTCTCTGTGTGGTGGATTATGAGGCTGTTTGGAGGATTTGTGCTTCATGACGCTGTAGTGCACTTAAAAGCTTTAGTGTACTGAACAGTAATGTGATGATTTATGGGGATTAAATGTTGTTTGTTTAGCTGCTGTCAGACTCAAAGACTGGAAATTAACTTTTTTTTTTGTTGTCTCCAACCTCATTCCCTGCCAACTGGAACTCTAATTTTTATGATGTCTCATAACAACACAACTGTCAGATTCTGTCAGAGGCAAGTGAAGGTTTTTGCTGCTTAAACAAGGTCAATGTATGCCATTTAACTGGTAATAACAGTGGACAAGGATTTATCCAATACAGCAAGAATGGTATCCTGGAAAGAGATGATATCGTTGACAAAGATTTTATCTCACACAAGAAAAGTACCTTGGCTAACAGTGGTATCTTGCACAAGAAAGGTATCTTGGACGGTACTCTGGAAAAAGATGCCATCTTGGACAAGAAAACGTATCCTGTACAAGGATGGAATCTTGGACAAGGATGGTACCTTGGACGAAGAAGATATCATGGGCAAACAGAGTGGCATCCTGGACAAGTATAGTATCTTGAATAGGGAAGGTATTCTGGACAAGGAGAGCATCATGGACTAGGACCATACCATGAACAACAGTGGCTTCATGGACTAGGAAGGTATCTTGGACAAGAACATCCATCCATCGTGGGGAATCTGCAGCCAATCCCAGCTGACGTCAGTCAAGAGGCATGGTAAGTCCTGGGCAGGTCACTGATCTGTCACGGGGTTAACAACAATCCATAGTCCTATTCACGCCTATGGATAATTTACAGTGACCACTTGACGTAATCAGCTTGTCTTTTGACTGTGGGAAGAAATCATAGTGCCCGGGGGAAACCCACACAGACATGGGAAGAACGGGAATCTCCACACAGAAATGCCCCAGTTGGCCAGTAGGTTTGAACCCAAACCTTTTTTCTATGAGGCAACAAGATTAATATTTACAGGAACAATATTTTGAATATGGATTGTATCCTAGAAAAAAAGGTACACTATATGGCCAGTAGTATGTTGCCCCCATTTGTTGGTATAACAGCCTCCAGCATGGATTAGTCTGTAGCTGAAAGTGCTCTGCTGCATGACTAGGTGTTCATGGAGAAGGTAAGAGACATGAGCAGCAGATTACCAAGCATCCATTTCTGAAAAATTTATTTCAAGAAGTACAGACTGGTCCCAATGACCTGTCCATCTTTCCTTATCGGTTTGTTTAGTCTGCTGGCATCGCTTGCTTTTGCATAAAAGATGGTGTCTGCCACAACCAAACATTAGGACATACATAGCATCCTGTTACATACATCGGACTCTACTCAAAAAGTAGTCAGCTCTGTCCCTTCTTGTAGACTGCCTCAGTGTTGTGTCCAACCCAGTCTGTTGCCTAAGTGGACTCCAAGGTACCTGTAGGATTCCATCACTTCAACATCCTCCCCCAGGATAGAGATTAGGATCTGCAGAGACAAAGATCTTCTAAAGTTCACCATCATCTCGTCTGTCCTGGCCACAATGAATTGTAGGTTGTTCCTTCCACACCACTCAATCTGTTGATCACAGCTCTATGCACAAGGAAGGTATCCTGGTTAAATAGGTTGACATCTTGGAGAAGGACAGTATCTTGGACAGGAACTTTTTATCTAGCTAAGTTAGCATAAGCCTAAGGGAGGATTATTATGAAGCTGAAAGCTACTTTCATTTAAGCTAAAGGCAAGTCCAGTTTACAGGAGCTGGACGCTTATTCTAGTTAAAATTTATCACATCATTTATGGTGCTCTGAAAAAAGAAATCTCTAGATGTCCTTCAGCAGAAATAATTTAGTGTGGAGTCGGAACAGTGTTAGTGTGATATTATTTTATGGAGGACATACTCAGCGAGTGTCTGTGCTTTAGGAGGCCTACAGGCAGAGACGAGCTGCCTATTTAAATATCGTTTTGTCCCACACACACATTCTCAGAATTCCAACATCCTTGCCTGTATGTCTGTGAAAATCACTGACTTTAAAGGCAACAGGGGTCCAACTGTCTGAGTGAAGTAGAAGATTTCATCAGCTGCCATCAGCTAGAACGCAATAATGTCAAATGATGTTTTCCCAACCCAGCAAGGTGTATTGTGACTGGCTAAGAATACATTAATAAACACATAATGATGATTGTGTTTATAAGGCCTGTGTATTGAAAAGAGGGTATGTGATTTGGAACATGTCCACATTGGACTGATGATGGTGTATTATGGCCAATACAATGAACATGGTGAGTGTTTTGGCACGTACACACAGTGGATTGATTGTGATGTTTATGTGGATGAAAGTGTTCAGTATTGTGTAAACTAGTCGGCTTGCTAACACCACTGTACACACTACGTATTTAGTGTAGACAATATTAAGAAGTAAAGTAGCATGGTTGTTTGAGATGCTGCATCAATTGGTCATCTCTTGTAAACGCTATTTATGGTGGAATGGGACTTAGCTGCTGGTGTTCAGGGACACTAGAAAGGTTTTATCATTGTGGCACTAAAACCTTTTGCTACATAGCATATACCTATAACGTGATAATTAGTTCAGAGTGGTAGTTTGGTGGTTTGCCGCAAGCATGCCGCATTCTCGATGGGCTACGTCCCAAACCACCAAACTACCACTCTGAACCAAATATTACGGCATCTCTGGTTCTATTTTGTACATATGGCTGTTCGTGACATAGGCATCCAAGATTAGCTATTAAGCTGAATGGTATTTATGTATAATGGAGTACTATGCTTACATGCAATTTGGTGCATTGGTTTTGCTATTTGGAATACAGTCAACCCCGTTCCCCCTTCCCTGGTGATAATATGACGCGGGATGGGTTTCACGCTGCTGAGCGCCTTCTCATCTGTCTGTGTTTGACCCTCGCGACACCGGATCACATCACATCAAGTGCCAGGAAACGCGCTAGCATAGCGCCGCGACACACACTCTCATCGTCCTGAGATAAAACAGGCCTCTGCGCTAAATGTGGTGTAGCGCGTGCGCACGCCAGAGACAGATGCAGCGCGAGATGTGCATTAATGAGCCGCAAAAACGGCATTTACACCTCCGACCTGCCAAGTGATATTCTCACAGAGCAGGAAAACAAGTTCCTGTAAACACTTTCTCTCTCTCTCTCTCTCGTCTGTCTCACAGAATAAAATCTAGGTCGCTTGCACAGACTACCCAAACACTACATCCCCCCCCAGCAAAAAAAAATCTAAAGATCTAGAAAAGGAAGGTAACAAATATTAGATACCTCTGAGGAGATATTCAAGGCTAAATTGAATAGATTTTTTTTTTCAGTCATCGTGATTACTATATTCACTAGAACATCATATGTTCAAGCGTAATGATATATAAGATTTTGGGGAACATAATATAGGCTGCAGAAATGTAAAAAATAAATCCAATTTTTATCATCAAGGGTTTTCCTGACATTTCAATATTAGCACATACACACAAAAATGGTAATGAAAATAGTAATAGATTCTGACTGAAAATGTTTTTGTTTACACAGAAAGACGTCTAATCGCAGTATCAGGCGAGGCAGAGCCAAATGACTAAGCGTGATTAGGGTTTAAGTAGTGAAACGCCCATAGCCAACATCCCTCAGCAATGAGCTTTCTGATTCTGCAAGGAAACGGTTCTTGCTCTCAGCCAATCAGATTCATCATAATGATGATGCAAATGACTGGAATAGAGTCAACCCTTTAAAGGACACTATGATTCTCTGACCTGAATGAGACTGAAAAATGTCTTTTTTTGCTGTGTGTGTGTGTGTGTGTGTGAGAGAGAGAGAGAGGCTGAGATGGAGCTAAACTGAATTAGCACTTCATTCTGAGGCGGCTGATGAAAAGAGAGACTGCAGGTCTGAGTGAAAGAGCGGCGGCCGCGCGTCTCCACTCCTCCATTACACACACGCCTCTTTAAACACACACAGCATTTCCTCACACTGATCTGTATTCAGCACGCGCTCACACTGCTGATAACACACACACACACACACACACACACACGCAGAGTTTTAAAAAGAAAGATGATGGAGTGTGACAGGATGGAGCCGTGAATCTGAGCATTTAAAGGAGCAGTTTGGCCAAACTGCTCCCAAACAGCTCCAAGAGGTTTGGCACTGTGATGCTAATGTTGCTAACAAATAATGGTAGTTAATGGCCTCCAGTTTAGCAATCTTCGAATAAATCATCACCTGCTCGAGACTGTAGCACAATTACAGAAACAGTTTTAAAGGTAGTAGAATAAGTCTCTCTCTCTCTCTCTCTCTCTCTCTCTATCCTTCCCTTATTGCCATAATTTCTTAAATTTAAAAAATTTTATATTTAGATTAATTAAATTAAATTTAAATTTAATTAGATATTTTTTATCTCTCAGTCTCTGTTTTCTTTCTTTGAAGAAAGAATTTTTATTCTTTTCTTTTTTTGAAGAAAGAATTTTTAGTCTTTTCTTTTTTTTGAAGAAAGAATTTTTATTCTTTTCTTTTTTTCCATGTTATTGTTCCTTTTTTTTTATCTTCCCTTCTTTCTTTCTTTCTTGAACGCTTCTCTATACCTTTCCATCCTTTCATTCGTTTTTCCTTTTTTTTTTTTTTTTCCATTCTTCCCTCCTGTCTTTCTATTTCTATTTTTACACCCTACTCATTCTTACGCACCTTTGTTTTTATTGACTTATTTTCTCTCCATTTCGTTTTTTTTTTCTCTTGTATGTCTCTTCTTTAAAAAAATTTATTTATTTTTTTTTTTTTTTTATTCTTTCATTTTCCACCACATCCTTCATTTCCACTGTTGTACTTTTCATGTCTTTAATCTCCCAATACTTTCTTTTTATATCATTTTAAAAATGCATTTCGTTATTTTTATCTACTTTCTTCCTTCATTACGCGTCATTATTCTTTATTACACATTATTTAGTGAAGTTATTTAGAGTCTTAAAATCTGTAATGGTCTTCAGTGCAGAAAAATAGACCTTTCTTCCTAGCTGAATCACCTCTAATGTATTGCTCCGCCTCCAGACTTTAGGCCACGCCCCTTCCCTGCATCTGATGCTGGGTGTGGAGTGAAACCAAGCTGTGTGCTTAGGCAGATAGTGATGAAGCTGTGACTGGTTTTACATCTGTGACATCATTTTGTCAGCCTCTTCCTGAAGTTTAGCGTGTATGATATTCAGCTGTAAGTCGAGTTGTATAACTGTGCCTCAGGTGCCTCGGGCTGACAGATGGACCGTTGACTCAGAGTCACGCTTTTAGCCCTGCCAGCACTGTTGAACCCACCGCAAAGTTAAAGGCCATTTGACTCCTGGCATGAATTTGATGCAGATAAAAAATGCTCAGCCACAACATGTCTGACTCTGGAGGGGATCAGCAGGGTTTTGCACTTCCTCTCCGATGCCTAAAGACATTTAGCATTAGCATTAACATGTTTCCATTTCCTTCTTCTAGGGAATCAGCATTACAGACTTGTGTGTGTAATGGTAAAGCTGTGGCTCAAGGCTAGTAATGTCTTTAGCTGGGATTTTGGAGTGTATATAAGTGTGTGTGTGTGTTTTGGCGGGAGCATTAGCGTTGTCCACACTGTATTCGACACCGTCATCAGTCTACCGTGGACGTGTCTCAAACCACACACACCCTATTCACTATATAGTCCACATCAACATCATCATCAATCCACTGTGGACGTGTCTCAAACCACACACCCTATTCACTATATAGTCCACATCAACATCATCATCCATCCACTGTGGACGTGTCCCAAACCACACACACCCTATTTACTATATAGACATTATGTAGTGAATAAGAGCTGATTTGGGACACTATGTTCATGATCTTATTCTGTGACCTAAATTCATACACCATGACATTCACACACATAGCTTGAACTGTTAATCTCAGAAACATCACACACACACACACACACACACACACACACACAAAATTCAATAAGATAAATTACACATGAATATTAAACAGCAGAGAATGAATGAAATTCTAAGCTCGTCCACACTCACAGCAGGGTTTATCCTCACTATGCTGATCATATCACAGCCAAACAGCACCAAATCTCACAAGTGTGTGTGTGTGTGTGTGTGTGTGTGTGTGTGTGTGTGTGTGTGTGTGTGTGAGCGAGAGAGAGAGAGAGGGAGAGAGAGAGGGATTATGGATTACTGTGCCTGGTTGGATTTAGATTATGTCACACCGGCTGAGGATTGCAGTCCATCTATTTAACTCAGAGGTACTTCTCTTTGTGCCTGCGGTGTCACATTAGCAAGGATTGAAGTTTGCAAACTACCAATAAACCCATACCGATTTTGTTAGCCGAAGTAACTAACAAACAAATCTGACAGGATTTCTGGGAGGATTTCTATGTCATATGTGCAAATATTCACAATCACAAGCCTCGGTGCATTTCTTTTGTTTCCCTTCCTTCAGATTCACAGTGAAATCACTCTGTGCGATTGCAAAGCTATATCTTAGGCTTATTTCTTAGGGGACACAGCATATTTGGGAGGCTGCGCAAGTATTTCACAGCTCTTTTCAGCAGAAAACTAAAAAGTCTGTCGGCGAAGGTCATTAGAGCTGAGGTGTACTTTACGTCGTTCATTGTGGAGCATAACCTGCCATTCCAGGTGTGTAAACACACACGCAAGCTATTCAGGAAAATGTTTCCAAAAGAAAAGCAACAAAAAACACAAAAAGACATCAGCTATTGTGAACATGGCACTGGAACCTGAATGTTCAGAGGATCTGTACAAGCTTGATGAAAGCAATGAGGAATTAAAGTGCCATATTAGCCACAGATTCGGAGACATGCCAATGCTGAAAACATATTCAACTGCATTGCATCATCCATGCATGACAAAGGCCTGTGTGTTGGATTTAGCAATGATTGGTGAAGAGACGAAATTACTCTGTCTTATCAAGAGTGAATGCACAGGCCCCTCATATTTACAGTGCCGGCAGTCCAAGTCACCTGGTCAACATTTGTTCCAAAACTGCTGCCAAGGAGCTCTCAGTGTCACCTGAAGACCTGCTCATTGACATTGTCCTACACACTGGCTTTCCTTACGGAAAAGGTTTGGACCATCTGCTCCACCATTGGCCGGTCAATGAGTGAAAATCAAAAGCCGTCACATATTCTGAGGCTGGAAGATGCACAAATGAAAGAACACGCATCCAACAAATCCATTCGTTTTGATTTTCAAATCCAAGGTTCTCTTTAAGTTGGAAGAAGAGCTCCTGCGTGACATGGCAGGCAGATTTATCGAGCCGAAGAGTACCTTCAGGAGACAGATGCGAGAAACCTGGAAATCCTCGGCTAAGGCAGCTGCTAAGTGAAGAAGCACAAGAGTTTCCCTTTTCAAGTCGAAGCAGTTCTTTAAAGACGCCAGAGCGCTGTACGTGAGGAGCTTTCAAAAAAATATTCCCAATCAGTGACCAAATCTTGAAAACGTCCGTCAGTTGGCAATGCAGAGAGCCAAGATGAGGTGACTCCAGAGCAGATTTTGACTTTGGCAGAGAGATTTCCAAATACGATCAAGGCAGGTGCCAGAGAACAGCTCCAATTAGACGTCCTGGATTATGCCTGACTAATCTTGAAGGACTGGTCCCAAACTGCAGACGTTTGCCAGTTGATGAAGCTGCTTTTGGTGCTGCCAAATTTTACCTGTGGTGTCGATAGGGCGTTCAGCATGGTGCGGCACATTAAGACAGATTTCGGGAGTCGGCTGTCTCAACAAACACTTGTGTTTTTAAATAAAGACCAAAACGCAAGCTAGCTAAAGACTGAGGCTAAGAGATGTGCTAGCTAAGCAGCAGGTAGCCATGTTAGGGCTTGTATTGTGTTACATACAGGCTGTGTAAAGGTGCGGTGATGATAAAAACGAGACAGAATTATCTGGGATATCAACATTTACCTCAGATGTGTTGGTAAAAATAAAAAAAAAGAAAAGAAAAAGTGACTAAAATTGTGCATTAATTACACAGGATCACTCTGTGTGTGTGTGTGTGTTTGGGGAGGGGGTACTTCTTCTGATTGGTCAGTTTTGTACACCACCGTGTTATTGCCCTGATCGATAAGTTAAATCAATATGAGGCAAATCGATGTGAGTTAAGCCAGCCATGTCAGCGCAGTGAATCATTAGAAATATGTAAAACACCATATTAAGGATGAGGCACACACACACACACACACACACTGTTCTGAAAATGTGGGAGTGTGAGTGTTCAGCCACATGAGAACGCATCCAGTGAAATGTAAGCAGTTCCTGTTTCATCCCTGCTACTGTCATATCAATGAGCTTAGCTTGCCAGCTAATAATCTAAAAGGCTTAGCTTGCTAGTTAGCTAACATTTTAATAAACCTACATCAAAAAGCTAGCTTTCTGACGCTGGATAGCTAGGTCACATTCTTACTGAGGAGTTATCTAGAGTGGAAATGTTAAGCTAGCTAACTTTGTTTACGATGTTGTAAATGTAAAACATCACATATTATTTCAGCAGATTGTGTTAGCCAGCTAGCTAAGGGACAAATCAGACTGGATTTCTCAGAGGATTTTTAATTCGGGTTTATAAATATTCATAGTCACATAAGAATCATAATAATGACCCACTTCTTTCTTTCTTTCTTATCTTTTTATCAGTTGCTTTGTTTCTTTTCAGTCGTTATTTTCTTTCCTTTTTTCAAAACATTTCTAAAGATTGAACATATGTTTTATTTCAGTTATGTTGACTGATGTAAAAGGGTCAAGAACTTTGAATAAACCAATTCAAACCAGTGCACTTTTCATACTATGAACTTTGCATTTGACTACTGCATACAGTATAAGGTTAGGATATTGTGCATAGTATACGATCGCTCCTCAACTGTGTCACGTCAGGGTTTGAAGGAATTTAATAAAGCATGAAAATGTCAGGATTTCGTGTCCCTTTGGAAAGACCGAGACAGAGGGAGAGATGAGTGATAGGTGAGAGAGAGAGACAGGGGAGAAAGATATAGCTAGCTATTAAATACACCCAGAGCTCTAAAACACGACAAGAGCAAAAGAGAAATAGAAAGACATAGAGAGATGGGTGGATGTGATGAGAGATCAGACAGACGGGAGCAGGATGTGTTTATCTTAGCGCACCGAGGTGTGCCGCAACGAACACGCTCCGCTTCTTGTACTTTCAATTACACAGTGACGGCTAACACGTGTAGCATGGTGTGTGGCGGGTAAACGAGTAAACAAGCAACGATGACAGTAAGGACACACACAGACACTCACGCACACATACACAAAAACACACTGTGGAGCTGTAAATTAGAGTGAGAAAGGAGGAGTCTGTGCTAACACGCTAAACCAGCACTAATGAAGAGGCTTCTGGATTCTTCTTTTCAAGACAATATTCAAAGTTCTCTGATTCATTCACATCCTGGAGTGCACACTACCTCAGTCTGAAACAGAGCTCACTTTGTGCAGGACTGACGGGCGTGTCTTTGAAAAGAACTGATGGGCGTGTCTTTGAAAGGGACAGATGGGCATGTTTTTGAGTGGAACAGATGGGCGTGTCTTTGAGAGGGACTGATGGGCGTGTCTTTGAGGGGGACTGATGGGCGTGTCTGAGTGTGACAGATGGGCGTGTCTTTGAGAGGGACTGATGGGCGTGTCTTTGAAAAGAACTGATGGGCGTGTCTTTGAGAGGGACAGATGGGCGTGTCTTTGAGAGGGACAGATGGGCGTGTCTTTGAGAGGGACTGATGGGCGTGTCTTTGAGAGGGACTGATGGGCGTGTCTTTGAGAGGGACTGATGGGCGTGTCTTTGAGAGGGACACATGGGTGTGTCTTTGTGTAGGGCAAATGAATACATCTTCAAATGTAACAGAGTTTGTGACAGATGGGCGTCTTTGAATGTGTGTGTTTGTTTCTAGGTGTGGAGGGAGGGACGAATCCCTCTGATTGGCCAGTTTTGTACACTACTCTGTCATTCCCCTAATTGATAAATTTAATTAATTTATGACACACACACACACACACACACACACACACACACACACACACACACACACACACACACAGAGATCCCTGAATCTGTGGTTGGTCATTTGCAATGTTAGTCAACTGCATCTACCTGTCCAGGTTAGACTAAAACTCACCATCCTCTCCAGAGAAGCCTGACTGTCTAATCTAACATGCATGTCTTATTATGTGTCTTCCTCTAACCTGATTTCTATTTCCTGTGTCCAGGTGAATGTGTCCCCAGGCTGCAGTAAGGCTCTAACTCGGATGCTGTATTGTCCGTACTGCGGCGGGTTTGTGGACCTGAAGCCGTGCAAGAGTTACTGTCAGAACGTCATGAAGGGCTGCCTCGCTAATCAGGCTGACCTGGACCCCGAGTGGAACGTCTTCATCGGTACCATCATGCACTCTCTCTCTCAGGATGATGATCATTATATTGCTGACGATGTTGTCTGTAGCTCCTGCACTGATGCCCATCAGCGCTAACCTGTTTAACAACCTCTAGGTGTAACACTATCTATTACTTTTAACGTATTTTTTAAAGCTATAAACTAGTAAAAATGTCTCATTGTTATGCTAACTGTCTAACTCACATCAATAACATTAGCTAGTTAGCTGGAGCAAACCCAGGTAGAGAAGAGATCTATGCTAATCTCAGGTTGCTAATCTCCTGTGTATGGAATGAAATGATTTTACATCATTTTGATAATTAGCTAATTAACTTTTTAGCTCGGGTAGAAACCGAGTAGGCTCTTGTCGTGATCTTCGTTAGCTAGCTAACCCCCATTCTGCCAGATTAGCTTGTTAAATGTAACCATGATTGCTTATTAAAGCAAGAAAATGTTCATTACACATGTTCTTCAGTTGGAAGGACACTTAAGTCCTCCATGGTGAAAAGCATTGTGAGATTTCTGTCCTAAGGGATTAGTGATTCTGTTCTGAAGCAGGTAGGCTAACTACACATCACCGTATATCACGGGAGGAATCGGCCGAATTCTCTGCAGGATGTTTGACCGTGTGTCATCTCACGCTAAAACACTGAGGCGTGTTAACACTTTTTTTCTTACACGCATCTGTTTTTTTTGTCTCCTTTGTTCCGTGACATTTCGGCAGATTTTTCATTTTCCTCGCTATCGATTTTCAATCAGTGTGTCGCTCGTTCACAAAAAGCCATCGACCCTGACGCGGCTCGGTCACGCCGCCGCTGAGAATCCGTTTGTCTTTTGAATATTTATGTGTGTGTGTGTGTGTGTGTGTGTGTGTGTGATGTTGTAATGTCGTTCCTAAAAGCCGATCGTGACATTTAGCTTCAGGATCTGTTGATAAGGCCTTATTGATCGGGTCGTGCTCCAATTCCAACCTTTTTGCTTGTGTATGTGTATTTGTGCATATGTGTGTGTGTGTGTGTGTGTGTGTGTGTGTGTGTGTGTGTGTGTTACATGGGGTGATTTAGGGAGCGGCCTAATGGAACAGCAGCCTCTCTGTCTGTTTGGTTAGTGCATAGACTTCAGCCAAAGTGGAGACCCTTGGCTGCTTGTTGTACACAAGAGAATTACAGCGTTTCAGTACACGTTAAACATTTCCTCTTAGCTTGTCTCATCCATCCACTGAACTCACCCACGTGTGCACACGCAGACCACACAGGATCACAGGCTCTAAAATAAAAGATAAACAATAAAAAATAATAAATAAATAAAAAAAAATTATAATAAAAAATCCAAATAATTGCTAAGTACAAAGTCAGTACTTTGAATTTATGTTAATACAAAGTCAATGCTTTAATTGTCTATAAGCAAAAAGTCAGTACATTATCTACAAGTAAAGGGTAAACGGTTTCAATTTCTGTATGTAAAGAAGTCAGTACTTTTATTGTCTACACAGAAAAAGTCAGCACTATAATCTTATACATGTAAAAAGTCAGCAGCTTGATGATCTAAAAAAAAAAAAAAAAAGTCATTATTTTAATGAAAAAGTCAGCACATTGGCTGTTTAACTGTCATTAAAGAGTCAGTACTTTAATGACCTTCAATTAAAAAGTTAGCAAAAGTCTAAAAGTAAAAATCAGCACTTTGCTCGTATACAAGTAAAATGTCAGTACTTCAATCGTTTTTAATGAGCTAAAATATAAATCAGTACTTACTGTTCTCGAAGTAAAAAGTCAGTATTTAATTGTCTACAGGCAAAAATGATAATAAGCATATTATCTACAAGTAAAGGGTCAATGCTTTCATTTTTTATGTGTCAAAAATGTAATCGTCTACAAGGTAAAAAAAAAAAAAAAAAGTCAGCACAATTAAAAAGCCGGCACACAAGTAAAATGTCAGTACTTTAATGTTCTACGAGATAAAAAAACTCAGTATTTCAATGAAAGCCATTATTTTAATGATAAGAGTAAAAAAAAAAAAAATCAGCAAAGTCCGAAAATGTATAGTCAACAAAAAGCCAGTAGCATGATGACCTAAAAATAAAAAGACAGAATATTTAAGTAAATCTATAAAAGTAAAAAGCCAATACTTTACTAATGAATAAAGTCACAAGTCAGCGCTTAAATGATCTACTTTAAAGAGCTAAATTAAAAAATTTCTAAACTAAAATGTCAGTACTTATCCTACAATTACAAACTCGGTACTTTAATGATCTACAAGTGAGGAATCGGTACTTTAATTACCTTCAATTAATAAAGTGAGCAATGAAACTAATCAGCACTAAAGTACTGAATCATTATATACTATTTAAAAAGTCAGTACTTTAGTTCAAGTTATTTTATTCCGAGGCATTATCATTTTGTAGTGGTTTTATTATATATTTATTAGGAAAGTTCAGTGTACTGCAAAAAATTTGATGCAGTTTCTGTTTTAACAGTTTCAGTAGTATTTTTGTCATGTAGCTCACATTAGTATGTGGTTTGGGACAGAGCCCGTGGAAAGCGTGTCCACGTCTTATTATCTCTTCAAGTTATAAGATGACAGAACATGAGCGTGTAGGCCTAATCCCGCGGAAATGATCATTGATTTCTGTGCCGGAAAACAGAAAGCTGCTGGTCCTGAAAGCGTCTCTGCGGAAATTACTCCTACTCCATTAAAGCGGAGCCATCAGGAAACTGAGAAGCGTAAATGACAAAGTGTGTTTTCTTCAGCTGCTCTTCTGTAAAACATTCTAAACAGCAGCGATGAGACAAAGGCAGCGGAAGAGCGGCAGTCAGTCGTGGGCCGTGTTTCAGACTCACACACTCACACACACACACACACACACACACACACACACACACACACACACACACACACACAGAGAAATGCGAAGTGGGTGGTGTTCAATCCCCCTAATACTGAGAGAGAATTATCCATGCAGGATGGGAATGAAACGGTATTTCCTGTCATCTCCCAATCCCAGAACAGAGGTCACATCTTTGACATTTATCACCGGCTAATAATAAACTGCGATCATCAGCGCTTCACTTCTGCCAATCAGAGAGCGCGCGCTCCCATGAAGGCGCCGCGTGGGGCGGGACGGCCCCTTTATCTCGGGGCTGAAACTGAGAGGACAGACGTCCCCGTGCGCCCAAGACTAAATTAATAAACCCATTAATTTCAGCGTCCACGTTTTTAAGCAGAGTGGCCGGAGGCTAAATGTGACCGTCTCTCTGTGGGCTGTGTCCCAATCCGCCATACCTCTGTGCTAAATAGCGTGTCGAAAGTATGCCGTACGCTTGTGGTAATTACACCTGTGCACAGTGTTCTATTTTAACTTAACTATTTGCAGCGGTAGCGCAGCGGTTAGGGACACGGCCGCAGGCTAGTTGTCATGGTAACCGGGAAAGCTTTTTACCGTAGCCGCAGAACGAGTAGCGGATTATTGTAACGAGTACACTAATGTGATGGAGACGGAACCGTTCGAGGGGGGGGGGGAACAGAAAATAGGGGTGAAGAAAGAGAAAAGATGAAATACACTAATTAAGAGGGAAGAGTAAGAGAGAAAAATGAAAGGACGAAAGAGTCTAGCTGAAATGAAGTAAGCAAAGGAAAGAGTAGGTAAACAAGAAAGGGTGGCGGGAAGGAAGGAAGGAAGGAAGGTGAGAGTTTGAGATGGCGGAAATAAAAATAGGACAATGAGAATAACAATGGAAAAGAAAAAAGAACGGGTGGAGCGAAGATGGAAGTGGCAGGCAAAAGAACGAAGGAGGGAAACAAATGTTGCGTAACTGAAACGCGGAAGAGATAGAGAACATGTTGAGACTGTAAGCATAGAGAGAAAGAAAGAAAGAATGTATTAAGCATCTGAGGATAAACTCCTGTCAGAAAAGGGGAGTAAGAGGCGAAAGAAGAAGTAGAAGACGTGAGTAATGCGGGGACTAAGAGAAATGTGAGTAATGCGAGTAATACTGAAGAAGCTGCGAGTGATGCCGCGTTCACTCGCACACTCCGCTTTCCTGCATCCTCCGTCCTCTAAAATAAACATATAATCAGGTTGTAGTGATGGAGCGGCTCTAATGGAGGCCTCTGATCATCCTACGCTCTGCGTAGGTGACGCACAACGACAACGTCTGCGCCCACTGCGAACCGCACGCCTCGAATCGCACGCTTTGCACTATTTATCACCTGCTCGACTCGCAGGAAGCGCACGCTATTCAATAAGTGACGTCCGCTAGTTAATTACTACAACAAACTTTCTCCAGAACGTCGTATAAACTTTTCAAGCACGGCAATCTGATTGGTCCGATCGACAGGTTAATATTACCGTGCTCGTTCTGATGTCATCGTCGCTATAGTAACAGCTCAGCCACTTGACTTGGATTCCTCGTCATGTTAAAGGGATTTCAAACGAATGAACAAAGTCAACCATATCATCGTTATTTAATATGTGGTATAAGTGGACTAACACTCCAACAGAACAATAGAACCTTTCTTTGTAAAGTACTCTACAGGGCACCGCGGACCCTGAGGGCGGAGCTTCGGATGTCGAACCAACCTGAAACTTAACCTTTAAACAGCTCCTAGATGATGAAAGCGAGGGGAAATATAACGAGCGCGGGAATATCCAGGTTAACGCGGCGGACCCGTCTCGCGTCATAAACCTCATGTACTTTTAAGAGTACAATAAAATAAAAGCGGCGTGACATCATCAATCCCACACCGTCGGACCGCAAAGTAATTAAAACCCCGCAGGACTGTTTACACACTCATCTCACTGATATGGAGATCGATATCAGGCGCTGTGTACTGATCTGTTGTGGCGATAATGAGATTTTCATCGTGTGTGTGTGTATTACATTCGGATGATGAACGGCTCGGTGACATCGTTACCGCGCCACGCCGCTTTCTTTTCCTGTCCCCGAAAGGAGAGGACGGGGAGACCGACTCAAGGAGACGCGGACGTCCTCTCGCTCCTGGAAATCCGACAGAGAAAAAGGCTTTCCTGGTTGATTTTTTGCTGTGGGTCAACAGTGAGGCTAAAGTCATGTGACCAGACACAGAGCAGCAGTTACAGTCTGGGGAAAGCCTCAGACCACCCCGAACCGCATCCCAGCGTCCCAGCCGGGTTCATTACTGCTCTCAGCGACGGCTTTTAATGCAGCTTTTTGCTTTCTTATTTGCTTTTCATTACAAGCTCATAACTCATAGATACAAAGATAATTCCAGCAATGAGACGTTTGCGAGTTTTAGTCAAGTTCACATCGGTGTTTGAAAGTAGGTTAGTTAAATATGTAAGATTTATATTATAACTTCATTTTGACGCAAGGACGTCGTTGCACATACAATCCTAGTAACGAAAGAAAGAAAAGAAAGAAAGAAAGGAGGATGTTGGAGGGATAGATAGATAGATCTGGGAAATTGATGGATGCATGGATGGATGGATGGTAGAAAGAAAGAAAGAAAGTAGTGGGAGGGATAGATAGATAGATAGATAGATAGATAGATAGATGTGGGAGATTGATGGATGGATGGATGGTAGAAAGAAAGAAAG
>JAQQZR010000010.1:12633521-12658602 GCA_030068235.1 Notoglanidium macrostoma | reverse complement strand
GAGTTTCACATCACCATGGGCCGAGAGGCCGCCGTCCAAGAAAGAAGCTCCTGCTCCAAAATCCACACCTTAAAGCTGGAATGTGCGAGGAGTGAATCGTGGTCATGGCTGAAAAAAAAAAAAAACCCAATAGATAAATATATAAACTTCACCTACATATAATCAATAATAATTGTGTATTAAAGTGATTTGCTGATGCCGGAGTCCATCTTAATCCGGCGCGCGAGCCGAAACTGATTCATTCAGATCAGTGACTCATTCAAAAACAGACTTCTTCATGAATGGAACATTATAGGCTAATAGCAGTTAGCATGAACCCCAAGGCAGGAATTCTACAGTTTGAGATTCGTACACATCCTAAAAATGTGAATCATCATGATCAGGATGCGCCGTTCTCACTGTCTGTCTCTCTACCTGTCTGTCTGCCTCTCTGACTGTAGGTGATTGACATTAAGGAAAAATTGAAGTGGGCGAAGAGGTTCTGGACATCACTGCCTGATGTCATCTGTTCTCAAGAGAATGTGATAGAACCAAACAGTGACCAGTGCTGGAACAGTCACACTAAAGGAAGGCAAGATACATACATTCATTCACACACACACACACACACACACACACACACACACACACACACACACGCACGTCGTGAAGGGCTTGTCGACTTTAAACCTGCACTAGAAAAGAAAAGGGTCCTGGTTCTTGTCTGTGTGATGGATTTGCCAAGAGGAAGGGTGTAGGGTATAGGGTGTACGGCGGAGAGTTCATTTTCAATAGGAATGAAAATAAATAGCCTTTTAGCATTCGCATAGCTCCGGTTATTTCTTGGCCATACGTTGTTGCTAGGGTTACATGTACATATTCCAGGGCTAGGAGCTAGCTGTAACAATGTTACCCAAATCAGTTCCTTTTTAAAGACAAAGTAATGATACAGCGACAGGAGAAATGAGACGGAACAATCCGGAACGTCAACATTTACCACAGTTGTGTTGATAAATTAATAGAAAAACCTAAGTATGGCTAATTTTACACTACACTTAGCATAGCCTGCTAGCAGAACTAGCCACAACGCAGCTGCCATGCTTAGTGTTATGCGCATCCCGGTTATACTTCACCAAGCCTCTGTCTTTCGGACTCTCTTTATCCTTTCAATCCAACTCCAGATAACTTTATTGGCACGACCATCCAAAACCAATATTCCTGAGATATAGAGAAGTAAACACAATCAAGCATTTGACCCGGACTGTCTATTTTGCTCTTTATCACTCTCGGTTCAATTTCAGAAAAAATCAAAGTGTTAAAAAAATAACATCTCTCCATCTCATTCAATCCCTGAATGTTCTTTGAAAACAATATTACTCAATATAAAGGGGGGGAAAAAAACAAGTTTAAAGACGATCAACCGTTCGTAATGAACCGGATCGAATTGTCTCGCTCTCTTTTCTCTCCAAGTCTCCCGCCATCCCTGGGTCTCGCCGTCTTTCCATATACCCTTATCGACATAACTAGCAAGTATAACCGATAAAGCGTAAACAACTTGGGCTATAACAATATGAAATAGTGAGTTTGATTGTCTCTCATCTCGGTTCAATTACGGAAAGCTTTATTGATACAGTTATTGCAAACAATACTGCGGTTTTACGACCGTAATAAAGAAGTAGAAAAACAGCTGTTTCAAGATGGTTAGCTCTTTTTTTTTTAGTTAGAATGGACTCTCTTTATTCAATCCAATTCAAATTCCATAAAACTTTATTGACATTGTTGAGACCAATATTGTCAGACTGGAGCAAAGTCAGGTTCTGCTAATTGTTTTTAATTGAGTCGAATTCCCTCTCTGTCTCTCCAGCCTGTCTTCCTGTGATCCGTCCCTTTCCATCAGTCAGCCGTCTTGGCATGTCTCCATTTCTTCTCTCATCACCAGATGGAGCAAACAGAAATCAGACTTTCATCCGTCGCGCTCTCTCACAACAAGAACGAACAGCGAGCCAAATGACAGTGTACATACGTGTCCACATGCCTGTGTGTGTTTGACTAGGAGGTGTTTTTCCGATCCTAAAGGAGTTGGATGAGGAAATGAGGGTCAGGCATTCTCTCTATCTGACGCACGTTCACTCAGTACGTTGACGTAGTGTACGTGTGTTCGGTTCTTTCCACGGGCTGTGTCCCAGATCCGACGGGGTTTAAGGGTTATGTTCGATCTGAACGTAAGGTTTTCGGGATCCCTTCAGTGCTTGGTTGTTAACTGTGATGTTAGAAGAGTTTAATAAAGTGTTTAAGGGTTAATAAAGTTGGTTCCTGTCACGTGCAGGTATTTCCCAGAGGTTGTGAAAGACGGCCTGACCAATCAGCAGAGTAATCCAGAGGTGGAGATCGACATCACGCGCCCGGACACCTTCATCCGGCAGCAGATCATGGCCCTGAGGGTGATGACCAACAAACTGCGCAGCGCCTACAACGGCAACGACATCTCCTTCCAGGACTCCAGTAATATGCACTACATATAGCGCACTGACGCTAGCGCTCATTTCTATGTTGGCAGATTTGCCATAATAACCGGATCTTATGTTAGGTTGCATGGTGTAGTGTTTCGAGTTTTCAAGGAAATAATCACACGCGCACTGGGGTCGAGCAAAAATCGTGCAATGAATGCGAGGGGCTGTTAGCTTACTGAGTAAAGCAGCGACGAGACAGCCCGGAGTGTCGGTTACTCCATTTTGTTTTCCAATTCGATGGACTTGCTGCAAAGCTGCTTTGATTCCCCTGTCCTTTGACATTCAAACGAGCTGACATTTTCACCAGGCCCATTTTATTCACATTCAGTCTGACCGCTAATTTGGCCTCGCGAAGGCAATTTTGCTACTTGGATGTGAGCTTAATTGCAATGTCAGTGGGGGATCCTGGGTAGAGAATCCTCTGATCTTGAGCCGATCTAAAGACCCAGAATGTGTTTTCTCCCTGTGCTTGTGTGGGCGGAGACGGAAGAGCGTAAAATACTCCTGCACTTTAATCAGCAGTTCTGTGAACCCGGACAGATGAAGTGGGTCCTCGCTGGGGACGTCCCGAGTCTGAACTAGGTTTTATTCTCCCTCTGAAAAAAAAAAAAAATATATATATATATATCATTTAACCTTTACAGGCCTACGACTGTTCTGTGCAAAAAAAAAAAAAGATTTCATGTTTGCAAATTATTCCAGCGCTGTTCGTTCTCACCCTTTCGCATCATTGCTAACGGCAGTCTTGATCATCTTTTTCAGGCGACGAGGTCAGCGGTTCCGGCAGCGGAAGCGGCTACACCACCGAGTTCGAGTTCACAAGTACAGAGGCGCCAGCGGTGGGGGTGGGGCGTCAAGACCAGGCCACGCCTCTACAACCTGCGTCCGATAAAGCCACGACTCTCAGACCTACTGACGAGACTCCGCCCCTTATCGCCTCACCGATCACTTTAATGACGGTCACGTTGCTTCAGCTCTGGTGGAGATAATGGCTGGAACGGACGCCTTATGATGCAGTTTAGCTCCTCCCACGCTGTTAGCCCCACCCCCACGGGGCTTTACAATGGAACGCATGAGGATCGACACCCAAAGGACAGACAGTGAGCTAAAAACGAGAGAGAGAGAGAATTTCTGCATCCTGCTTGTTTCCAAAGAGCAGCTCCATCCTCAAACGACACGTCCCTTCAACAACAACGACGAAACAAAACAAAAGACGAAAGAGACGGGAATGCCGCAGCACGTTCCTCAGATCCCTTTCAGTGAGGTCACAGGATAAATATATATATATAGATACATATATATATATATATATATATTTGAAGAATCTATTTTTGTTTGTGTTTTTTATATCCACTGCGCGAGCCGAGAACCTCAAAACAAGAGAGATCTCTATATAAGATGCAGATTCATCTCTTCCGAACCCATCACAAAGGAACGGAGACATGAGCAGGAGGGATGATAAAAAGATTTTTTTTTTTTTTTTTTTTTTTTTGTGAAAAAGCATAAATCATATTCGCTTCTGTGCCACTGTGAATGCATGACATCATATCTCATGTCATTTCTTTCATTTTTTTTTTTTGTCGTTGTTGTTTTCGATTAAGTGTTAAAAAAAAATAAAAGAAGAAGAAGAAGAAAGGTCCGGCTTCTTTCAGTTTTAAATACGCTGTAGGGAAATTATCTATGACATCACTTTACAGGAAGGACGCCTCGTATCAGCGTTGTGACATCAAACAGAATCTTTCTAGCTGATGTCGGTATTCGCTAACTTGCGTAGGATTTCTACATTAGTCTAAGTGCTTGCATCGGACTCACTGTAAACAGGATAATAACTGGCCAGACTGGAACAATACCAGATCTGTGAACTAACGTAATGACTACTGATAGGAAAAAAAAAAGGAAAAACCCAAAAACTTACACTGTATAAGGGCAAGCTGCCATAAAGGCCATAAATGAGAAACTATTAGCATTTAATGGCCAAATTAACATATAAACGCTTAGAAATAAAAACATTAACAAAAAAAAAAAAAAAGTCCATTAAACCGATAAGCTACTATATAAAACACGGACACGTGGGCAAAGAACCGTAAAACAACCCTGACGAATTTGGAAACCGACTTAAGATACAACAAATCAGCAAACTACCATTAAACAAAAAAAGTGCGGAATCTACAAAACCCACTAAACTGCCAATTATTTGTAAAGACAACCTACTTTACAATGCAAACACATTCTACGACCATAGAAAAGGGAAAAGTAGCATAAACAAACTAAAAAGTCTAACAGATTGACAAACCACTAAATCAGGTCCAAAACATTAAAACTGAGTTTTCAAAATCTCGACAAAAGGAAAAATGACTTAAAATGTAATCACAATTCTCAGCGAGCGACTAAGAGTACATTTAAAAGCCTTGTCAATATGAACATTGATACGTTAGCGAATGAACACGGAAAAACAAAACAGCTATCAGAAAGGAACACGCGTGAGAAAGAATTCGATATTAACCACACAAATGCGCAAAGTGACTGGAAAAAAAAAACCCCAAAACTAAGTTGTCGTATGAAAATACAAACGTATTTACAAAAACAAAACAAAAAAAAAAAAAAACGTTATCCATATACGTATATAATTTCTTTCTTTTTCTTTTTTTTCCTCCATCGACACCACCTGACTTCATTTACTCTTCTTTTTGAGATAAATTAAATGTCAGTATGAGAAAGTCAAGGAGAAAGTCAATCACACACTTTACTAGGTCACCTCATTTTTGACTCTGTGTGTGTGTGCGGGCGCATGTGTGTATTCCCTCGAGTGCGTATGGCCTTCTGGCACTTTCCATTTGGGACTCAGATTGCCACCGGTCAGTGTGTGTGTGTGTGTGTGTGTGTGTGTTCTCAGCACTTTTCCTACGTTGAGTTCGCAAAAAAGGAAAGTTTGTGTTTGCAAAAAATTTGACCTTACAGCAAAAAATACCACACACACACACACACACACTCCACAACTGCAACTTAATCACATTCTTAAAAAAAAAAAAAAAAAAAAAAAAAAAAAAAGGAAGGAAGGAAGGAGCGAGGAACTGAAATAAATGTAAAACCTGTACTGAATTCATGCACACTGATATGCAAATACACAGATTATTAGCATATACGTGAATTTCATCACAATCTTCATCCACATTTGCAGCGTTATCAGTTGGTGATTGTTCTAAAAGCACTTTTAAATCTTCTGTACAGTCTGAAACATGCAGCGGCTCCAAAAGCTCGGCTGAAATCAACCTGAGTTCCCCTTTAAAGCGTGTTGATCCAAACTCTGGGTTTTTTTTTTTCCCCCATCCATATACTGGAAAATTCAAGAAATCTCACAGTGATCCTAGACTCCTTATTGCAGTCCTAGAACCCACAGTGTGGTTCTGTTATTGCTCCGAATCCTCACTCGGGCTCTAGAGCAGCGTCACTGTATTCTCTAAGTGCTCTATACGAGCCCTTCATTTCATCCTAGAATCCTCATTGTAGTTCCCGAGCCATCAGAATCCCCCAACATGGAATCGCTGTTCATGTAGGCCTCGAAGCCTCCGGGAATTTTTATAAATCTTCCAGATTGGCTCCAGAATTTCTTCTCGTGTGGTTCTAGAATTTTCGCGCCAGACGTCGAACCATTATAATGGTGACGGAATTCTCGATTTTTGTCCCGTGTGGATTTATTAATCCTCAGAATCCTGTAAGTTGTTGTCAATCTTAAAACCGGCTGTGTGGGTTCTAGAATCAGTGCAGTCCATGCTTATTCTAATAGAATCCCAATAATTCTTTAGAAGTCTATTTTGTTCCCCAACACAATTCTCTAAAGCTTTAACAATCCTCTGTGGACTTCTAGTATCCCCTGTTATTTGATCATCATCGGTGCTTCTAGAATCATCATTGCAGTTCCGTCATTACAATGAATTCTGAATCCTTTCAGGAGGGCTCTAGAATAATCAGTGCAGGCTCTGAGGGTCGTCGCTTCAGCTTTAAGATGCTTGTTGTGGTACTAGGACTCTCATAATCCCATAGGCGGAGATTTTATAACACTTACTGTGGGTCTGGATTCCACGGTGTGGTTCTAGGATCTTCGGGAGTCATTTCCAACGTGTTCTCAGATCATCTGCGTGTTCTAGAATCCTTCTTTCGTTTTCTTGTGAGGATCCTCACGATCCCGTATGGACAGATTCTTTTCAACGTGATTCTAGAAGGTTTTAGAATCTTCAGTGTGCTTCTAGGATAATCTGAAACGGTCGATTCTTCCCAGTGCCCGTTCTAGAATCCGCTGCATGATTCTAGAATGCGTGTTGCAAGTTCCAGAATCGGCACCTCATTTTTGAGATGCCCGTTGCGGTTCTAGGATCCCCGTGATCCTGCAATAGCAAACAGCGTTCAGTTAAGTTCTACGGCCTTTCTGCGAAGGTCCTGGAATCTTCAGTGTGGTCCTAGAATCCTCTGGAATCCGATTCCCGTCAGCGCAGTTCTAGAGTCCACCGTGCGAGTCTGGAATCCTCTGTGGCGTTTTACGGTCATTATTGTAAAGTTTGTTGTCAGCTTGGTTCTAGAATCCTCGCTGTGCTTCCGGCTATCTTCGGCATGATTCTGGAACGCTCCGAAATGTCATTGTTCTACAATCGTTAATCTGGCTCTATCCCAATTCTCATTGGGGTTAAAGAATCCTGAGCTTTCCCGATCACTGCTTATGGCTGTGTCCCAAACTACTATACTGCAAACAATATAACCAACATATTACAGCACAATAATGGGTAGCTTGAGACACAGGGCATGGCAAGCGTTCCACTCTCTTCATGGCTGTGTCCCAAATCACTATGCTAAATATTCTGACAAATAAGACCACCGTCTGTGGTATATATTGTTAAGTATGCGGTGTTAGCTCAGCTAGGTAAGCCTTTAGCAAGCATCACAACCCTTTATGACTGCTTATGGCTGTGTTCCAAACCACCATGCTACTATACTATTGTACTATACCATGCTCTCACTGTCTTTGTACACAGTGATGACATACTGTTTACAACACGCACTCATTTTCCCTATATTCCTCCCTAAATCACTCACACACACACACTTCTGTGTTTGAGTATATTTGCGGCTCTGTTTCATTTCATTTTTGCTGATGCAGAGAGAAAAAGAAGCCTAATTATTATATGAATTATTCATCGCCCCCCCCCCAACCACACACACCCACAATCCACTTTGGTTTCGGGTTTAATATTGGTTACGGCTGTATATGACTTGATCTGCGTTTACATCACAGTTAAAGTGTGTCATGAAGGATCGTGGAAGATTTTAGACGAGCAGACATGCCTTACGACGTTTCTTTTTTTTTTTTAATGAAAAGAAAAACATATAGAAATAAAAAATCAAAAAAGGATTGCATATCTGGGTTTTGTTACGCGCTCTTGTATACAGATCAGTAATGAAGAAAAGATCAATTAAAAAAAAATACCAAACATTTTGTATTTATGAAATGTCTGTGTGTGGTTTTTTTTTTTTTTTTTTTTTTTTTTTTTTTTTTTTTTTTTAAAAAAGAGCGTCCTGTTCGTAATCACAGAAGAAAGAAAGAACAGGAAAGATTGGATTATGACATCAGATTGCATTTAGAAACATTACATCGGTGTAATCCAAAGGGAAAATTTCACGGTTTAATACGTAAGAATAGCACGCCGCTGCTCCGCTCTCCGAGGCGCTGTTACGGAAAATGACTCGATGCCTTCTGACCAATCAGAATCCAGAACCACTGATTTAAAAATAGTTCCAATGGTGTCATTCCAATGCAAGTGTAAATGTATGGTAGAGTTATTTCTTTATTTATCCCACTTTAAAATGCTGCGCTGTGTTTGGTGATGTATTGATTATTTGCAGCCGTTCAGTAATGGAGGTCAGGAAGCTGCTCTCAATCACTGAATTCTGCACAGTGAGCTTAAGGATTACAAACACATTAAACACTTACTAAACCTGTGCCCAAATATTAATCATCATAACATGAATCATGAGGCATCGGCAGTGGTTAATAGCCTTCATACTCTGTGCCCACAATTCCGACGTGCAACATCAACAATATGTATCACACTGTGCTAGAAGAACTAGGAAATAAAAAATAGTTATGGCTATTATTTTAGGCTTAAAGTGTTTATGAACTGGATATCTACGTAGGTATAATAAATAAAAAAAAAAGTTTCAAATGGTCTTTTAATAGATCATGAGATAAACATTAGCGTAAGACTGTTGGAATAGAATAAGACTGAATAATCTTAATAAATACGTGCTAATTAATCTGATTACAGTCCTTTGTGGCTGCTATGCGTATTAAAGCGGTCATTCAGGAAAAACAATATTCGTTTTAAAAATGAATTTTTGTTCATTTATTAAGGGGTGTGTTGTTTTACGATACGAGAACCGATGAGGGTTTTTTTTTTTTTCATTTGCCATGGACATGAACGACCCTGTGACACAGCCAAGCCAGAGTTCCAAGCTCATTTTAACCTGAAACCCCCTTTTTTTTTCTTTTTTTTTTTTTTTAAATATCATATCAGGCCAAATCAAACTTCTCTTTTACTTAATCAACAACATTAAAATGAATCTTGACCTGTATGAATTATCTACAACTATAAACCCTGATCAAATGCCCCCTTTACCTTTAAGAAAAGCTAGATGAAATATTTCTCTCCACATTGCGGAGACAGCGCTGGTTAAAGTAGTAAATGACCCAATACTGGCCTCTGATCATGCTTGAGCTCAGTGCAGCTTTGGATACTATAGATCACAGTATTCTTTAAGAGAGACTGGAAAGTTTTGTTGAACACCTCTCTCCTGACTCAAGTCTTATCTGGATGACTGTCATCAGTAAATGCTAACTGTGGTTTCTCCACAAGGCTCTCTTCTAGGTCCACTGCTCTTTTCCTATATACACAGTATTAACTCTGGGTACATTTATTCATAAACAAGGTATTTGCCAATTATTCCACTGCTATGTTGATAACCCACAACCACATATTTCAACAAAGCCAGATGAGGGAGACCAGCTTAATAAAGATGAGGACTATGTAAAGGCCATTAGACACTAGCTGCTACGTAACTTCATCTTACTTAATTCCAGAAGTACCTTCACAAAAACCAGAGGCAGCTGAAATGATTTCTGATTATGCATTAATTCGGAATGACCTTTCAGTTACATCGAATCCAGCAGTGAAAGGCCTTTGTGTGATCTGACTCCTGTCTGTCTGTCATTTGAAGCTCAATTAGATAATATTACTAGTACAGACTTGTCTAATCTCAAATATCGCGAAGATAAAAATAAATAAATAAATAAATAAATAAATAAATACAATGTGGTTACATAATACAGAAAACCTAGTTCATGCTTTTGTCCACAGTACAGCACATGCCTTACTGGGAAAACCCCTAAAACACCTGGGAAAATACTGGAAAGCCACTGGAAAAACGCACAGGGAAAATATGAGGGAACATTTGACAGCCATTGGCAAACGCTTGGAAATCATGCAAATTCATGCAGGATCCTCATTCCTGTTTCTGGCTCTCCTTTTAGTTATTGTGGTGCTTCAAAATTTATGAACCCTTTAGGATTTTCTATATTTTTACATTAATATGACATTAAACAGGCGGCAGAAGTGTTTAGCTCAAGAGGAGGTCTGAAAGCAAAGGTTCACATACTTTTACCAGTCACCGATATGCAATATCGGATCATTTTCCTCAACAAATAAATGACCAAGTATAATATTTTGTCTCATTGGCGTAATTGTGTTCTCTTTAACTACTTTTACATTTCAGGGTCATGTTTATGCAGAAATCTAGGAAATTCTAAAGGGTTCACAAACTTTCAAGCAACACTCTATGCTATCATAGCTTGACCTGCCAGACGTAGTATACTCCTTTAACAACTAACCAGCTTTCTGTACATGAACTCATGCTGCCTAATGCAATGCTGCAGTTGATATGGCATCTCTTACCTGTGGATTTGCCTGACTGATTCTGATTGCTCTCCTCCTGCTTCTTCATCTCAAAGCTGCCTGCATCCATGATTGACCTTACTGCTGTAGATAGGCGTAGCTGGATACCTTAGAGACCAACAATTGCTATGCCTATGACTCACCTTCCATAGAATGGATAAACCTACCTGGAAATCGCACTGATTTGCACTTCTTAAAAAGTGTGCTGTGACTTAAAAAAAAAAAAAAAACAACACTGAATAAAAACTGAAAACCAGTGTGAAAATATTTCAAATGCTGGCGAAAAAGTGAAGCAATAGAGACATGCTGGGGGAAAATGGGATTGGGGTTTGGGAAAGAGTGTAGGATATGCAAAGGAAAGAACTGGGGATAAAACTGGGAAAACCATTGGAAAATCTACCACGCGAAACATGGCACATGGAAAAAAACTGAGGGGGAAAATATATAAAACACTGGTGATGAAACCGACAAACCCTTGGTAAAACAATGGAAAACTGCTGGAAACATTGAAAAAAACACTGGAACTTACACCAGTTATTTTTCTCTCAACGTCCGCTGTATTACAGACCTTTGTGTATGCGTGTATGGGCGCTTTTGTGTCTCTGTTCGCTCTATATTCAGCACACACACACACAGCGAGACAGCGCGTCTCTGCGGGCATCTCTGCTGTGACAATGAGACAATAAGAACGAGACGAGTTTTCACTCCGGATTTCCCAGCTGTACCGAACAGCACACAGTGTTCGTGTTTATTGTTCACAGTTGTATTACTGTAATAACACGCTAATGGTTGACACAAAGACACAGATGCAGACTAGACTTCATTGTCAGCCGTGTGTAAGACTGTAGACTGCATTATAAATGTAAAAGTGAGATTATTGGGGTTTTTTCACAAACCAAAGTCTGTTGTTGCACTACGAGCAATTAAAGTGCAAAAAGGGTCGCACAAAGGCAAATGTATTAAAGCCTTAAACCAGCTACAGGTCATGATCAGGAATCACCAGACTGGAAGAACATCTGAAGACACCAAGAAAATACAGGAATAACTATGGGACTGGAAAACACTGGGATAAACAATGAGTAATCCCTGGAAGATACAGGAAGACAGAGAGTGAGCAAAAAAAATAAATAAATTGAGAAATGTTGAAAAAACTGGGAAGAAAGGGAAAAATCACTGGGGAAATGTTGGCAAATTCCCACTAGAAAATATTGGGTAAAACGTATAAATAAAAAAGTAAATGGGATAAAAAGTACTGGGGAAATTGCATAAGCATATCAGGGGAAATGTTATGGGAGAACAATGGGTATCTTAAAAATTCTACACTGGGAATTCCTTGGGATGACCGAGAAACCAGTGGGAAAACAAATTTGGAAAAGACTGAAACGTATACTGAGGAAAAACAATGGAAACACTGGAACTTGGAAAACACTGGAAAAAGCAACTGAAAAACACTACAATGACACTGGAGGAAAAAAGGAGAAACATCGGAAAAACAAAACAAGAAAAATGTTGAGAATATTCTAGAAAACACTGAAACGTATTAAAACACTGGAAAAACCACTTAGGAAAATCAGTAAACCTGCTAAAAGTAAGGAGAATAGTCGAAATGCTGGGAAAAATATTTGGATAGCTCTGAACAAATGGAAAGACTGGAAAAACACCGGAATAATACTTTGGGAAAGCATTGCAAAAAACAATGGAACAGCACTGCCAGTATACTAGAAATTAGTGACAGTGGAGTATATATTGGGAAAACAGTAGGAAATCATTGGGAGGACCCTGTGAAAACAGATTCATCACATGGGGAAAAACACTAGGAAAAACTAGGATAAACCGGAAAAGATTGGGGAAATATTTGTACAGCACTTAAGAAAAATCTCAGTGCCATTTGCAAATGACACTGGAACACCACTCAGAGAAAAATCAGTGCAACAACATTGGGAATATACTGGAAAATACGGAAAGAAGGAATGGAATAAAAATTTGAATATGAGCTGGGAAAACGTTGGGATGACGGAGGGAAAACAAAGAAAACAGTGAGGAATCAGCCCTAGGCAAAACCGTAGCACAATTTCCACAAGGAAAAATCTTTAACATACTAAAAGAAACCCTGGAATACATATTGGAACACCAGTATTGAAAAGAACTGCAAAACGTTTCCAGTATCTCGTTTGGAATGGTTTAGCAATATATATCCCTGTGTACATTTTTCCAGTGGCTTCCCGGTGTTCTACTTAACTTCCCAATTTCTACTGGAAAGGTTGTTTTGCCACACTTCTCTTTCTACAGTGGATTCCACAAGGGGTATTCCAAGGTGTTCCCAGCATACACCGAGTGTCCCAAAAGTCTGGATTTTCCTTATTTGAACTCCATGACCAAGTCCATGGCTCTCATTTTGAGCATTTGCTGTAATACCAGTATTTAAATAAATAATTGAATACGGATCCAGACTTTTACGACACGCTTTATATTCCTGTTTTTCCAGTATGTGCCTGTATATTCCCAATACTTTTGCAGCAGTTTTTCTCAGGTGTATACTGGACATTCCATCATGTTGTCCCAATGTTCTCTCAGTATATTGAATATTCCAGGTATATTTACACTTCAGTATTTTCCAGGAAATGCCTGGCGTTTTTCAGAATTCTTGGTTCCTGTTGTTGCGGCAACTTTGTCCATTGGTGTTCCAATGTTTTCCCGGTGCCTCGGTTTCCCCAGTTCAGATTCCAATATTGCTTCCAGCATTTCTAGTATATTCCTAGTGTTTTTCCTAGTGCAACTGAAAAAAAGGATACCACATTCCAGTTTGGTTGTTATTTCTCACTTAATAGCCATTTCCCCCTTGGGCACATAAAGTACATCTCTAAGGACGACAATAATAAAATAGTGGCGCCGATTCCTCTTGCTATTTTATCGAGAGTATAATACTTAGTTAATTAAGTCAGGGACACGATGTCAGGCCTTTTTATAAGACACAATCAGATTTGTCAACTTTAATGGGTTTTTACTGCGGTCTGTCCTTTTAGTCTGATCAAGCTGACATTTTCATATCAACATGACTTTTGGTGCCTCCATCCGCAGGGACAAAACTGCTCGCATAAACAACTGCAAATCAGCCGATGGAAAAACAGTTCATCACAGATTATTTCCGATCGCCGATGCTTCCCTGAAGGCGTCCATGCCTAGAGTCCCGGGTGAGACTGAACACCGGCAGGTTGGCTCAGATAATCGTTATACTGCGAAGCTGTGTTAATGACGTGGAGAAACTGTATGACCTTCAGTTTGTATGAGTGTGTGTGTGATAAATGCGAGTTAGTGTGCTGAGGTATTATGGATGGTTAACGTTAATGCACAAGACTCGAGGGAGAAATCTCACTCCGCACCATATGGAAGTGAAATGGAAAATGAAAAATGATCACTCGTTCTTTACACACAAAAAAAAAACCCCACCACCACATGCCAGAGATGACGAGCGTCACGCTTCAATGCCCATAATTTACAAAAATGATTGAGAGAGGAAATGACGTGCGCTTCTTCCTGTACACTTCTGCTGAGCTTTACAATTTTAATTAAACTATCACACCAAATGTTATCCATTACTGTAAATGTCATTTCCCCCATTTTTCGATCTCTCTTCCAACCAAGCACTCGGTCTTTCTTTCATCCCATCATTCTTTTCTCTCTTCTTAATTTCCTGTTTCTTCTATTTTGGTTTCAATCACGTGGCAGCAGGACGATGCCTAAAATCATGCAGATACAAATCAAGAGCTTCACATCCGAATGAGGAAAAATACATCAACGACCGTTTTGTCCTATACGTTCCATTTTCTTTGTTCTTGATCCTCTACTTTGGTTTCTCGGAACTACCTCCCTTCCTTCCTTCTTCCGTCCGTTCATTTCCTTTCCTTTCTTTGAGCCTTTTCCTTCTTTTCATCCTTCTTCCCGTCATTCGTCTTTCGCCGTCCTTTCCTTCTTTATTTTTTTAATTCTACATCATTCGTTCCGTCTTCTCTCTTTTTGACTTTGTCTCTCTCGCTCATTTTTACACCCCCCCCCCCTCCTTTTTTTCAAGCTCTTACGCCTTTACAGTGTGTGCTTTTTTTTTTTTTTTTTATTAAGCTCCGTGAACGCATTAACACACTACACAAAAAGCTGTACCTGTGTGACAAGGGCACGCACGCATCTAGCGCACACTTTATTTGTAATCCCAATCCCTTCCTGGAAAAATCCAGCTCGCTTCCTGTCGATACACAAAAATGTATATAGCGAGAAGGGCTTCGTCGTCACCACCCTTTCACTAGACTCGGCCAATTTATTTAACAAAGCGAGCGAGAGCGAGAGAGAGAATACACCCATATTAGAGTGTATTAAGGTCACTAGTGCGCACTACTCGTTTGTTAGCGACCTTCATTTTCAGCCTGATTGTGATTGAACTTTGGCTCGGCGCTAATAGCCGGGAGGGACGAACTCCCCAGTAAGTAAAAGGAGCAAAATTAAATTTGAGTTTTCAATTTCCCCCGTTCCCACTAGGGTTCAGACGCTAAATGGGTTCCAGCGCTAATGAATTTCAAAAATAAGGTGGTGACGTGGGAGTGGAGCTAAGAGACTGCGTTCCAAATACGAGTGACCTTGTTCAAAAAACAAAAAACCTGTCAAGATGTCTGCCCTGTTCTGATACTGCTCCTAAATGCTCCCTTAATCACTTCCTCAATAACATTGTTTAGGCTGCTCAAGGGAGCAAGTCATCTATAAATGTCGACTTCAGGAGCTCATCCGTTTAGTGCTAGTTTGCTAGTTAGTTGCCAAACAACCAAAGTGCCGAATCCAGCTCTCTGCACACACACACACACACACACACACACACACACACCTCCACCTGTCAGTGGATATTCCTGACAGACAGCAGCAGGTGAGGCTGGGGAAATTCACAGTCAACACTGGTGCCTCCCAGGGATGTGTGCTCTCCTCACTGCTCTTCTCTCTGCATACAAATGACTGCATCTCTTCAAATCATTCTGTCCGCCCCAGACCCCCCCACCCCCTCACACACACACACACACACACACACACACACACACACCCTTGCCCTGACCTTTTCGAACTCCTCCCCTGTGGTAGGTGCTACAGAGCAAACAGCTAGGCACAAGGACACAGTTGTTTGGCCAACAAAGCTTTCCTGACTCAGGGAATTTTCATGCTAGCTACTTAGCAAACCAGTGGTTTAGTTACCCAGCTAGCAGGCTAGCATCATACTTGTTCGTGACCTCTTACGTTTTATTTCTGAGGAAAACACTGAAATCCCTTAAATCTGCTGGATTATTTACTCGAGCCTTTTCTTATCCAGAAGGCATCACTTCATCGTTTGATTCCGTAGGTTACCCTTTTCAAAGTGGAGGCTAATCGAACATCAAATGTTTGAAAACTTTGAGTGCTACTTGCCAAATCACGTAATCATCATGCTAGCTTCCTAATAAAACGATGCTTTATTACACAGCCAGCTAGTTACGATGCTACATAAGTAGCTAGCTGATGTGACTGGACAAAGAGAAGAAAGAGCTTTTGGTGTGAGCCTTGTTAGCATTATTAGCATGTAATTCTGAGGAAAAACTCTAATTTAATAGACTACTAAAGTGTAAGAATGCACTTCCTTTTAAACAAAGGCCAGGCTAATAAGATTCTGAGGTAAATACTGAGCAATGGTTTGAAATTAGGCAATACTCCTAATAAACTCATCAATCTTATTAAAGATTTCAAAGTACCACTGCGTATTTCTGAGCACTTCATTAGCATTGTTAGCAAAACCTAGCACAATAGCATTTCTGAGGTAAAAATATTGCTTCACATCTTTAAATGAACTCACTTGTTCTTGTATGGCGATGATGGACTTAGAAATGCATTATGGGTAAAACTGACAGGCTAATTGGTTTGTGTGGCTAGCTGACTAGCTTAAAACAAGTCCTCACAGGTTTGACTGATTTCTATCATCATTAACTCTCAAGGAAACTTTTTTTTTTTTAAATTGTGGGATTTCTAGGGCTTCGTTAACATTGTTAGCGATCCCCAACCAGCTTTAATTAGCATTTCATTAGCATAATTTTCCCGGCATTCACTGTTTACTAGCAGAAATCAGACATTATTTCACATGTTTAATGGACTCATTTAATCTTTTCAGCTTGTATTATAGACTCTGAGGGTACATTTAGAAAAATACATTCTGGCTAAACAATAACGCATGGCTAATAGGCTTATGGCGCTATCTCGCTAATTCATTTGGAGTTTAATTGATTTGTATTATCGTCGTTAAGAGAATAACAGTATACATACAAACAAAAGCATTTTATGTAGCAGCTTTGTTACGACTGTTAGTGATCCGTGTACTCTTAATTAACGTCGGTTTCCTGGCGTCGTTTCTCATATATTACATTACTGAACGACAGGGTTTTATACTTTTAACAGACTCATTAAAACTGTATTCAGCCTTCGAGCAAATTTAAAGCTCCTCCTTGTGAGTTTAACAGATTATTTTTATTATTATTATTATTATTGCTGCTCAGAATAACCACTGTTGCCAACCCTCACACACTTAATTAGCAGCATTTTCCCAGGGTTCATTACTGACTGACACAGATATCAAACTTCTGGGACAAAAACATTGTTTTGCATGTTTAATGGACTCATTTAATCTAAGGATGTATTTAGAAATTCCATGTGGGTGGCAAAAAAAAATAGTTTCATGCTAATAGGCTTATGTGGCTAACTGGCTAATTTAAGGCTATTGCTCATGGGATTAATGATTTGTATTATTACACAGAATCGTTATCAGCTCAGTACAGGAGGACACACACACACACACACACACACACGCACACGCACACACAGAATGAGGTCAACATATCAGTTTAATGCCTCTCATTATAAACCCGAAATAAATACGAGACAGAGATTGGATTTAGTTTGTTAATGTGCTCCGTAAAAATATGAAGTACATAGGTTAATAAAATAGAATAAAAATAAAATGTGTAATATACACTTTTTAGGTACATAGTACCAAGAATCAACAAAAGCATAATGAAACTTGTATTGCACTGTTCCACGGTTTATATAAATGAACGTCGTATATTAAAGCGGTTAGTTTGCACTGAAATTTTTACTTTAAAATGCCGTGATGAAAGTTATGACAATATTAACACCTTTATCAGAAGCCTACGGTCGTTAGCTTGTTGTTTTGTGAATCGCCACGCAGATTTGATTCGAAGGAGAAGACGGCAGATACATAAATGTACATACAATAATCTGGTTGCAGAAGTGTACACGCCCTTTAATAATGCGACCGTGCTCAGAATGATCCAATCACATTCCAGCTTATTCAAAAGTGATCATATACCTGTCAATGGAGTGAGTCTGTTTCAGCCCAAATAAAGATTTTATTGGATATATACAGTTAAATTTCTACACAATATGGCATCAAGTGTTCAATTTGGTGCAAGGCAAGTACTGGTCGCTCCCCTACATGTGTCGAGAGTCTCTCGCATTCTTCGCATGTCTGGGCTATGGAGGAGGGTGGCTAGACAGCAGCCCTTTCTAATGTGAAGGAAAAAAAAATAAAAAAAATCAAGCATGTCTAAATCAGCCCAAGCAAAAGGCACTTCAACAAAGAATTAGTTAAAGGGTGTGCAAACTTATGCAAGCAGGTTGTTGTAAGTTTCGTCTGTCTATACCACCTATATGTGTCTGTCACTCATCCTATCTATATTGTATAATATGCTCCGAGTAGGTGGGGCTTGTAGAGGCAACGCTCTATCAATGTCCATCTATCCATCCACCCATCCCACGTGTGTGTGTGCGCGCGCAGAGTAAAAATTGTGTATAAATGTAAATCCTCCACACTGCTTATGAATATTAATTTTAACATGAATGAATATTCAGATATTAAAAGCCACCAGAAATCAGATTAAACCAGTGTTCCAGAACACTCCGTATGTTTCTCCCTGCGTTTTTCGCCACCGCGTTCCCTCTTCCTCCATTAAACTCCTGTCAGAAGCTGCGGGTCAGTCGTGTGCCCTCCAGCTGTCAATCATCCTCCCTCAGGAGCATAGCCCCGCCCCCTTAATCGCCTCCTACGCCGTTTAAATCTGCCCTCATCTGTAAGGGAATGTCATGAGCGTCTCTGGGTTCTTTTTTCCACCCTCGTTGACTCCAGAGGGCCCCTAACACAAAGGAGTAGTGTTATGGAGCAAGTGTCAGAGTCAGCAGTGAAAATGTACCACTAGTCAGGGTAAAAAAAAAATAGATGAGAGAAGAAAAATGTTTCTTGGTACAGAGTCTTTACCGCGTCCAGGTTCAGGGGTCGGAGTGTGTTCAGGGGTTACCTCCATAACATTAGCAGTGTACATACTGCACCGAGAACCGACACGGTACCGCGCGTGTTCCTGCAGCCGGATGCCTGGGGCGCGGGTCCGGGAGCGTGCGTGCGTGAGCCATGGTATTGGATGTCATCAGGGTTCTGTTCGCGCGCTGAAAAACACAGGAGAGAAAAGAGTCATGACGCAGATAAATTCGATTTCCTAAAATGGACAACATTCTAGTAAGAAGCCAGGCAAGAATTTAGGACGGAACCTCGGAAAGAACAACATTCTCTTGTGAACACTGACTAGTCATGACGTCAGGACAGAGCTCTAGTTGGGACACTTAGTCAAGAAGGCTGTCGTTCAAGACGAAGCCTTAAAACGCTCTAGTGAGGACATGACGTAATCATGAATCCTTGTATTTGGGACGTAGCCTTAGAATTCACTTTCTAGTAAGATATTAAGTACGAATTTGGGACGGCGCCATTAAACGGGCGCCATTAAACTAAGAGCAACACTAACCAGCCATGAGCTCTAGCATTTGAAATGCAGTAGGAATTCCTAACTAATCCAGTGCACTAGAGGTGTGTTTATTTGGGACAGAGCCTTCGGCCTTAATATCAGCTACATAGTTTCCCATCTCGGTTGCCAGATTTGGAATATGTTCAGCCAACAAACACTAAAAGATTAAATATTTAACACGGTTCTCTGACACTGCTTTTACTCAAGAGGATTCCGCACATTTCTTGGCCATGGAGAGTTCGAGGTGATTTATCGCAGCCTCTACGGGACGTCTGGGTTTCGTTCGTTATCTTGGGTTTTGGAGATTACATAAAAAATGGCCGCCTTGGGAAACCGAGAAATCACCACAACGTTACGTCTTGAACTTTACATTCAAAAGAAGACTGTATACATTATGAGAAAACATCTGTTAACCTGGTTACTACTGTATAATGGCCATCCTGTTATGTTTTTGTTTAATTTATTCCCTATAACGGTTGGCGTATTTATTACAAAGCTACTTTGCGAGTTGGCATATTATCTATGGTTGCGTTAACCATAATTTAACCACCGTTTACCACAATGCTAATTCGCGTTTTTAGACAGTACGACATCGGGTAGTCTGTTCAGCGTGATGCTGAAAACAGAACCCTGTGTACGCGCGCGTGATTCAGTTAGCACTATTGATCCCTCCTCCTTGCCTTGGAGCTCCTGACTAACAGCCATTTTTGAAGGCATGCTGTGGAAAAAGCGAGGGTGGGATATTTATTCCGCTCCACAGAATTGATCTTTAGGCAGTTTTAGATTGAAACACAGCCTCCCGTGTCATGCTCGCGAGAGACAAACAATTAAAGACGAATGGGGTGGAGAGAGGTGTGATCACACGCTGAACGTCGTGTCAACAACACGCCGCCGAAGTAATGGACGAGGTGAAAACGACGAGATAAGAGATTTCGTGCCGGTTCTGTTGTAGCGTGTTTTGACAAACTTCAATCATCACTTCAGGTTTGTTTATCACACTAATTCAGGTAGCAGATATGGCGGCGGAAGGGGGGTGTATTAAACTCCACCAATCACTGAACAATCTGTGTTGGGATCCATTTTTAAATAAAAATTCATAAATAAATAAATTACATACAAGTTCAATTTAAAAGCACTTAATTTATATAACTGATTACTGAATTATGTTTTAATTTAACAGCACTTGCTAACTTGACTAGCCACCATGTGTCGTTTAGTTAGCACCTATGACACTTGCTAGCTATTTTAACACTTATAATAACTTTATTTTAGCTCATTAGCTAGCTATACTTAATACCTTGTGTGAAATTATAGAACGTAGTTATGTTACTTTTTAAGCACTGCTAGCTGTGTGTGTAGCTAACAACTTCACTGACTGACTACCATCTGTAAATCTATTAGCTAGATTGTCACCCAATTCTTATGTAGCTATTCTAGTAAATACAACAGTGACGTTACGTCTATTTGCACTAGCCTATCTCAAATGTGATCATTAGCCGTAGATACGTTGTGAAAAGGTTAGGTTAATGTTAGCTATGGTTATACACAACTGACTAAAATATTTGCGCAGTGCTGGCTAGCTGGCTCAAAGCGGTGTTTCATGCTAAGCGCTGCATCGAGCTGAAGAGGCTACACAAGTCTGCGTGTGCTCATTAGCATATCACCTTAAATCACATTTGCATAATGAATCAAGGTTCTCGTCTTCCTTTTCGGCATTAACCTCTCATTAGCCTTTTTATTAGCAGCTTTTGGTTTGGCGCGCCGTCCCGTTTAACGTTTGTCCGGCGACGTGCCGATATTCTCAATCCTCTGATTAAGCAGCCGCACGGGGGAATACGGCTGATTAATATTCAAATTAGAGCAGAAAAAAGCAGCCCGTTTCATTTCCGCACCAAAATAATGAAGTACAGAATGGAAAGGGAAAAGCAGGAATTTCCCACAGAGGGCAATTAAATCGGAACGATATTATGCACGAGTTGGGCGTGATTACGCTGCAAATCGTAAATAATCATTAGGACAAATTACATAGCGGCACTTTGCAATTACACATCCGGCTCTGGCAAAACATGACTCGTTCCACAGCCTGATAACAGGGTGTCATAGTGCAACATGAACTCCAATAAAAACAGTGTCACGCACACTGAGCTCTGACACATACACACACCCACGCACAGAGTAGTAGTTTTCACAGACTTTGGCCTTGTACATGGGTTTATTTGTTATCGTATATTTTTTAAGGCTTGTGTTATTAGTACTAGTCCTCATAACTCTCTGGGTACTACTGCGGAGCCGCTTTTAAGGTGCCAGACTTTATTGTATTCAAGTGCGCGAGTATTCTTCCTGAGGGTCTTTCTGGACGTTTTGTGTGATTTCTTTTCCACATCAGGCCAGTTTTAATAGTATCCTGCGGGCTACAGCCTATATATATATATAATAAGAAATAATGATATAAGTGTTGAGGCATGATAGCAGCGTACGTGTTGTAGGGCTCGGAGTGAACCGGTTCTGGAGGTGACGAGCAAAAACTGGTTGAAATGGCACGAGATGCTGAGACGTCTCTAGAAAGAGGTAGCCCCTGACTCAACTAGGACACTAGAGGAATTTTGGATTCAGACACCAGAACTTGGAACTGAGGTCTCAACTCCGACTCCATAGGTAGGAACTCAGGACCTGACCTCGCCTTTATGGAGAAACCCTGGATCCCGCTTCTAACATTTGGAGCACTGGTTTCATCGAGAAATTGATTTATGGACATGAAATCCAAGAACCCTATCACTCTGGATTATACCCCGACCATATGGTAAGGGCCTCTGGATTCAAATAAGACTCTACAGTTCACACCTCTGAACTTAATGAATCTGGACAAATCTAGAGCTATGTACCCTGGATACAACCCAGACTCTGGAGCTAGGAATCCTGGGCTCATCTCAGACGCTACAGCTTCGAACTCTGATCCAACGCTAGGAGCTCTGAATTCAACTCAGACTCTGGTGCTAGGACCTTTGGATCCAACATGATTTCTATAGCGAAAATCCTTAAATTTGATCTCTGAAATTTGGAACTCTGGAGCCATCCGGCAACCTAGAACTAGTGAAACTGAGCTCAGTCTCCAGAGCTATGAACTGTAGACTCAACTAAGCCTCCAGAGCTGGGGACCATATAGACTTGACTTCGGGTTAGTGCTCAACCTACATTCTTGGGGCTCTAGAACTAGGAACCTTGGATTTAATTAGGAGCTAAGGACTCTTGATATGGCTTGAATAGTAGAGCTAGGATCTCTGGATACCGGTTAGACTTTAGATCTCGGGACTCAACGAGGGCTCTAATGTAACGGACTTTCAGATTGACTCGGTCTTGAGCGAGCAGATCTGGACAAGCCTCAAGCTGGGAACTCTGGACAGAACTATGACTCTTGAGCCCTGGACTAGGTCTTTAGAGCTTGCAACTCTGGACAGAATTCGGACACTAGAGCTAGAGACCCTTTGTTCAACTTGGACTCTGAATAAGACTAGAGCTAGGGCATTATTCTGGACTCGGCTCCGATTCCGAACATGCTATCTCGAGAGTCCCTAGGTCTAGAATCAAGGACTAAGAACTGACTAGGACTAGAGACCCGAAGATTGAACACGAGTCAGAATCTACAGCTCAACTAGGACTTTAGAGCAGGGGACTTGCTCCTCAACCCAGATTCTACAGCTAGGGATTCCGGGCTCAACACTGAAGTCTGAATGTCTAGGATGTAGGTTTAGGATGTAGCCTGATCTGTATCCCTTGTGCGAAGACAAGAGGAGGACGTACGTCGATTATGAACAGCGTGTAAATAATGGAGGAGCAACTGAACGTAAAGATTAGATCAGCCAATACACAGGACATGCACACTCGCACTGTGAAGCTCCTTTAATATTTTTTTTCTTCTTTTTTCATTCCATTACTTTATATATAATATAAAATTTAAGCGGTGCAGAGATTAAAGACATGGGGTGAGGGTGATGGGACAGAACACCGCTAAGTAGTGCACAATGAACTCATCTCACGGTGGGACAGGAGGGCTCGGAGTGTGCGCACACACACACACAGCAGCTTAAACTAAACACCCAGAGCCTTACTTAAGGTGTGTGCGCGCGCACACGCGTGTGCGTGTGTGTGTACACTCAGCAGCAGTGAGAATGTGGCGTGAAATGAGTCTCTCTGATATTTAATTAAAGCGGAGGGAGGGGGGCACTCGCACCCTTCATCCAATATGGATGAAACTAGTGTGTGCAAAAGAAGGAAGCGAAAGCAGGCCAGGAGATGTCCTGTGTTTATCTTCACACACTTAACTTGTGTGAAGTGTGCGTGCGTATCCGCAGCTTTCGTTAAATATTTACGAGTTGATTATTTAAAGATTGTGTCAGTGTGTCTGGAACAAACAGGCATATAAATTGATGAAGGCAAAAAAAAAATTCTTCAGGCATTCTTTAGGATTACATTTGATAAACAAGGCTTCCTAGAATGGTTTTACTTCAAACCCTTTCTGGCAAAGAAACACTCGGTTTGAAGGTTTCTTCACAGAACCTTTAAGCATTCCCTGAGAGGGACTTAAGGGTTCTAACATTTTTGAGGCACGATGCAAAAACAGACACCCAAAAGACCGAGTGTGTTCATAATGATGTCTGTTTGGATGGTAACGAGCGCGCGGCTCCCCTGAGAGCGGGTCGACGCCAGGCTGCCGATTGGTCGGCTGCTCCAACTCCCGTTATGACGTCGTCGGCCGGAAACGAAATTGTCCGACATTGCGTCAGTGAGTTTCGCCGGGAAAGTTTCGCGCTTTAATCTGAAATGCTTCAAACTGTAAACTTTACAAAAAGCCAGAAGTCCAAGAAGAACAATTGAGTGAACAAATGTAACGGGGAGAAACCGCGTGGGTCGGAGATGGAGGTCGGTAATGTTGATACGGTATAGTGAGATCGGGACTTTCTTTTGTTTTGTTTTTTCAGGTTCATGTAAGGTTCCTCACATGTGTGTTTCTCTATCCGAGCTGTTGAATTAATAAACACGAAGCCGCTGCGTTTGGTAAATCGATGCGCTCTCTTGTAAACGAAACCGAGCGTTTGAAGGATAAGCTGACCAAGCACTCGTCTCACAGCTCAATACATTTATTCACGTTAATTAGTTATCTTTTTAACTACGTATACTATATTCGGGCTGTACCAATGCTGCGAATTGCATCATACGATGTTAACACAATTAACAGCCTGCATAATAAAGTAGGCAATTAGGCCCTCGCTGAAAAAGCAGCTCCGCTTACAGCACCGAAAGCTTAGTCACGGTTCATCTCATTATATTCTAAAGTACAGCTTTTGTTTCATTACAGTATACGCTGCTAAAAGTCTATACGGGTCAGATGAACTCTTGCATCTTTATAAATTATTGTACTGTAGCAATGTTTAACGTATTAATCAATCGAGGAAAGGGCAGCTATGTGTACTTTTGCTACAAGTTGTCTAATGAATCCTAACTGCTGCTAGTTAGCACTCTGACAATCTCATACATCTGTTACGGACGCAACGCACACGGCTATAAAAATCAATATTCACCTAAACAATGAGGCCGTTAAAGGAAACACAGTGGCGCGTCGGTGATGAATCACTTCGGACTTGTCAGGTTTATCAGAGCGTTTCACAAAACCAAGGAACACAGTGAGCTGTGTGTGTGTGTGTGTGTGTGTGGGGGGGGGGGGGGGGGGGGGGGG
>JAQQZR010000010.1:12612195-12633511 GCA_030068235.1 Notoglanidium macrostoma | reverse complement strand
GGTAGTATATGTGTGTGTGGTGTTCCCAACCTTGTTTCTATTCCTTTTTTTTTTTTTCCCCAAGCCATAATTTATACGCGTCTCCAGCCACGATGGGATCTAAACAGAGTTATTAAAATATTTGGAGCGAGGCCGCAGTTCTCCATCATCTGACATTTCAGCGTGAGAAAGACAAGAGCGTCTGGCTGCTGCCCAAATAAAGCGCCTCAGGCTCCTTCCCTTTAAAGGGTGCAGCGGAGGAGACTGACAGAGCGTGGCGCTCGAGACGGCCAAAACCTGACCTTCAAGGTGAAGCGCTCGTTGCTCATTGCAAATGTTAAAGGGTAGGAAACCAAATCTGGACTAAAACAGCGTTATAAAATTTTAAACGATACGGAATGCTAAATGCTAGAGGATCGATGTTTAAAATTAGGGTGCTAGCAGATGTAGCTTTTGGTCTTCAAGTAAACGGCAAATAAGATTAGCCTCACAAGTCAAACGTGAGTTAGATATTAGCTAGCTAAAACGACAAAGAAAGTGAAAAAAGAAAGAAAAGAAGTTGAATAAACAAAGAGGAGGAATGAGACAAACAGAGGCAGTCTCGGTAATTAACACATTCTCATTCAGGAGATCAGAGCACTGTGATTTAATTAGCTGAACATATGGACACAGCATGTGTTAGCTGATAAATAAGCGCACGGCCGTGTCGTGAAGGACGAAACGGCTCGCGCAGGAAGGATTCTCTGGCTTTGACGGAATTGACGAGGGAGCCGAACTACGTAGCGTGAGGGTAACTGGCCAAAATAAATCTAGCTGAAGTACACGGAAGTCGCACGGTATAAAGCTAGCATGTGCCAAAAAATAAAATCAACTAAAGCAAAAACAGGCGGTATTTGAAGCACATTCGCTACACTTCAAAGCTAGCAAGCTAATACAAGTTGAGCTTTTTTTTTTTTTAATTAGCGAGCGCTTCCACACACAACCTCCAAGAGAACATGGTTGAAATTTAACCTCATCCGTTTTGGCGGGAAAAACAATCACCTCAGCAACAGCGCACAACTATGACAAAATGCAACTAGCTAAACAAGAAATTATTTCTGCTTTATAATGATATACATTATATAATAATAATCCAAAGAAGTCAGAGGATAAATGAACAGAATTAACTTGAAAATTGGACATTAGCCAAAATCGTGAGGTAATTTTAAACATTCAAAAAAGCCGTTTGGAAGTAAACAGAAAGCAATTGGGCTAAGTTGCCAAAACCTAGAACTTTTTTTTTTTTTTTTTAAGCTAACTAAGTTTAGCTTCTCAAATGTGATCCAATATTAACATATCATCCGGTTCGCTCCTTCTCTAATAGTTGAAATAGAAATAGTTGAGAGAATTAAGCCGAGTTTGAAATTAGCCAGCTAGCATTACATAATGCTGAGTAACCTAAATGGTTAGCTAGCTAATAAAGCAGCCGGGCTTGCGTGAGAAATCATCAAAGTAGCTAGTTCAATTGTTCGCTGCCATCACTGTGTGAAATGAGGTAAGATATAATGAACTTTTTTTTTTTTTTTTTTTTTTTTTAAACCTTAAAAATATACGGATGCGTGTTTTCATGTACGCACTCCGTTTTCACTAACTTCAGCTCTTCCAGTAAACATGGCTGCCGCTGACAGCAGAATGGAAGCGAGCTCGAAATCACAAATAACGGACGGTCACACCGTGACCGCACATTAGAAACGGATCGATAGAAGGATGGAGGGAAGAGGGGAAAAAAATGCCTGTCCAAAATCAATACAGAGCTAATGCGTGAAAGGATGCGAGACGCTAATGGACAGCCATTTATTCCCCGTACCCGCAGAACCGCAGATCCGATGCTTAATAAAGCACGCTCCGATAATTAGCACTGCCAATTGACATCAGAGGGCGGGCTGCGATGGACGCGGAGTGCGTGAGGAATCGGATCAGTGTAAACGCTTGCTCCCATCACACACCCCACTGGAGCAAAAAAAAGGAAGGAAAAGTAATAGCACCAGAACAGGAAGCACAAAACAAATTCCGTCCTGTATCCCGAAGTGACGAGATGATGTCGCAGGCTGCGTCCCAAACCGCTATACCGTGATGTATAGTGAGACAAATTGGTCGCCATAGTAACTTGATGTGCTACAATGTATGTAATACACGAGCACATTAGAAGAAAAAGAAAAGAAATTTACTTTTTTTTTCCCCACACACACACACACACACACACACACACACACACACACACACACACATCAGCGCTGGATGCTTTTAAAAATGCAGCATGCAATTACAGTATCCACCTACTCTACTGTTAATTAACACACACGCACACCCCTAGCATTAATGAACCCATACATCACCTCGCTACTCTAGCATTAATTAGCACACACACAAGCTCTTCAGGGTACTGGCTTCTTGGTTTTCATCATACTGATTCTAGCTCTAGTTCTTTTAGTAGTGCTGATTCTAATCCTCATTCTGGGTTCTTCTTGAACTCATTCTGGTTCAGGTTCTCATCGGTAGACTATGGCGCTTGTAGCGATTATGGTCCTGCGTCATCTACTTGATCCGATTTTAAACATGGTGGCGATTACTACCAGGGTTGGAAGGGTTACTTGAAAAACAAGGTCCACGTCAGTTGTCGAGGGACCAGGACATAATGATGAAAAGTGGGCTACTGGAACAAGACACACCTGGACTAGGTCAGAAAACCTGGAATTGATGGAATACTACTGGAGCAGATGGTGGAGTCCAAAGGGGTCCCTGTGGTAATAGGAGCATTAGGGGCTGTGACCCCCAAACTTGTAGAGCGGCTCCAACAGATCCCAGATACAACAACTGAGGTCTCTGTCCAGAAATGTGAAGCTCAAACTACCAGAGGACCCGAAGTTGGGGAAGACATACACACATACCACCCCCCAAGTAGGGGAGGCGAGCGGAGGAGATATATATATATATACACACACACGAGATATTTAAAATTAAAATAGCTATTTATTTGCAGCATTTTAATCAGTACTACTAGAGAACTTTTTCTCCTAGGCTTAATTAAACAGCAGTTCACTAATTACAACATTGTCATTTATCAGATAACCCACCACAGCATAAGAATATCAAGTGCCCATGGCAACCAAATGAGACACTCGGTCTAACTCAAGGTGAGGGGATTAAGTACATTGTTTACTGTTATCACTTTATTTATTTATTTTTTTTTTATCACTTACCACACTTTTTGCAGCTGTGTGTCTGTATTTCAAGCCATGATTTGTTCAAATTTGTCGAAAAGACATTCAAAATAAAGAGAAAATAAATATCAGCTGCTCATTTTGCCTGCTGTGCGCGCACGTGAGGCGAATCATTTTCAATGTGTGGAATCGACTCCAAAGATTCCGCTCAATGCCAGAGATCGGTGAATCGACTCTTTTGGGGATTGACTTGTGAACCGATAAGATGGAGACTTGAGACGAAACATACATACAATATACTGTGAATGCTAAGAATACACAATCTTGATCAGCGCTACTGGGTCAGAAAAATAGGCTAGTTTAACTTTTTACTTTATCTTAATTGAATCAAAAAGCTTCACTACTTGCTGCATAAAACATAAAGCTGTTCTGGACAATTCAAGCAGGAACATCATGCTTCTCCTCACGTTCCCACAAACCAATATCATCAATCATTAAAACAAGTTGTGTCTTGAGGCCAGCAGGGTAGTGTACTGTAAAGAGTTTCCTACCATAGAGAAAGTCCTACTGAGGTTTCAGCTCAACAGTTTTCTTTATGAAGTGACGTAGCGACTGCGCTTCATAACGCAGTTCATCTAATAAATTACTGGCAATTATTTTTATTATCGATTGTGACTGATTTTGCTGCTTAGTTGTTACAGCCCTTACGCATTTTAAAATTATAATCATGTAAACAATCTCTTTTTTTACTAAAGTGTCGTAAGCCGATTACAGCTTTATTTCCTGTAACTAACAATACGGTTGGCTTTTTTATATCCCAATTACGCAATGCCATTCCATGAATTCCGTTACTTCCATTTTTGTTCTCGTCATGGTTCATGATTGAGAGTTCTAGTTTTGGTTCTTCTTCTCAACTATATTCAGAATCTGGTTCAGGTTATAGTTCTAGTTTCTGTTCGTCCAATTCTGAGTCCGGCTTTAGTCCAGTTTATATTTCATTTTAATCGTACTTCATGTACTAATTCCGTTTCTACTCCTTGAAGCGATTCTGATTTGTTTCTGTACTATGTTCAAGTTTAGGTTCTTATCCTGATTCTGCCTCAAGTTTTAGTTCTCATTCTGCTTCCTGTCTCATTCTAAATCTGGTTCCGATTAGTTCTATATCTAGTTCTTGTTCTGATTTGGGATTTGATTTTAGTTTTTTGTTCTCCTCTTGACACGGTTCTAGATTGTGTGAAGATTTGGGTTGTCTTCATTTTATTCTGAATCTGGCTCAGGTTCTAGTTCTATGTAATAATGTTTATTCTAGTTGTGTTCTTGATCTTATTTCCATTCCGGTTCTGCTTTAAGTTTTTGTTCTGGTTCTTCTTGTGGTTAAAATTTGGGTTCTGGTCATTGTTCTAGCTCTGACCCAGTTTCTAGTTCTGATTCCGGTTATGGTTATACTGGTTGAGATTCTGGTTCTTGCTCTAGTTGTGATTACGGCTTTCTTTCCAGTTCTTGTTCTGCTTCTAGTTTTGAGATTGTTCTTGATCTTTGTCTCATGCTGGTTTTAATTCTGGTTCAATTGACAAATAAAAAAAATCTAATTGAGACAATTTCAGTTTCAGATCCCAACACCACAAAATGTGAATAACTTCAAGGGGGTGAATACTTGTATACAGCAGTGTAAGTAAACTAAAGCTTGGAGTTTTTTGACTTTACATTGCACCTCCATGTTAGAGCCGCTCTGGAACCGTTCCTGACGTTCCCTTACAGATGAGGGCAGATTTGAACGGTGTAGGTGATGAATAAGGGGGTGGGGTTATCCTCCTGAGAGAGGATGACTGACAGCTAGAGGGTGCACAGCTGCACATGACTGACCCACAGCTTCTGACAGGGTTTTAATGGAGGAAAAGTGAAATGGAGGAGAAAATGCAGGGAACTGAAAACAAAATCACCTGCTTATCACACTTTCATGGTTCCGCTTCTTGATCCTCTTGGGGTTTTGATTTGACGTGTTCGGCCATTGTTCTAGGTTTGACATCCTGTCCCATTCATATTCTGGTTTTAGCTGATGGTTCTAATGTTCTGGTCTTTGGTCTAGTTTCGATTCTGCTACTAGTTCTTGTCTTGGTTCTTCTCATGATACTGGTTCTTGATTCGAATTCAGCTTTTAGTTGTGACTTCGAACTCTGATTCGGTTTCTATTTCTGGTTCTTATGGTTCTGATTTTCAGCCAGGATTATGTCCAAGTGAGTTTTTCCACAATATCTTGATTTTATTTCAGGTTCTAGATATATTCCCTGTTCTTTTTTTAAACCTGAATCTGGTTTTATTCTCGTTTTTAACCTAGTTCTTGTCCCACTTCCAGTTCTTATTTTGGTTCTAGTTATTGGTATAGTTAGCTAATTATGCTTCTGATTCACATTTTAGTTCTTGTTACATACTGGCTCTTGGGATTCAGGTTCTGGCTCAGGTTCTTTATTCTGGTTCTTCATATATTTTTTTTTAACCTGATGCTAGTATAACTTTAAGGTGTTGAAAGTCTGGATTTTGTTCTCGGGTCGTGTTTCTTGACTGTCTGTTTTAGATTTGGGCCGTCTTCTTGATTCTGAATCCGTTTCTGGTTATACTGGCTGTTATGGTTCAGATTCTCATTCTGGTTCTCGTTCTAGTACTGATTCTGGTTTTTATTCCAAGTTCTTCTTCTGGTGTTCAGATGAGCATTTGAGTTAGACATATTTCAGTATTAGCATAAGCACACAGCTGGATGGAGAACCCACATTCTCTCACATATGAATTCACTTATTTCATCCCAGCAGGAGCTATAGTTAGGCTTCAGAGTTGTCCGTTCTCTCGTCCGCATGAACGCGAACGTTTTAGTGAGTGACGCCACATGACGCCTCATCAGAACCCTGTAAGTGTCTGTAAATGTCTGGCTTTGTTCCACATGGCTCTGACGAGTCAAAGCCGGAGAACGAGGAGTGTGTGGGTGCCGTCGAGGGAATATGCATCCACGTTTTACTGCGTCGATATAGCGTCTCCATAGAAACAGTGCAGATGAATAGACAGGGAACTGGCATCACGTCCAGATGCAGCTTCCACACTTGTTTTGGGTTTTACAGTGGTTATAAGTTTGTGGGCCGTGTCCTTGTGTAAGGTCTGATTCTAATTTGGTTCTAGTTCATCTTCGATGTCTGGTTATTCCGGCTGTTGTGGGCCAATTTCTTGCTGTACTTTTGATTCTTCTTTTTGAGTTCTTGTCATGGTTCCAAGTCTGATTTGTGATGATGGTTCTGATTTTGCCTGTTCTAACAAGGATTTCCTTTCTACTACTTATTCTAGTTCTGGCTGTTGAAGTTCAGATTCTTGTTTGGATTCTTCTTCTTGATTGTACTTTCCTGGTTCTTGTTATGGATCTGCTTATTAATGTGGTTCCAAGTTGGCGCTTTCCGAGTTTCTTGCTGTTGAAGTTTTGATTCTGTTTCTAGATCTTGTTCTGGTTATTCTGGCTGTTCAGATTCTTGCTTTAGATTTGGTTAATGATTCCTGTGTGGTCCTGGTTGTTCTAGGTCAGAACCTGATCCTAGTTCTGATTCTTGTTCTAGATCTTCATCTGTTCTGGATCTTGCTCCAGTTTAGGTTCTAGTTTGCATCTGTTGCTAGTTCCCTTTCAATATCTGCTTTCAGATTCTAAATTGTGCACGTTAGTCTTGATCCCTTGCTTGATCTTCTTCTACCTGGATCTTGTTCCAGTTCGGATTTGGTCGTTTTATAATCAAGGTTCTAGAGTTTGAGTCCATTTCCAGTTCTTCTTCTGGACTTGCTTCTAGATTTAAACTTTTATTTATTTCTTGGTCTACTTTGATTATGGTTTTAATACTAGTTCTTGAATTGTCTATAATTCTAGATTTATTCTTCTTGTTCTTGATGCTATTCTGATTCCAGTTTTTCGTTCTTCTTCAGATTCCAGCTTGTACTCATTTGTGATTGCTCTATACTGCCTTGGTGTAGGAAATCAGTATTAAGGGATAGTAAGTCCTATAGAATGTAAAGTACGCTTTAGCTGTTCCAGAATATTCCAAGCATACGGAGTAGTGAGTTGGGGGGGGTTGGGGGGAATGACCCACACGGCCTGATGAATTTCTACCATTTGTGATTTATGCTCAATTAGCATGGTAACACTAACGTGCGCTGCAGACCAGAAGGTGTAAATATGTTCATAATGACTCATTACATCACTGAGCGCTCAGTATAGCTTCACCAAGCAGGATCCTGCTATCAAAACAATCTGTTAATTTCCTCTCATCCTTCCTCCACTGCTCCGTCTCTCCCTGCGGGGTTTAGGGGACCTCTACAGAAGTCGGGATCAGAGCTGCCAAAAAAAAACGCAGATGATTTAGCGATTGCTTCAGAAGGGAATGACGCTACTACAGTGAAGCAAAGGGCAGCTTACATCTGGTGAACTCGCATTGTCTAGACAAATCAGAGCATGCACAGTTACACGCGAGTGTACGGTTCCATCCATTGTCATGTGTCTGTGTGTGGGAGAGCCTGACAGCTCTGCTGTGGATGAAGATGGATACCAGTAATGCACCGTGGCATTCAAAACGGCCTACATATATGATTATGTATTGAGGTCCAAACAGAAAGACATGCCCACTTGCCGTAATCAAAGATGCACTCACCTGTACCAATCTCTCACACTGATCTGTCCCATTCAAAGACACAGCCCCGTGTCCCACTCAAAGACATGGCCATTATTCCCACGGAAAGGCACGCCCATCTGTCCCATTTTAACACCCATCAATTCCACTTTATGACACGCCCATTTGTCACTCAAAGACATTATGTCTTCCCCACTCAAAGACACTCGTCTATCCCACTCACTCATTGACATGCCCATTTGTCTCACTCAAAGACAGTCCCAGTGGTTTACAACCTGTACCAAATAAATACAACAGATAGCATACCAATTCTAACACAGCCTGTTATGTAGTACAGAAGTCTGGGATGCAGCCAGGGACTGTTTGTTTGGCTGGAGCTCTTTTGACAACACCACATCCGAATATTCACACTTTTTTTTTTAAGATGTGGATAAAAGCACACTTGGCGTGCAGATTGGTGTTTGTGTGAAGAATAGGTGTTAATTTGTTTTAATTTAAATTTGTCTAGTGTGGCGCTCTTTTCCCTCCCTCTCCCTCTCCTCCACATGCTATTTCAGCAATGAGGGCACTTGGTGAAAATAGTCACATTTTCCTTTTTAGGGGGAAGCCACGCCAAGTGCACATCACTTGAGTTCTGCTATTGAGTCGCAGCACATTCAAGGACAAACTTGGGTGATGAGATGAGGGAGAGCTCAGAGATTGAGAGAGAGAGAGAGAGAGAGAAAAAAGCACTGCCCATCCTTCACTGAAACCTTTGGACCCGTTTCAAATCAATTCTCAGAAAAAATACCCATGGCTCTTCGGCAGAGGGAATGATTGATCCCTCAACGACAAAGCTCTAAAGTTACACTCTGACTCGATTTCACCCACACAGAGACGCCGCCACAGTGCGTCCTCGCTTTCACACTCCAGCTAACGGCATTTTCACATCCAAGCACATCTAGACGCTTACGCAGGAGGCGGCTGTATCCCAAATGTGACGCATAGCACATTTGAACAACTGTCTAAAAACTGTTGGATTTTAGCTCGTTCACGCACCTTTGTTCTGGGGGCACAAGAAATAAACCTCACCCCGTCATCTGAGCAGCACCTTTACATATATATACTTTAATAACATGTGCAGGGACTGCTCACTTACCATTAAAATAAGTAGATTAATATTCTCGAGGCGAGTCATTTAAGGTGCGCAATATGGCTGTAAGAGGCAGAAGGTGGTGTGGAGAGAGCTGTAGAGTTCATTAGTTCATCATGAGGTCCCGAGCAGGGACGATGAAGGTGTTGACTGCTCGCTCTCACCTTTGTAATAAGAGATTGTTTTCCTCTCACCTCTCAAGGTGTATCTGTCACCAAATTTGGCTCTAAAAGTGCCCTTCAGAATGAAGTGTGCATGGCCTTTTCGGCCCTAATTAGCGAAGCAAGACATTCAGTCACAAGGAGGCTGAAACTTAAGTATGAAGTCTGTATACTAATCAGCTTCTGTCCATTTGAGGACTAAAAAAAGGTTTGGAAATGAACTGAGGCAGAGGGGATTTACACTGTAGAATTTCTGCGTAGCAAGTTGTGATTAGTTTGTTATCCTCTGTTATATTACAAAAAAAAAAAAAGGCAGCGTGTCATGTTATCAAGAAACCGGAACGTGTGAACTCGTCTGTCCTGATGACTTGTGTCTGAAGCCTTACAAGGCACAGAGGCCTCCCATAAATGCTACGGAAATGCCTATTTTACCAAAGCAATCTTTAGCTTTTACCATTTTCTTTTCTTATACAAGTCCTTGCGAATGAGTTGTTAATTGAAATGAATGTCTTCGAACCAGCACAGTGATATAAACCTGTGATTTGTGGCTGCATTGCAGAAACTGAACAATCTGTCCAATCTGATCCCAGAATTCAAGAGTGCTGTGGTCATAACACTTACGCCAGGATCTCACCATGCAAGCAATATGCGTTGCAAAATGGCTTGGGTTGAATTGGCCTCTAAAGGCCTTCGCAAGCCATCACTTCGGCAGTGGCTCAGCATGGCGTTTCCTACCACATCAAGGATGTTGCCTTGTCATCATATCTAACCATAGCTAAACCACTAAAACCCTAAATGGTAAATTACGAACCGCACTGCACACAAGGCTGGTAGTAATGTTTTTTTGATTGCTTTTATTTTTTTTTATTATCTGGTCTTACCCATCTAATGTCTGGTGCACATCCTGGCCATTTGTGTAATTTTTACGATAGTGGAAAATCTCAAATAAGAACCGCACGCATTTTGTCTTCATTACCTGGAAAGGCCAATTTTAGACAAACGCAACACACAACTCATTGCATCAGGTCACTGCCTTAACAGACTCGGTAAACAGAAGAACGAACATAAAGGTCTCTTTCTGTGAAAATACAGACTATTTCTGGTCTCAGTTGTGGGTCTGAAAGGTGATCCGTCACTGGGTTCATGTTTAAAATTGCTCTTCAGGATGATGTGTGCTTGGCCTTTTCATTCTTCATTAGCCAAATGAGCCATCTGGCTACTTGCAGGCCGACACTCGTTGAGCAGGTGTGAAGAAAAAGTGTGCAAATTACCAACAGGGAGGAGAGGGGAAAAAAAAAAAAAAAAAAGGACCTGATGTCAAGCCCTGAGGAACACCGTACAAGCAAAATCAACTTTAAGGAACCACGTAAAAGTGTTGACCTCTTTGCTGGTGTATTTGCATGACAATCTGGTCATCTCATTATTAATAAAAATTAGATCAAATGCCTGGTCATGGGTGTTGTGCATGTTCAGTTTCCTGACTGATGGTTTAGTCATACTTCTGCGCATGTATACACGATAGTAGATTTTGTGCATGTGAGCTTTTCCTACTGGTAAGATTAGCTGAGCTCAACTCAATAAGCGAAAAAACAAAGAAAACGAGCAAAGACATTTCGAAATAATGGTTCAAAACATCTCTCTCTACAGGGAAATGTCTGAGAAAAGTCATTTCCTCTCTCCCGCAGACATTCATGGATGGAAAGGAAGATTAAATTGCAGTTATGTTTTGAAGCCAAAAATAAAAATAAAGAGTCGCTCGGTGGTGCTACCAAATTCACTTCAGAAACTTCACACTCAAATCTTTCATCACAATCTGGCCTCCTATAAGAGGCCTGCTGGGAGTCCGAGGGTAAAGTACAGTGCTTCTACTACTATAATAATGTAATATGATTCTCTAGTTCATCAGCAGAAGGTGTGTAATGGTGGGCAACGGTGATCTCTTGCACAGACAGAGACTTCATGATCTGCAAGCAACCAGCTGATGGAGCTGAAACTATACTGAAAGGTTCACCGGTCCTCAGAAGACACATGCTTTATTGATCAGCTCTACTTCTTCAAATGATAAATTCTTTTATCTAGTAGGCGGTGTGGGTGTTGTACGTTTCTTCTTCCCTCATATGGTCCCCCGACCAAAGACCTTCTGGGAGTTCAAGGGGATGGAGAAGCATCTTTGTTGCGTCGTAGCCTGCGCTTTTATAGACCAAGGTCGATGATCTCATTCCTGCAATCTGTTGGAGCCAGTCTTTCAACATTTGGGTCATAATCCCAGGTGCTCCCATCACCATTGGGACAATGCTGTGTGCAACTTTCACCACCTTCGCTACTTCCTATGTCCGTCTGTGGGGTTCCCGGGTTATAATAGCCATCACCGTTGCGGTTTCAGATCTGATCGTTCCATAGGATCTTCGCTGTTTTGTCCACCCATTTGGACTCCACAATGTTCTAGGAAGTCAAGGCGTCAGTTGGATTTTCACGTCTCATCCAGGACACTTTCTAGGCTCCTTCCAGCTAGTTTGCATTCTTTAGTGCAACAATGGATCCATTTGCTTATAAATCATGAGTAATCCTGGATGAGATCTTGCCTGGATTAAACAGGTCTGTCGGGGAACCAGTATTGTTCCCCAAAAAGTGCTTGGCCACCTGGTGAGTCAGTCATTTGTCTTTCCAAGCATACACAGCTGCTAATAAGCAGTTCCACCACTGCTTTCCCGTCCAACGAGACCTCCATTGATTTTACTTTCCAACGAGACCCACCCGAACACGGACGCCGCCAGAATCATGTGCGTGTCTTTCCCGTCCCACGTCCTTTCCCCTTCAGTGAATTGACTTTCTGCAGGATCATTTTATGTACAGTATTGTATCTGCATTCACTATTCCATTAAATCAGGTCTCGGTGCCGGCTGGAACTTGCAACGGAAAAGCACGACGGACATGCCACGTAGAGACACAAAAATCTGAAGACATCAGCATCCGTGTTCGTCTTACCAGCTCTCCTGATCGTCATGAATACAAAAAAAAAAAAAAATCTTACATGTAGCCATTGTAACAGGCTGCTTCTTGAGTACAACAAGGTTGAAGGTAGTCCGATTATCATAATCTTTCCTACTTAGCTTTTGTGCAGACAGCGCTTTCTTCGCTGCAACGCTCACCTGTGATGCCATTTGTCCAGATGCCTTTTCACAGTGGAAGTGTTGACTTTGGAATTTTGGTAAATTACTATTTTTTATCAGTCCTCTGGCTTTTTTTAAGCTACAATTTCTGTCTGTCGGTTGCCTGTTCTTTAAAGGTCTTCTGAAAATCCAGTTTCGTGAGCCGACAATATCCTTATTCTAACTGAGCGATGACTGTGTGCCTGTCAGAGTGTGGTAGCCTGGCCATTTTCAAATCACACCAGCATTGACAACTACCATGTACATGTCAAACTTACCGCAAGTGGTTAGCATGGGTGGAAAAGCATTTTTTAATTGCCCACTTAGGTGCATATTTAAAGGTGATTGGTATCATTTCTCAATCAGATATAAGGATCACCCGCATGCCACGGTGTCGCGTTTCAACAAACCCATTAAGAGCCTTTTTTTTTTTTTTTTTTTTTTAATATAACAACCTCACCATGTAAAAGCTGAGGCTGGAGTTGGTCCTGGGAATTCTTATTCAACTTGCGATCATTTAGAAAGGATTTCGTCGTAGGTAAACATGCCTGAAGCTCTCAGCGGGCTGACACCGGGAGGAAAAATGGAAGATACCATTACGCACCGGAAATAATGGGAGAGGGAAGTGAGAAACGTGTCATGTAAAATGGAGAGCGGATCAATACAGTGTTATAGTGTCATCTCGGAACAGTAGCGATCGAAAGCCTTCGACAGTCTCTCAACTCCATTAGCGGGATCCATACCAATCCTGCAGATCATTACGGCTAATCAGGTGTGTGTGAGGGAGAGATCACCTTCCGCTGTCATTACACACCTTCTGCTGATGAACTAAAGAGTCATATTATATCATCTCCTGACACGGGCTTTTAATTAGCGCTAACGCTGCTAAAGAACCCTCCTCCATTTTCAGCGATCGATACGCTAGCGTTTCTGCTAAGGACTAGCTGGCGCCCTTTAACTCCTCCTGAGCTAAACACAAACCCAAAATGCGTCACATCCCAGCTCTTGGGAGCTATCGCACAGTTAAGGCCTTGCTAGCTATTTTGGTTGGCGAACACTTCGCATCTGAAATCTGCATCATTTCTAGCATGGACTGGGTGTAGATTTCAAAGGCAAACTCCATGTTAAACGGATTTGCAGGGATCTCTTCTTCTTCCGTTTATTTATTTATTTTTTTTTGGTCTTTATTCCATTTCATTCAGAAACACAGCTCGAGTGTAAATCACATTACCGCTAATCAAAGCTAATCATATTTAGCAGATTACGCTGTTCAAACAAACAAGGCACTTGGGGGAAGGCGCTCATTTCTGGAGATAAAAAACAACAACAACGACAACAACAAAAAAAAAACATGCCGCATTCAGACGAATGAGGTCAATTAAAGGTCACCACTTTTGTTTGAATGCAGATACGGCGACGTTATGCGCGAGATAACGACATGCAAATCCGATTCAAAATATTTATGCTCCGCTCGTGCGTATCCGACGACAAGGCCTCTGGGTCGCCTCCATAAATAATTGGAAGAATAAATAAATAAATGGGGCGTGAGCTTCTCCTGGAGTGTTCTGTGATTAATGCGCACGAAAGCCGGGGGGCTGCGACGGATATTAGGCGGATTAAAGCGTGTCCGTCTTCATTGTCCTCAACAATTGAGATACAAATGGTGTCTTTTACTGTTTAATAAAAGCAATGCGCAGGGTTTATTCTCCTGTCACTCGGAAGTAAATTAGAATGCGTTTATAAGGACATGGAGTTTAGCTGACCTGATTAAGACTTGAGTGTAAGTGGCGGGATGATGGATAAGCATGACTTTATACTCAATACGCCAATCTAAATCAATGCATTGAGAATTACATTTACAAACCGAGTGTGAATCTTTGGCAAGGGGATGACTGATTTTCTTAAAAGTTACTTTTGCACTGGGACTTGATATTTGCTTATGCAAATAAGGCTAATAAGTGCAAAATCCGCATACTTAATAAAACCCAAAAAACGTGATTCCGGATAATGTTCACGTCACCTAAAGCCTTCTTTGACCTTTGTACCGATCCAACACTTTAAAACGTAAACGTGTAGTGGGAGTGGGAGTGTAATTGTCGTTTATTTCAACACATGACTCGTTAGCTTCCTGTTTAAAAGCCAAGGCGACTCGTACTGGGGCAATTCCACTTCCAGTGTGTTTTTAAAATACTGAGCCAAAATATTACCAATTAGTATAGAAAAAATGGAACCATTTTAAGGTTCTACACGTACAAGCTTAGCAATGAGCAGGGCTAATTGAAGGACATCCGATTTCAGTTTCCTGCGAAACCACAAATCGAGTTTATCCACACTGGATTCGTAGAACCTGTACGGGGCCAGAGGAACCGAGGTGCTGGATACGAGTGTGGGGGGGGCGTGGCCAGGTCTGACGATGAAAAAGCGGCACAAAAGAAGGAGAGAAGAACGTCAGCGTAACACAATGATGTTGCCTTTTGCTGACCCGTGACACCGGAAGAAGGGAAGGTGATTAATCAGAAGTACGTGTCCGAGAGATAAATGGTAGCGGGACGGAAAGAGCGGCTGGAGAGATTGATTTAGACACGCTCGGGTCGAAGAACAAGGGAGATGGAGACCGGCCGGGTCATTTTTATCTATAAATAATCGCCATTAGTTTACATGACATTTATTCATCTGTTAGGGGGGAAAAAGTCGGGAATAAAATGCATTTTCGCGTCCACCGGAGAAATCGGAGTCGATCACTAAAACAAATAGTATTTATAGCAGCACCGCTGTGACATTTAAGAAGTATAATATGAGAAGCATGTGATGGTGTAGGATATCATGATTGCAGCTCGCTGGCGTTGAATCAATCCAGCCAACTAGCCATCCATCCTTTCATCTATTCATCCATCCACCTATCTATAAATCCATCCTTTCACCCATCCAGCTATAAATCCATCCGTTCACCCATCGGCCCACCAATCTATCCATGCATCCATCCACTCGCCTATAAAGCCATTCATTTAAACACCTTCCCTTCAATCCATCCACCCACCTATTAAATACAACTATCCATCCATCCAGCCATAAATTCATGCATTCACCCATCCATCCATTCACCCTTCCATTCGTCTACCTAGCCAACCATCCATCCATCCATCCATCCTGCCGGCCTCCTATACATCCATTCACCCTTCCATTCGTCTACCTAGCCAACCATCCATCCATCCATCACCCATCACCCTCTGTTTCCATTCTCTGAGCCCATCCACCAGCACATCTACCTGTCTATTTGCACATCCATCCATCCACTTGACCATTTGTCCATCTGTTCATCAATCATCCGCCATTCCTCCAACCACTGCGCTGCCCATTCATACATAAATCAATCCAAAGGACGATCCATCTGATCATCAGCCGATCGAGCCCTTCGCCATGCATCCGTCTATCCAGTACTGGACAACCTGCTCAGTCCCATGGTGCATTGGGTCATTTGGACAACATTCCATCCATTTCAGTGAGAAACGTGTGTGTCGCGCTTGCTCTGACGGAATCTTTAATAATCCGGCCTTCGCAAGTCCCTGCACTTTTGGTCCCATAATGCAATGGGAAACTTCCTTTCCCTTTCATCTCGCTCTCTCGCCGCGTCTACATTTCAATGCTAATGTAAAAGTCCCTTTTAGAAAGAAATGCAAGGCGCTGCTGCATTCGAACTCTGTAAAAGTTTGAGATTGAATTAATGCTGATCACGGCTCATCGTATTTACCCGATTATTCCGTTCGGACAGACCGGGGGCGGAGACGGTTATTTTGAAAAAACACGCAAAACAAACTGAATGCGTTTAGACGGTTTGGGACGATGTAGGCAGATGCCATAACTAAACTTCTAGTTAATGGGATAATCAGTAGCCAGTGTACGGGATAATGACGCTTGAAAATGGCTGAGAGCATTAACTCTTCATGAACTGCATTTTGGATGATGATGTTACTCACATTCGGGCTGGTTAACGGTCCGGGTTTCTCCAGCTCCGTCTCCTGACCCCCAGCAGCCATCCTCGTCATCACACTGTCCACTGAACCCCAAGTCCACGTCTCCACTGCCCATCTCGATCTGGTCCAGCGTGCCCAATTTAGGGATAAAACGTCCCTGCAGGAGCTGGCACACAGAAAAGTACCGTAAATGGAATGCAGAACATGCGGTGAGACACTGAAGGCTGTGTTTAGCAGTCAGGCTGGGCATTAATTAGTTCCTGCACAGGCTTAGTGTCAGCAGAGCTGAGGGATTATCAGAGACGTGATGGACAGGACGGGAGGAAAAAAAATTAACAAATGTTTGCATTGAGATCAAATTGAGAGACAAGTGACTCGGCGCACAAAAGCAAGAGCAAATTTCCGAGAGGAAGGAGACCGAAAGTGTCCTTGAGATTGTCTGAAGCGTGTGAAAAGATGCTACTGAATAAAGTTTACCGTTCAAATTACTAAGTTCTGGATGTCCATGCCGGGTCATTTCGTTCCGTCATAATTACGCGACACTGGTTGATTTTTAAATTGCTGAACGCTAGCTAATGGACCCACGTTAACCGCCTCTTCATCTTTATACGTTCACACGGGTTTTTACTGAACGTTAAGCTGGATGGTTGGTGCCGTGTTTCTTGACGTCAGGAAAGCATCTGAAACCAGTTCTGTCCGATGACTTGCCTTTTAATATCTTTTCAACTTTCATCAAGTGGCTTACATCTCATCTGAGTCAGAGAATCGAAAACTGTGTGCGTGTGGAGTTGTAATTCCGTTTCGGGGTTCTTCGATTACAAGACCGGCGTGCCACAAGGGTCTAATTTGGGTCCATTGTTATTTAGTTTATATGCTAACGACCTTCCAAATATCCTTCCTCCCGGAGCCGTTTATCGCGTGCATGCAAATGCCGGTTATCTCCAGCCTGCGCATGTAAACAACAAGCTGCGAAAAAAGCTCTCCGACGCAACGTTATGCATTACAAACACAAAGTGAACGTCACGGAAGAGTCAAGAGCGCAAGCGTAACGTTTGGCTACGTAGCATGTTCATAATCCTCACATAAATCAATGTCGTCTTGCTGCAGTTTGATCCTAGCCGCAACGCGGCCTTTAGTCAGCAGAACGTTCCCTAGCTAGCCAACAGTGCCGTGAAATATATTCAACAGAAATAGAATTGCAGGTATTTTATATAAACGGATCGTTTGAGGATCGATGCCTGCTAAACACACACGAGCGGTTAGCTAGGGTGCTAGTTAGCTACCGACGCCGTATAAAGTGAAGCACTAAGTTACTTCCAAGCTTGTGGCTGCGTCCCAAATCCGTTTATTTCCCTCTCTTTGTACGCGTCCTTCACAATAAAGCTGAAGTGTTCATCGCCCGAGGGAGCAGAAGAGAAAAATGAGAAAAAGGCCATGATGAAGCATTCCTTTCCGGCCTCGAGCGCCGTACGTTATTCTCAATCACACCTGCACACATATACACGCACACACTTTCAAACAGATTGGTTTGTGTTTGAGCACGGCCGAGGCCCGGAGGGACGGAGGGATTTATCTCCTCTGCTGGACGAAAGACCCATCTTCTCTCTTTCTTATTGCTCCGGCCATCACTTCATCCTCTGAATGGCGTATTTATTTTAGCTTCATCCTCTGAATGAGAATCAGTACGGCTGCTTCCCACGCTTTTATCGCCCCATTGTCTTCGACGCTCGCGATACGCCCGCTACACCCAAAGCGGCGGTACCGGAGATTTAGAATTATTCATATTTGTATGGAAAAGGTCAACTTTTTATTTTCTGATATCGCCGCACCGTTTCCATTAAAAAAATAAATAAATAAAAATCCTCATCAGTGCCCTCTAGTGGACATTTAGCATCTATCCAATCAGATTTTGGAAAACCTGTCTCCTGTGGTGCCGGTTCTACCTAGGAAGGATTAACATTTAGCATTGTCGAGTGATATTTTACATCACTAGCAGCTAATAACAGCCGCTAAGCTATACAGCTAGCTGGTTAGAGTTAGCTAAACAAATTTCTGTAGGTTCCGGTCAACACTTTCTGTGAGCGTCCGCTGATTAATTCTCTTCTAAGAAGGAGCAACTTAAAAACAATAAAAAAAAATAATCCTTCCGTATCTGGTCTACAACGACAAACAAGTGGTTCTTTTAGCGGAGTTGCTTTTTGAGGATGCCTAATTCTGAGGTAAATGCTAACATGCTACATCAGTGAGGGGAAAAAAAAAAAAAGCCGACAGCTGCTACGCTGGCTCGTAGCAATTACTAGAAACTCCAAAGCCGCCACGAGTGTGTCATGTCCTTAAAAAGTGTCCATCTGCCGCCATGTGTCCGTTAAGACCGGCTAAGCAGCCGTAAAACGGGCAGAATAAATGCTAAAATACGGCATTAAATATTAAATAAAACGACGTGCCTCAGATGGTCCGAATGCTTTACGGCTCTTCGAGAAGGATATTTCACAGAAACGGCGAGCGAGTCAGTCTTCACTCGGAGATAAATGAAATAAAAGGAGAGTGAATATAATGATCCAGTCAATTGAACTCGCTCTGCACTCGCGGCTCGAAGCTGTAAAATCCCCGCGAATAACATAAAATAGTTCAAACACGGCTTTCATTCGGACGGCTGACTGACTTCCGCGTGTTTGCGGGTTCTCTCTCGGGTCGGACGTCTGCTCTTCTCGCTTCCTTTCCGTTTCGAACGCTAGCAGACACGCGGCTTTGTGCTAGCTAGCGTCGCGACTGATAGCGGTTAGCGTGTAGGCAAAAATAAAAGAGTCGCCGACACGACGCGGAAATTAGCTAGAGTGTAAACGAAGGGACGGTGCAAATCACCTGCCGGATAATAAGCCGTCTAATTAGCGGTAACAAGAAATGACCTAGTGGAATAACGGTCTGCTAGCTAAAAGGCTAATTAGCGGAACGTCTTTATAAATAAAGAACTCGACGCCTTGCTCTTTGATCAGCGCACGCGCTGAACTGACTAGTTCCGACTAAAAAGAGCACGGATATTTAGGCGAGTCAGCGCGACAGAGCCAAAAGGTAGAAACGAGCCAGGTCGTGAATATGTTCCTAGCTCCGACGTTAGCGCTCTATAAAGAAGCTAACTCTCGGCTCCAGATGACTGCTCGTGTACGCCGTCGCTGAATGTTATCAGCTCGTAGGAAAGGAAAGGAAAGAGACGGGAGATAATTGAGGGAAGAGAAGCAGAGATTAAAAGGCGACAGTGTGAAGCCATCGATCAGGGATTAAACAAAAGCCCCGTCTCGCTCTTTCAAAGCCTCCCCCCCCCGCTCCTGGAAATCTGACTGCTCTCAACTCTGGCACTAACACGGCATGGCGATGCTAAAGAGCGATAGCGCTGATTATCCCTCGTTCACGCTGTCGTTTATTTCCAGGGTGAAGATAACGGCCCCACGCTGCCTTTGTGTTTTATGCTAACGCCGAGGAGTGAATGAAGTGCCTTTTTTTCCCCCTCCCTGCTGAGCGCTGTATCATTAATGCTAGCGCGCTGTGATGTTCCTCGGCTAGATTAGCGAGTCGGGACTCGTGTTTGCGCAGACCTTCGGCTGAACGCCGGTTCCGGGCGAGCGCTCCCGTGACCCTGCAGCTCCGGGCTGTTCGGAAAGCCGGTGCGTGCGCGCGCTAGGCCAACCGCGTCGGTTTTTATTAGCGCCGGTTTACATAAAAGAACGCAGCGTCGGCTAAATGCTAATAAACAAACCGGAATGTCTGATATTCTGAGGAAATAGGCGTGCCATTAACATCGACATCATTAGCGCTATTAGCATTATTCGCTATCATAACACAGCTGACCTTCCATCTATAGTCTCTCTCTGTCTCGTTCACGTATGCGGCGAGATTAGCTTAGCATGAGCACAACTCTCTACGCCGTTAGGACCCCTTCGCTGGATAGGTGTTCAACAGGGCAGGACACGTGGACGTTACACGTCGCACCGTCACCGCGCCTTAGCCTTAGCTAGCTGCTAAACATTACAGGGGAAGATTTGTTATGGAGGATCGGTTAGCAGTCGACGCTAAGTGAAAGTGTGATCTTGGAGCCGTTTTTACCTCACATCTGCGGTAAACGCTGACGTTCCGGATAATTCCGTCCCCGTTCCGCCGTCGCCGCGTCTCTTCGCATGGTCTTTTTGTTTTTTCCGCCCCGAGCTGTATATATTTGTTCACTGCGGAAAGCCGGGGCAGACGTGACCCTCTCGGTTCCGGTCGATCGAGTTAAGAGTGTTTTGGCGTCCGTTTGGGCTTGTTGCCTAGCAACGTCGATCTCGGGCCTTTACCCACTCGAACGGTGAACGTGCTCGATTGTCGCATTCAGAAAAGCATCCAGTCATGCATCCCGTATGAACGTCCCATCAGACGCAAGGTCACGATTACACACGTGATCACTCCGTGTGTGTGTGTGTGTGTGTGTGTGTGTGTGTGTGTGTGTGTGTGATGAACGCAATAGCAGTACAGACACTAGGCAAAGAGGAATGGATAGCATGTGTGTTCAAAATATTCCATAAGATACATTATAGAGGGAGTCTGTGAAGACGGTATATTCTGATGAGTGTGTGTGTGTGTGTGTGTGTGTGTGTGGGGAGATTATATTCTGATGGAAGTGTGTGTCCAGGCTGGAATGAAGTAATCTAAATGCGTTCAGGTTCAGATGGCGTTTTCTTTGTGTGTGCGCGCGCGCGTGAGTGTGTGTCTGCGCGCGCGCGTGTGCGCAGGCGTTAGAGAAATGCCAGTGTCAGAATGATCAATAACCCCATTAACTAGGGAAAGAAGAGACACACGGACCTGAGCATGTGCTTCTATGGAGATTCTGGACCACAATGCATTGCAGCGGCCCCATTACACACCGCTAACGGCTCTCATTTCACTTAAAGGGGTTGCTAAAATTTATCGTAACGGTCGTCTGAGAGTTAAAGTGTTTACTGCAGCAGTGGCTAGTTTGCACGTTAGCCCGTTTACTATCATGCTAGTTAGCGTTTAAGTCTGTTTACTATCATGCTAGTTAGCGTTTAAGTCTGTTTACTATCATG
>JAQQZR010000010.1:12584858-12602292 GCA_030068235.1 Notoglanidium macrostoma | reverse complement strand
GAAAACAAAGACGCAGCAGTCTCTGAACTCGCGCTGGGTAGTCCGCTGGAGTCGGATATAGTCCAATTTATTGTCCATATAGCTTCTAATATAAAAGTCTGCTGCTATAATCCTAATACGTCATGTTTAAATAATAATAATAATAATAATAAATATATATATACACACACTAAACTAATAAATGCTCTGAGGTTTGACTGTTATATACGGCTATATCATTGTGTGTTTACAAATTTTATAACAGGTTTATAACATTGAACCGTTTTGGTTACATTCATGAATCAGAAATTACGTGTTTAAAAAGTTACCGATCAGAATTTACCGTTCGTCGTGATTCCGGATCATTAGAACTTATATAAATAACGTCTTCACGACGTTCCCGTCCGGGGGTCGACTCGCGCTATACGGCTAATTCCCGACGTCCATGTCGGGATTGTGAATTACAATTCACGATTACAAATCGCAGCTCAAAAGCCCCAAATCATATTCATATTACGGTTTCACGATCATCATGCAATTACGAGTAACGTCAATCAACTGATGTGGTGTTTCCGATCACGGTTAACGTCTACCCAGTGATTAAGGATCACGATTTACGTCTTCATGTTGCAATTACGGGTTTACGTTTTTACAGATCGCAACGTTGAGACTACGAATCTTAAGTCAAGTCTGTGCCGCGATTACGGATCCGGTTTACGACGTTCACGCTAAACGCAAATTCACGGCGAGGTGCTTCCGAATCAAAACCGTTATCGCTTTATTTGTCGACGGCGACGTTAATTTCACGACTCGCAGTCGACGCCAACACCCGTGCTGAAAATCACGACGGCGGGCGTCCGGGTGGGCGGGGCCTGTCGTGAATTTATCCGATTCGCGAAACTTGCGTTGGCGCTCGAGGGACTGTTTAGCCGTTATTCCTTAAAGAGCGATTTTCCGCAATGCAATAAACGGCTCTTCATTAACTCCCCCTGCAGGTAAGTAGCGAAAGTACGGAAATGAACCGGGTTTTATTAGCGCGAGGTCAATGACGCCGGTGTTTCTGAAGATCGCGCTAAATCGCCACGCCGACACCCGCGTCTGCGTTTTCGATTTAACGGTCACGCCGCTTCCGAGAGAGACGCGCGGACGGCGAGACGGAGAGGATCGGTGTCCTTTGGGGACATTACACCGAGCGGAGCGACTGAACATGATGAAAACGAGAAAAAGCCTGCAGATAAACGAGTCAACGGATAAAAGGACCATTCAATAAAACAGCAGAGCTCTGAGCCGAGACACAGGGATTATACCCGGGGGACGGTCGAGGGGGGGACAGTAAGACGGAGAGAGACAGGCTGACAGAAAGACAGAGAGAAAATGGCAGACGGACATGGAGGACGAACGACACGGTGGAAACACAAAGCGGTCAGAGATACATAGAGGGGAAAAAAAAAGGCAGACAGAAAAAGAGAGAGAGAGAAATCCGAAGCATGAGAAAGAAAGCGAGTTCGACAGGAGAGTCTCAGACGGACGGGTCTGATGGGTGCGAGACGAGAAGACGTGCAGGATCTTTCCGGGTGAAGGGATCCTGTACCCTTGTTTCCTCACTCGCTGACCTTGCAGGGAATGACAAGAAGTAAACAAACACACCAGCAACTTCACACACACACAGTTATGATAGTGGAGTTGCTTCTTCACACATGATCAGTTCTCCTGCCTACAGTGTGTGAGCGAGCGAGAGAGAGAGTGAGTGAAAGGTACAATGCCCTGAAGGAGAAAGTGTGTGTGCATGCTACAAGCTACAGGCATTCCAAACACACACACACACACACACACACACACACACCTGTGTGAATAATCAGTACTGAGACAGATCATGCAATATTCAAGACACACTTGTTATTATACTGCACATCTTAAAATCATGTTCCGTCCAGGAGGAGGATGTGCTCGCTAAACCAAGTCTCGATTCATTTATTTATCAACTTCGTCCCTTTTTCCCCCTCGTACATTCGGCCGCCGTTTTCTTCCCATCCTCGTGTTTATCTCTCGTCCCTCATTCACTACGATCACTTTAACAAGTTTTACACGTTCCTCAATAACGGTAATATACAGAAGACTCCCTCACCTGTGTGTGTGTGTGTGTGTGTGTGCGCGTGCGTGTGTGTGTGTGTGGGGTTTGACGGGAGCCTCCGCTTTTGAGGTAAAAATAAACCTGATGCAGATGAGAGCTGTACCAGATGGTGCTGTCTCTTATTGTGGAGCTCAGCGAGACACGAGCGCGCTCACACACAGTTATATAATGACATTTCATATGAAACTATTATTATAAATTGAACACATCGTGTATCTAGAACAAAGTTTAAAGCGGTTGCTCCGCTACGGCTAAACACTTAGCTAGCACGTATCGAGCGCGGTGCGCCATTTCCGAAACTTTTTGGCCAGAGAACGAATGTTAAAGCCGCTCGAGCAGAAACGGAGAAGGAACACGGACGTCCATGCGTAAGAATGATGGAGGAGAAAAAAAGAAACGAGCACAGAATTAGCATCAGGCTGCGTGACTGTTCTACGTCTAGTGTGTGTGTGTGTGTGTGTGTGTGTGTGTTTTCCAGGGTTTGTATTTCAGGAGGAGGTGTAATGTGATTACGAGGTCGCTCTGAGGCGCGCGGGATGGAGGATTATCAGCGCGAGAGACCTTGGCTCTGACTCCTAGCGTTCTGTTTGAACAAAGCTAAGAGCTTTAGCGCCAGCAAATGCTCGACAGCAGACGGCTAAATCCGGGATTAACGCCACCAGGTAAACAAAGCGTGGGAGACAAAGATGGGCAGAAAGTTCAGAGGATGGAGGACAAAACCGGAATAAAAGTCCCACCTGGGGCTAAAATAAAACTGAGTCACGGTTCCAAAAAAAAAAAAAAAAAAAACCCCACACATCAAATGCCAGCACGATGCTAATAAAAGTTACATGTTCGGTCTTTAGCGCGCTGCGTGCTGGAACTCCATAGCAAAGCTGCTGGGTAACAACTTTCCGTGAAGGCCGAGTTAGCATAGCGCTGACGTTTCCATTTAAAGCCGGCGCCGTGTAATAATTGTTTGGGGGCGGAGCCACAGATGCAATCCGTCACTTGGTAACACTAGCGACACGGTTAGCTAGTCGCTAACGCTAGCCGTGTTTCAAATAACCAACGGAATCCAGGTCATGTCAATCTCTAAACGCCACACACTCAGCCTCTTATTATATTTTTAACACATCTGTCTCTCTCTCTCAGCTTCTCGAGATTACATTTACTATAAAACTCAAGGTTCTTGCTTTGCCCTACCTTAAATCACTGGGTTTTTTTTTGTTTTTTTTTTTAAAGCTGATATAAATATTACATATTTGCTGAACATTTCTTTACAGTATGCTAACAGATTACAGGGTCTGTATCACGGCAGGTCGTAAATAATCTGGCAGAACAGGAAGGCGGGCGGCGTACGGGACACGAGCGGCGTTTTAGGCCGATTTATGTCCTCCGAAAGTGCAATTCTCTCATATCTGTGGTCAGAGAGTGAACAGACCCTCATAAATAATAAATAATAATAAAAGCCCAACGCGCACAGACAGGGACGCATCACTCAGACGGCACTCCTCTGCCGCACAAATCTCTAGATCGCCGTCGATCCATCAGGCAATTTCCCACAATTCCCTACGCGGTTGGAAATATACCTTTAATATACGGCGGCCGTAACGCGGCGGCGCAGAGGAGGCGCCGCGGAGGTTAACGCGACTCCCTCGAGATCCGACCGGCGGAAATTGGAATGCGTTTCCGCCTCGGCGCCGAGTCGAGTGTGTCCATTTCTTCTTTTTTTTTTTTTTCTTTACATCAGAGTGATCATCTAACACGCCATTATAGCTTCGATACAACTTGCGAATTTGCGTTTCCACGACGACAGAGCAAGCGCGACAGAGGCTCGGCGTTTACTACGCGACATGGCCACTGGAGCACGAGGCCGAAAATGAAGCTGACCGTTTAAACAGCTAGCAAGTCGTTATTCCAGACGGCGTGAAAACGGAGCGAACGGACCGTGTTATCTGGAACGTCAACGTTTACCTCGGATGTGCTTTTAACGTGCTAAAATAACGGTAACAAATTCGCGTAGGACTAAAAGTACACTTGATGGCTAACCAACTTCTCAGGCAATCACAAACAGAGCTGAATATTTAACATTCGTCAGCCTAGTTTAGATTTCCTATAGCAGAATAGTCAAATATATTATTAATCCCACACTGTAATAGCGGCGCTGCACAGAAATGCGCGAGCTAACCAGCTAGCTTAGCCACCTCTCCAGCGGTAGCTTCCTTCCTACTCAAAATAGCTAAATAACTTGGAATTGACTAAATTATTGTGATTCAAAACAGTAGCTAAAACAATATCGCGCGAACACTGCCTAGCTATTGATTAGTAATTACGGAAGGTCTTCAGAGCGAGCTGGATAACGTTTAGTGTGATTGAAACGACCAGCTAGGTTCGCTAGCAAGCTAGCCAACATTGGACGAACTGCTGTAACCTCCCATAATCAATTTACCCTCGTCGCACGAGTGCGCAAAAACTAGCAAAGCGCACTTCAGACGCCAAACGCGGCCTGTCTGCCTGGAGTAAGAGGGACGTCGCGGATATTTTTATTTTTCGCTGAATGATTCTTTTGGAAAAATAACGGCGTGCGACATCTGCTCCAGTAGCCGGGGGTGCCCGCAGTATCACAGCAGGTCATAAATAAGGCGTCGCAGGCGCTGATTTCCAGATGTGAAGAAAGAACACGTGTTACACAGAGAGAACAGCAGGCAGTCGAGCTCCAGCTGCTGGGAATGAATTTTAAATTACAGCTCTTCGGAGGGCCTGAAGATCTGGCCGTCTAACATCCCTGTCCCCGAAACGAAATGGATCCTTCCGTCACATCAGCACAGCGTTCTATACATACAGCCAGTTTATTCCAGATACACGCCGTTCTTCCATTTTACCCAGACAGAACGAGTTCACGTGGCCTATATAGTGAATAAGGTATGGATGAACAATGTACAAAATTTCTCTCTTCACTTATTTAAGAGACAATATTAACTTGACAATCAATCATAAGAGACATTTTTACTACTTGGTTGCAATTCTACTGTAGTTAAGGACTTCGTGGATGGAAGCATCGCTTATTAGCCCTAGGAATATTCTGCGCCATGTTAAAAATTTGTTATGCCTCCCAGACTGGAATAGTGCGCGCGGTTACGGATTGGGATACCGCCCGTGCTAAAAAGGGAACTCCGTCATTAGCACAGGATGATAAACATTTTCTCATGAGTGAGCTGGCATGCTAGCTGATGCTTCATGTCCTGGGCAGATGTCTAGCCCACACTAATACAACACTCCAACTCAATTTTACAGCTCACTGCCATATCACTGTGGACGTGTCCCAAACCACACACCCTATTCATTATATAGGCCACAAACGCCATCAGCCTATGGTCGATGTGTCCCTAACCACACACCCTTTTCACTGTATAGGCCACAAACACCAGCGCGACAAATCCCGCCACCTGCCGTTACCATGGAAACGTGATGAAACGAGCCCGCCTGTGTAGAAGAGAGCGAATCACCCTGCTCTCCATCACGGCCACGCTGACTATGTTTTTTCCACACACCATCCCGTTATGCATTAGGTCCCCACCACCTCCACGTTTATTCAGATTTATGCGAATGACTCAATAATGATTATATTTCTTGAGTCCGAGGTGTAGCCGGGGTCCAAACCACGGGATATGAAGACGTTCAGGGCTGAGCCTAGGGCAAAGCAGAGGCCTCCGGAGGCACAGTATTCAGGGTCGTGGAAGAATGTTACAGCTTTTAACAGAATTTTACAGCTTTTTGTTGCACTTTCTCTAAAGCAACGGCTCTCAAAGTGGGGTCCAGAGACCGTGAAGCATAGCCGGAGGCTGCATGACTGACTGAAGCTTTTTATTTTTTTAAGTTGTGGAAATCACAATGTCAAATTATCAATTTTAATAAATTTACAGGTCCATGCACCAAAGTCAACTCAGACCTAATGAGTTCTCGATCAGAGGTAATTTCAGGAATGGAAAGTTCTAAGGCTCCATAAATATATCATTTCTTCTTTTTTTTTTTTAATAACTTTCATGAAATAAACCTATACTTAATGTGTCCTTATTTAAGGGGTGGAATTTATTTTACAGTTAAAGGGGTTCCTGGTTACAAAAAGTTTGAGAACCACTGATCTAAAGGAAAAACTGCACCTACAAGAGTGATGCAGGGTCGAAAGGAAAAACATTAAGTATGGACTCTTCTTGCAGTCTGGATGTGCAAAAATCACATGACCAAGAAAAGGTTAGAAAAGGTAATTAAAGAAAGAAAAAAAAAAGAAAAGCAAATCAATGATTCAGCAGCTAAAGCAGGACTTTTTCAATTAAGTTTGAAATTCAACATCACAAAGAGATTTAAAAAAAAAGAAAAAGAAAAAGTATGACGGAATGCAAGGATGGTGAAAGGAGAAATGAATAAACGGAGCAAGTTAATAGGGAGTCGAGTCGAAGCTGCCGATTGGCCGGCTGTGGTAACGCCCATTATGACATCAGCTGTCAGTTGAAATTCAAATTGTCCAACATTCCATAAGTCAATATGGCTGTATAAAAGTGAGTGGAGTCTCCGTACGATGAACACTTCGCTCTCACCATGTTTACAGAGCTCGTCTTGAGAACAGATTTTATTTAAACTCACTACTTTATTTAAATAATGCTTTTTATCCAAGTGACAGGCTTTTCGGTCTCTGGATCTGTCCTCCTTTACTGTTTTATGATGATTATCATCATGTTAGCTCAGTGACTCTCTATACCTACAGCCTGGGGATTAAATCTCCAGTTCACAGGGTTTATTGTTCTAAGGGGTTTTCAGGTTCAACCCCTGTAGCTGCGCTTCAATATCTGAGTTTCGGATCACATGCAGATCAAACACGCGCGCCGTCGAGCGAGTCCAAACATTCCTCCACCCTCTCAATTTTTTATCAGATCACTACATGTTCTTCCCCGAAAGCCTGCCGTGTGACCTTTAGAGAATAACAAGATGGTAAAGCAACTCCTTCTACCGGAGAGACTCAACAAAGCTACAGAGGACACACCACCATCTGTAGAAAAGAAATGTAAACTTTAGATATTTCGCCAGCAAGCTCACCTTGCACAGGTCAAGAGTCAAACAAGTGAAATGCCCAACGTGCCCACAAAAACATGAACTCTGCCAGGCTCGTGTCTCATTCCGTCCTTCAGTCATACTTTACTGGACACTTACACCTCTCTGCTGACTCGCTACGCCAACACTTTTACCTTGACAGGTCAGATCATCTTGAGCAAAAAATGCCTCGTAATCATGTAGCTTTTTTTGTTTAAAAAAAGTTAACGGTTTTTAAAACTAATCAGCCACAGGAGTAACAGCTAGTCATTCATCTTGAGGCTTTCGCTAATCTCATGATTACACTTATATGCTGGCAAAAAGCTAACTAGCAGTAAACTGGACAACATTCTCACAGAAACATCAAACCCTAGTTACTTGACCGTTAGACCACAAAGGACAATATTATTGAGAAAAAGTGCCATAGGGGACACAATCCTTACAAGGGCTACACAAATTTTACAGCCCATAGAAAGACATATACTTCACAAGAGATACCAAGTCGTCATAGGAAAGACGACTCCTATATAAAACTAGCCTCGTAAGACACATCCCTCACAGGGGATACACAAGACATAGGGACCACAACCCTCATAACGGACACAGACCTTAGGGATACAACCCTAATAGAGGATACCCTTATAGAGAAGGCAACCCTTACAGGGGGTGCAACTCTTCAAGGGCTTGCAAACCTTATGGAGGATACAACCTTTACAGGGAACAGAAACCTTATACGGGATCCAAACCTTATAGGGAAAACAACCCTTCAATGGGCCGGCTCATCCTTCCCTCATCTTTTCTTTCCTTCTTGCCTGCCTTCAAGACAGTCGAGACCGGTTCAGGTCTATTACAATGGAATAACCAACCATTCTCAAATGTAATTCTTGATAATGTACATGACTCGTCAAGGGGCACAACCCTTAAAGGAGACATCTTATAGGACCGTACAACCACCAACAGCTTCTCTCCTGAGACAGCCAGAATACTAAGGACACCGGTGCCTTACAACGCTTGCCTGGGCTAATCAAACCCTTAATGCTGGGTAGTAACCTCACTGCACACCTGCACTTTACAATGCTGCACTGGACACATGACTATTTATAAGGCTCTTTTTGCTGCTGCCTTCATCAGGATTGCTGTCACTTTTATTGCTTTATACATTGCTTTCCCACACAACACTGTTCTGGGTATTTGCTCTCCTGAGCTCATCTCATACTCCTGTGTATCTGCACTGTATGTAGACTTGTGTACTGTACCATCGTTTTGCATCATGTTCCTGGGGAAAATGTAATTTCGTTTCAATGTATACAAGGTATATAGAGCAATGACAAAGTCCATTTTTTGTTACATGCCTTCTTTTGTTTTATATATATATATATATATATTATATTTATGACACCATTTTTATACGGGATATAGCCCTTAACCCATCTTTGAATAAAATGGCTGCAAACTTGCTCTGGAAGCTGAAAGTAGTGGCACTAAAATAAAGTATACTTTCACCTCACTTACTTTTTAGAGAACATCTGCTGGGACCAGAAGGTGTAATTTGCTGATGAGGGGGCCTTATAACTCTTTTTCTTGCCCCAGTGCGCTTTATGAACTTGCTTAGCCCAGGTGAAGTGAGACGATTAGCATTCAGAACACGTCCGTTAAAACCAGATGTAATTTTCCACTGGCTAGCTTGGGTTAGTGTGTCAAAACACTATTTAGAGAAGTGGCATGCATTTGGAGACCTAGCCATTCCACATGGTTCTCTTTATCTGTTCCACAATTTTTATACTTCTTTTCCTAATGTTTTTTTCTGAATTAATGCCTGTTGTTTTTAATCATTTTCACTGTGTTCCTTGAGGTTTTCATGTGCACTACACCTAGGTGAAGCAAGACGATTAGCATTCAGAGTGCATACATTAAAACTGGCTGTAATTTTCCGCCGGCTAGCTCGGCCCAGAGCTAATGAAGCTGAGCGGCAGTTCCTCACACTGGACTCGAACCAGGACGGCTCTAATTAAACATCCTCTTGGGGACAGAACAGACGAGCAAAACACTTTAGAATGTGGTGCACAGGGAGGAGCAAGATACTGAACACACACCTTTAATAAAAAATTACCCTTACTGTATCGGCACTTTTTGAACTGGGGGTTAGGAGGACTGCAGTTTTCCATTCAGCATTAATAATCCGTCTCTCCTTTTGCGTCGCTGTACTTTTATATGCCTGTATGTCGAAAGTCAACTCCAGAATTATTGCCACCCTTCAGAAGAATCAATAATTTTAATTTCGGGTTTTATAACCATGGTGATCCTGTATCGTCTTATTTTTTAAATAATTTCTCTATTGTTCTCAGTATTATAGGCACCTCCACTGATACTATTTTGGTACACTTCTGAGAGGACCTTTGTTCCACAACATTGTGTTTGGGGACTTGCACAGTTCAGTCTTAACCTCCTGGCAGAGGTAAACACGTTTAGGCTGGAATACCATGGCACTGGAAATAATTAAGCCATCAATCTTTGCATGGGCCATGAGACAGCCCCAAAGCATTACTGGTATTTTTTCCAAACACAATTGGTGCAATTGTCCAATCATAAACCTAAAGTCTTGAAGTTCAGGAGATGCATTTAGTGGCATTTCTATCAGGAAGAGTTTCTTTTACTGCAACTGTTCTAAACAAACAATGTATTGTTACGGATATCATTTCCCAACAGCTTAATGACCCCGTGCTAAAATTCTAAAACTGGTCATTTGGATATTCTTTGCCTTCCTTCTTACTTACTATACCAAGTTTTCTCATATAGTTGTAATGATGTGCACGTACCCATTCATATGGCGCCAATAATTTTGCTTCTGGCACATTTTCTGTCCGGTTCAATTTATTTCCCTTTTCCTTCCAAGTGTATTATTGCACGTGAACTCTGAACTTTCAGGGAGCAGCTCGTTCATCTCGGCCGTCAGGCAAAGGGCAGCATGTGAGAGAGACCCACCTTCTGCTGTTCTTAAATAAAGGAATAACCAGACAAAGAAGACACTGCGTGTGTCTCTCTCACCATGTGCAAGTTTAATGAGGTAGTGCTAGTGCACGGTGGAGGTGGAGATCACAGACAAACAGCTGTTAGCTCGTCAGAGAGCGCGCATGCCAAATTAACCCTCTGTACCACCGGCGCTCGGTCATTTACTGAGGATATCACACAGCCAAATGACTCGTACACCCTCAACATGATAAAAGCTAAATGATAGTGTCAATGTGGAAGGGTTTGCCTTTTAAATGTTTGTATTCTGACAAGTGAAAGACAGTGCATGTTAGCACTCCACCTCATCTCTTAGTGCTCTCCATCCGTTAGCGCTCTACCTTACGTTCAGTGCCCTTGCTTATTTGGTAGCTTCAGTATCAGGTTTCAGCACTCGACCTCGTCTGTTCGCGTTCTTCCTCACCTAGCAGCACTTTACCTTATCTGTTAGCGCTGTATCTCATCTCTTAGCACTCTCCATCTCTTAACTCGCTGCTATTTCTCTTAGAACTCCACCTCAGTCGGAAGGCAGCTGCCACACTAGGCAACATTTTAAAGGAAAAGGAACCTCAGCAGGCAGCACATTTGAGACTGTCTTTCATCAAAAGTCGGGATGGATGTTGAACTAGTGGTGGATATGTTCCTAGCACTTGCACTCTTTTGCTCTGGGAATAAACTGAAGAATAGCAGAGCACTTCCAGAAAGAGGTGTATCTCATTTTTTATATGCTCACAAAAATCAGAATTACAATTACTTTACACTTTGGTGATTAAGTTTGCTTTCATTCCGTCAGTTCTCCGCACAAGCTCCGCCACTGGAGGGGTATTAAAAAGTACTTTAGAAATAATGATCAATCAGTCAAAACCCCACTACTGCTCTTTGAACCAGTTGGTTCCCCTGCCTTTTTAAAAAAAAAAAAAACTTTTAAATAAATACTCTTAACACCTGCCAAGAGTTTTCACACAATCGGGAGTCACTAGCCGTTTTGGTGAGGGTGCTGAACCAAGAGCGTCATCATGGTTGGGGACACACCATTGATGTCCTGGCATTTTTATTCTGGAAAATTCTCCAGAGTCACTGAAGAGCTGATATCAGTCCTGGGCAGAGCAATGGAAGCAGCTGGCCTTGGCTTTTTATCAGACTTGTTCAAAACCCAAAGCCTCAGGAGAAGAATATGCACTACAGACAGAAAAAAAAAAAAAAAAATCCATGCTATTTGCATCGCTAGAGCTCCAAGCTGTGTGTGACCACCAGGCCAGATTTCTAAATATATTTCTTGGCTTTCCTGGTTCATTCCATGACTCAGGACTACACCCACCTGTCAGCTCTTTTTCTTCTGGAGGTTGAGGGATGTCCCTGTCTTGAGAAGCCCCTACGTCTTATGAAACCTTACAAGCAGCCAGCGTCATCACTGGGAAGATTTCTGGCACAATAAAGACCCAGTGGTGGTGAATGTGTGCCAGCAGCCTTTGTGTCAACAGTTGGTACTTCATGTACCATCCTCCACACCATATGCCTGGTGGCCGGGGAAGAATGCAAACCTGAGGAACGTGACCTTCAGCAACATGAGGTTCACAGTCAATGGCAACGTTCCGAGAGAAGATTTCTGTGCCGACGTGTTAGCTAGAGCCAACATGGCTTTACCGTTGCTGGTATCGGAGCGCCGTATGCTTTTCAATCAAATTTCCTCTTAGCCTCCTCAAACAACTCAACCAGATCATTTCTGCCTGCCCGCCCTCTCTGGTGTGTTTCAGCCGAGGCCCACTGCAGCAGATGTACAGGGTTCACCGCGACACATTGATGAAATTAGGACAAGAGGCACAATGGAGTGTTTCTGTCCTAAGGCATCATCCTCCATAATGGTGAACCACGGCCACTGCCAGTTCCTCTGCCAGGGAGTGTACTTCAATTTCTACAACACGGAAAACGACGCAATGGTTCTTTAGCGACCGATCTTCGACTTATTTATTGCTTTTCTTACATTCTATCTGACTTTTGACAATGTGTCCGTCTCTCGGTCTGTAATATGGAGAGAGAGAGAATTGACCAAAGGGTCATACCCAGGACATTAGAGACAAACAGGCAGCTGCAGTCTCATCGATTCACAGAGAAAACACACACTAGCGCACATACACACACAGCTGCTGTGTCCTAATCCAGAGGCGCAGTGCTCGTTCATCTTTGCACTCTGGAGGATGAGCAGGGTGCAGCAACGCATTAACCCTAATAAACGAGGGAAAAGACTGGAAAACCTACATTGGACTCCTAAACACACACGCGCACAACGGAGTCTAAAATAAACCCCCACACACACACACACTCCTGAGAACACTACTCTGCCTACAGGATGGGTTTCCGTTCAAAATTTCCCTTAAACATGTATTTCATCGATATCCGAGTCATGGGCTGCGTCCCAAATTGCATACAGTCATACTGCGGGGTAGGCAAACACTGTACACAGTCACAAGTTATTACAGACTGTACTCTATTGGAGATAGTGTGGCAGAAGTGTGATTTGGGACACAGCCGTGATGGAGAACTGGCCATAGCGGTAGCAGAGGGTGGACAAATAGTGGCCTATTTTAATATTGTAACGCACTATTGCAGTTTGAGATGCAGCCATGCAGATACAGAAACACATACTTTATATATAAATAATTACCATCTTCTTCCCTTTCTCCTTATCGCTGATCCCTTCGCCTTATCCCCTCAAATATCTGCTTTTATTTCCTTTGCTTCCTTGAGATCTCCTTGCTCTGTTTTTGCCATCCTCCCTTGTCCCATTGTCTTGCTGCTCCCTTGATCCATAATCCCTTTTACCTTTGAGCCCTACTTCCTTTTCATCCCATACTCCCCCGTTTTCATTACTTTCCTCACGCCTTCCTCCCCCCAGTTCCCTCCTTGTCTGCTTGGACTCTTCTTTTCCATCTGCTCATCCCTCAGACTTCCTTTCGCTCCCTTACTTCTGCATCCCCTTGCCATCACTCTCATCTTCACCTTGTACCTTCTATGTCCCCGCATCACCTTTCCACCATTTATCTCAAGGACCTTAACCTGTTGCTTGTCTTGTTGCTTCCTAATCTACTCCTCTCATCCGTCTCACGCTCTTTCACCCCCTTTGTTCTTTTTATTTTCTCCTTGAGACTATACCCCCTTCTGCCAGGCATCCCGGATATTCTTACTATTATACTGGGGTTAATGTATTAATATTCCAGCAGCAGCACATCCTATTACACAGAAACCTCATTACACTGCGTGTGCGCAGGCGTTTTGGACAGTCCTCGGCTCTGCCCTCATGTCTCGCATGTCAAAGCGCCTGGATTTAATCCAAGTCTGACGTTTCGGACGTGGCAACAAACACACTCTTTCAGAGTGTAGGAAGGTACAGTGCAGCCCTGTGAATGTAGATGTACTGTGTGCGTACGTTAAACTGATAACACACTGATGACTTTTATTCAACTGCTTTATTACTTCTGTTTCTGTAAGCGTATTTGGTGATTCGTCTCTCTCCTGTTCTATGCCGCTGTGTAATAAATACGATTCTGCCTCAGAATTTAAATAAATATCTTAACAGGAATTGAATCGGGTGATCTACAGATATGGCATATTTTCTTTCTCTTCCTCACACAGAGTTTTGCTCCAAATCTAATAAACAAGTTATCAAGTGGATAATTTTGTTTTTAAAAAAAAAAAAAAAAAAAAAAAAAAAATTCCAAAATTTTATTTTTGCTTCATAGACAGAAACTAGACATTCTAACTAGCTCATGTTAAAGACATGGGCAGATAGACTGACCAAAGACAGACAACGAGAGACAAACACGGACAGATTGACCAACGGTTAGACAGAAAAAATAAATGTTACTTTGCAAATTATACACAGCCAGGCAGACAGACAGGAAAATAAACAGAGAGACTGATAGACGCATAGAAACACAAACAGACAAATAGGCAAACAAGCAGACAGATAGATAATTACACAGACAATCAGACATGTTTTGTTAGTCATTTTGCTCATTACAGAAATAAGCAGATAGTTATACAGTCACGCCATTTTGGACATCGTACACCGCCTGATTATTAATGTTCAATAACAATTTCCTAATTATTTAATCATAGATATAATTCTCCTTTCCTAATAATGCTTAAACAAAGAACGTATTTATCTTTATTTTTTTTTTTTTTAAGTGTGAAACCAGCTACACAAATATGTGAACGGATAATTATGATCATTATTTCAGCAGTGTGACATCATCTGCAGTGATGCGTACATGGAGCCGGTTATGTCTCTGTCTTCTCATGCTGATGGTAATGTGCTGAAAGCTGAACAGCTTTACAAAGCAGCGTCTGAATGACCACAGCGCCTCCATCAGACCGAGCTGAGGAACTGCACGCTCAACCGTATTAGAGGGCTGCTGATGAGGAACGCCAGACACTCCAGGGTTCTCCCTCCGCAAACATAATCCTGATATATTATTAATAAAAAGAGCAAAACACGACTCCAGATCAAGGTTTACATCCAGGTTAAACAGCCGGGAATCCCTTTAAACACATTAATCTCCCCTCAGAGCTTCAAAGAGAGCAGAGTTCAGCTGTGTGTGCGCGCTTGCACACCATTCACACACCAGAGTCCATATATAGGAACGTGGCTATGTATGGATGCTTTTAAATTAGAAATAATACAAAGATTGAAACAGAATTACTTTTACAGAACTATGCTAGTCTTGTGTATTTACTCAAAAGTTTCAGATCTATGCTAGTTTTGAATCTTCAAACATCTCAGGGTTATTGGTTTTGCATCTTTGTTGATCTCAGCCCTATGTGCATCTCTGTATATGTTAGCTTCGTCCTACTTTTGCAACTTTGTACATTTCAGCTCTATGCAGGTTTTGTAACTTAGTTCAACCCCCGGCAACAAAAACAAAACCCAAAGAATCGCCTTACAATTTGCATTTATAAAACAAATACCGGCACAAGACTAAAAATGCAAATTAGTCTGCAAGACCTTACCGAGCTGTTGGACTTGGCTAATTGAAAGGAAACATGTCCACAACAAGAGAGTTATCAATTGAAACAATGGAAAGCATTATAAAACTCCTTCTAGAAGAAAGTCCAACATGGGTGTGACAAAAGACGCTGTTCCCGTTTAACTGCGCCTAAAATTTTATGCAAGTATGAATGAAATGGGAAGGCTACAAAAGGGACACGTACAGGTAGGATGCGGAAGACGTCAAAGCGTCAGGCTAGAAAACTCAAAGCAGTAGGCCTTGAAAATAGAAAATGCACAACATAAATGAAAAAGGAATGGGTGGAAACAGGAATCAATGTTTTTGACAGAACTGTAAAGAAATTGGCTAAACGAAATGGGATTTACAAACAGAAAAGCCAAACGAACACCTAAACAGACGAAAACAAGGTTACACTGATTGGATGAAAGTGATATTAAGTGATGAAACCACGAGTCTGCATTGGCCAAGGAGATGATGCTGGAACTTTTGTCTGGTGCCATTCAGATGAAACATATAAAGATGACTGCCTGAAGAAAATAGTCAAATTTCCCCACTCATTCATGTTACAGGGTTGCATGTCAGGCAAAGGACCAGAGGAGATGGCAATCATTACTTCAGTCAGTGGTGTACAAGGAAATTTTGGACACTTTTCTCATTCCAAGGACAGAAAATAGGTTTGGTGATTTAGCCATTTTTCAGGATGATGATGCATCTCGCCACCGATCAAAGAGCGTTAAAGCTTTTTCAGGAAAGTCAGATCAACTCAATGACACGGCCAGCAAACAGCCCGGATCTCAATCTGACTGGAAATTTATGGTGGAAATTTATAAAATTGCTCCGTGACAAGGCTCTGTCCTGCAAAGTGATCCGTCAAACGCTATTCGGAAAAGTTGGAACCAGTTTGATGGAGACAGATTTTTCATTTGTCAAGTCCATGCCTCAAAGAACTCGAGCCCATTGATGTGCAAAAGTTAGATATATTTGGTTTTCTCCCTCTACTTGAATTTAATTTGTTTTAAAATACGTTTCACAAAGAGTGTGAACATCCTTGCCAGGGATTGTACATTTCAGCTATATAGCATATTTGTCTATTTTTCAGCTTGAATGGAATTTTTGCATCTCTGTAAATTTCAGCTCCGTGCTACTTTTGTAACTTCGTACGTTTCAGACCTATGCTAGTCTCGTATGCCATCAGATATTTTTATTTAGATGAATGTGTCGTTCTCGTGGAAGGTGCTAAACTTATCTTAAGATTTTGGGGTTAACTTAATAGATAATTGCTTGCTACGCTAATTTGACTGTCAGCCCAGTAGCAAAGATAACGGTCACGGAGATATAACTGGTGACTTATAAAATCAGCACCATAATATAAATTCCCTTTTTAAAACTACTGATTGTACATATTGATTGATCATATAAACAAATGCTAGCCAGTTCGCTAACATGAGTTAAAACTTCAAGGCTTAATCTTTACTGCTATCTAAATGAGCACATTTATAGATTATTTTTTAATCTACATTGATAATGCTAGGAAACTGGTTAAGCTACCCTGACAGAACAGATTTTTACTGAGGACATTAAATGGCACGTTAGCTAACTGGCTAACATGCACTACCTTGACAGAAACTTTATACATTAATAAATGTTTTACCATTCTTAATAGTATTTACTGAAATGCTAACTGGCTAATATGAGCAAGTCAAAAAACTTAAAGTGATAAGCTAACACGAACTACAATGAAAGGAATCGTTTAGTCAAACTGGTTAACATGAGGTAACCCAAAAGGATTCCTGAGAGGACTTGTTTATAAATTTATAAAGTAATGTTCATACAATTACATACAAGTAATGTTCACGCTAAAGCAGCTAGATAGTTAAACTGACAGGATTTCTTAAAGGATTTTAAAGTAGAACTGCTAGCTAGATAAACAGAGGTAATCAGATAGGATTTCTAAGAAGGCTTTAAAATAATATTTACAAGTTTCAAAGTTATGATCATAATCACTGCTAAGAACTGCTAGCTAGCTAAACTGAGGTAACCTGACAGGACTTGAGAGGATTTTTAAACCATACTGACAGGTTTCAAAGTATTGTCCATAACACTCCCTGCTAAGAAAAGCTAGCTAGCTAAACTGAGGTAACCTAAACAGTACCTGAGAGGATTTTTAGGTCATATTGACAGGTAGCAAAGGTTTATCTGTAATACTCACTGCTAAAAACTGCTAGCTAGCTAAACTGAGGTAACC
>JAQQZR010000010.1:12558777-12580415 GCA_030068235.1 Notoglanidium macrostoma | reverse complement strand
TGTGTGTGTGTGTGTGTGTGTGTGTGTGTGTGTGTGTGTGTGTGTGTGTGTGTGTGTGAGAGAGTGAGAGAGAGAGAACTGACTCAGCTCTTCACAAATTAAAACGGAGCAAATTTACAGAACTCTAAGAGGGGGAAAAGTGATAGAGCAGGGAAAACACCACCAATGAAACATTAGTGTGTGTGTCTGTGAGATATAAACATTCCTATACTAAATTTCTCAATACTGGAATGTGCTGGGTTACTGGTCAAGTGTGTTAAATCAGCCATGTCTAAAATGGCAATGATTTAGATTTACATTTACAGCCCTGTGCACATGCATGGAGCAGGGGCCATGGATTCGGTTGTTTGTATATGTTGGTTACATTTTCTGTGATTATTACCATGGAAAAGGCATTCATTTAATTCAAAATTAATTAATTCACATACTCAATTTCTCTCACACATACACACTACACAATGTGTAAACAGATGAAGCTTTGTTTTCCACATTGTGACCTCGTTGGCTGAGAGCGGTAAACTGTGTATAGCGTGTACGTGTTGCACCTCTTGACCACGTCACTTCCGTTCCAGCAGGGGGCCCCGTCAGTTGACGCTAGCTCTCGGACACACATCTCATCAGCCAAACCTCCGTAAAATGCCCGATAGTGTCGCAAAGAACTGAGGAACTCCCTACACACACACACAATAAAACCTGTCAGTCTCTGTCAAGTTTAATTCATCTTTCTGTTTGTGTGTTAATCTGTCGCCACCTGGTGGACACACTGAAGAACTACAACACATTTTATGTATTGTTCACACATTATTGCCAATTAATGCATTTTCTTGTTATAGGTTTTATTTGTACTTCTTGTTGGTCTTGTGTTTCAGCTACATATGAAGAAAATATGTGGATTTGTCATCCAGGCATATACATCTAAGTGAATTTCCTCCTAAAAGTATCGGAACAGCAAATCCGAATTCAGCCTATAGCAACAACAAAAGAAGACCTTCGGGTTTGAGATCAAAAGATGAATGTAAGATAATAGATCAGAAAATAAATGGGTTAAGCAACTTAGAACAAGGCACCTTTGGCGGCAGCCCGCCCAATTTTTAGGTGAGCAAAAGTACTGGAACATATCACCTAACATGACTAAATGTACGTTAAGGCTTTAACGTATAGATCATTTAATATTTGGTTGTATAATCCCTTGTTTGAAAAAACTCCATCAGCCCAGCGACCCACTGACATCACCAAACTCTTGTATTCTTCTTATGTGATGCTCTTCCAGGCTTACACTGCAGCTTCTTTCAGTCCATGTTTGTTTTGATGGGGTTTCACCCTGCAATCTCCTTTTCAGCAGTTGAAATGCCGCTCAATTAGGTGAAAGTCTGATGATCGACTTGGCCAGTCAGAATTTCCACTTTTTCCCCATAATGAATTCCTTTATTGTGTTGGCATTTTGAGTCATTGTCTTGTTACACGATGTTCCTTCTATTTATAGTGGATGCATTTGTCTTTAAATTGGCAAACAGTGTTTCTGCAAACCTCCGAATTCATTCTGCTGCTCCCATTGTGAATTCCACCATCAATAAAGATTAGTGAGCCTGGTCCAGAAGCAGCCATGCAAGCCCAAACCATGACACTATCTCTACCGTGCTTGACTGATGAGCTCGTACGTTTTGGATCATGAGCAGATCCTTTCTTTTTCCACACTTTGGCCTTTCCATCACTTTGTTAGAGATTAATCTTGATTCCAGAACTTTTGTGGCCCATCTCTGTATTCCAGTCAGGTCTTACTGAGGAGTAGTTTGCATCTTGTGATATGGCCTCTATAATTTATGCTCCAAGTAATCTTTCAACAGTGGATTGAGATACCTTCACCTCTGCTCTGTGGAGGTTACTGGTGGTGTCGCTGACTGTTGTTTCGAGGTTTTCCTTCATAACTCTCATACCGTTTGTCATGAAATGCTGTTTTCCTTGGCTGACCTGTTCCATCTCTGGTTGTTAATACACCTGTGGTTTCTGGCTTTGACGGGACATTCCAAATTGTATCGTCTATGCCCAATGCTTGTGGAATGGTTCTGAACTTGTCACAAAATGGCTTGCTTTTCTCCTATAGACAGCTTCATGGTGGTTTTTTTTAATAACAAATGCAGGTTTCTCAGGCTCAAACCCAGAGCTATTAACTGTTTAATCAGTCAACCTACTAGGGTACACCTGAGCAAGAAGAAACATGTCAGCTCCAGGTTCCAATACTTTTGACCATATTCTTGAAAAATCAGTGGGTTCAAACATATCTAGATATAAATATCAGGAAATGACAGCTGTAACTGATCTATCATCATATTCATCTTCTGATCTCAAACCTAAACATCTTCAGTGTATAGACTGGATACTTTAGAGGAAACTGTATATACGCTACATATAAATTCATCAATTCAGCTTCTCGGCTCGAATTTAAATAGTGCAGTTCATCAGTATCTCCACCAGATGGCACAATGAACTCTCCAGAAATCTAACCAGAATTGTCCAAACACAAAGTTCAGCAGTCCGTAAAGGAAAAAAAAAAAAAGTAGGAATTTTTTTGGAGAATGTTTAATCCTGATTAAATGTTAATTATTACTAGAAATAAATACAATCATACAAATAGCAAATAAAAAATTAACTAGTGGGTCAACAAGCAGAGAACCGTTTGAACAAACGAGTCGAGACTTACAGTCTCCGGTCTCTCATTGTGTCCTGTGTGTTTCGCTCTGGGGTTTGATGGTGTAGTGTGTCATGAGCGCCTCCCTGCTGGACAGGCTTGGAGCGTACAGGTTCTCCACACGCACTACGAACCTACAACACCCAAACACACAGTGGGAAGATGATTATTATAGAATCCATTAATTCAAAATCAATTATAGAAAGTCCATGTAACAACAAAGGCAGAGATCAGGTTAAATTACATCAGACATTGAAAATTTGATTTTATGACATCACCACAGCTGTTCACCATCAGCTCACTTTTTTAATAAATCTAGCTAACATTATAGCAGCTGAACTGGACTTTTTAACTATACTGACATGTTAGATGGCTAGGCTTGCTAAATGTTTATGTCGTGCATGTAAAGCCGTTCCATGATTTTATTCGAAGCAATGTGTCAAGTGGCTTGAGGTTCACATCATGTCTAAATGTCGCCTGTCCACCAGTGCTCTTCTGACCTGTGAGGCGAGTCGGGCAGCGTTCTTCTTCGTGAAAGCCAAAGCGTCAGTGATGAGAACAGGGACTGAGGCGAGTACATGCTCGAGGTCATTCTCATAATGCATGCGTTCTGAAAGTGCCTCCATGGAGCGCACGAATTCCTGCCATTGAGCGTCGACCTCGGCGAGACTGGCCAGGCAGCCGCGCAGCACATTCAGGCAGTAGCCCATGCATGGCTTGCTGTCCGTCAGGTCCTGGCACAGAGGGCAGTAGCGCATGCGCATTAGCGCACGACGGCACTCGCGGCTCGGCTGAGCGTGGTCTGTGGTGTTGACGACCTCGACGGCAAGGTGCATTGACTGCAGAAACGCACGTTCTGCCACCGAGGCATGCGTCACCAGCAAGGCGAGGCGTTTCGGGGCATTGCCATACGCTGCTGTGCGCCGCCCGACTGCCCGCACACACTCTTGGTAGATGGGATCTAAAGGTGCCATGCCTGGCTTCTTAAGTTGGTCAAACACCAATGGGAAGAGGGCGTGGAAAAAACGATGCGATGCGTCTTCCAGGTTAAGCTCCACCCCCAGCACATAGAGCCCAACATCAGTAAAGAGTTCAGCCAACGGAGAGGACACACGCGATGCAAGGTCACCGTACAAAGCTTTCAAAAGGGAAAAGGTGTGGTTCTGCTCTTCATGCACCACCAAGTCCACCATGTCTGGAGGAGAAACAGACAAAAAAAGAAAGAGAGAGAGAAAGAAGTTATTAACCAGCTACAAGTAGGGAAAATAATGTAACGATCAAACGTTCATTTCCTTCAGTTGCCAATAGGGGTCACAACACGGCAGCATTCACAGCAAGACCTTTAATTGGCAGTTCAGACCTACAAGCTGCTCCCTCCTGCATGCGTACGAACAGCTGACATGAAAACTTGTGTACATGTGTCATGTATGTAGTGACTCACTGACATCTTTAGTTTCATCTGATTTCCAATTTTCTCTCTTTTTACCCTTCGTTCTTAATTCCACCATTCCTTCATTCCCACTTTTTTCACGCTTCCTTATTTGACCCTTCGTTCCTCCTTTCTTCCTTTTCAATCCTTTATTTTGTTTTTCCTTATTTTTACCTTTCTTTTCACCATTTTCAGAAACCCCCCCCCCCCTCCCCTTTTTTTTTTTTGTTCTTTCATTCCTTCCTGGTTAAGTTTCCAAAAAGGTTTTTAAATTGCATCCCAATTTAAACTGCACTTTCCATCCCTCCAGCAGTTTGTTTGCAGTGCAGGTCATCATCAGTATGGGGAAACTCGGCGAGCGTTTGATGTTGGGTGTGTTAAACAGAGAGATGTAAATCAGTCATATGACTTGTGGTTTACCCAGTTTCCACTTCACGCGTGTTCACATGGCAGGGAAAATAAAGAGATTAAACCAAGAAAAAAGATGAAAGGAAATATGATTTGTGATGGGAAACATGCCACAAAGGCTTTGCAGGACAATGTATGGTAAAAGTTTGAATCATTGTTCATGCACTGGTTTACGAAATGGAAGATCTTGAATCTCATTGTAAATACTGAATAAAAGAGTGTGTAATGAGAGATAACCCTCTTGTCCTTATAATGGCCATTTCATGATTCACAGTTTCAGTGCATTTTGAAGCGATCAAGGCGTGTCCATGCTCTTTGAGAAGGCTACTGAAAGCACGATGGAGATGTCGCACTAAGTTAACACTTGTTTAAAATCCGCTAAAAGGGTTGGCCTAATTTTACGTTAATCAGCAATCATCAATATGTCAAGTATATTCACCTCCAACAGTTCTTGGTCTACATAACAGTACCACTTCCAAAATATAATTAAATGGGTTTGTTAAAATATAGTTTCCGAGCTTAAAGTTGATCAGAAGCTAAAATAAATTTCCGGAAAAAGAGATGCTTCTTGGAATACGTGCCTGTATTGTTCAAACGATTTTTTTGGGGGGGTTCTTGTAAAGGTTTCGGAGTTTGCAGTATCGGAAAAAACATGTCTGTAGAAATGTGTTCGGGTTTAAATCTAGAGCCCTTAATGGATTATGGGTAATTTTTCTGGTTGAAGCCATGCCTGTTCTATGTATACAGAACTATGGCACCCGACCAGGGGACACAATTCCTCACAACTACGTTCATTGTACGCTAACGTCTACGCTAAACGAGGAAATCGTCCAACAGGATTAGACATCAGTTGTTCTCCATTTTCTCAGCTACACGATCCAGTTAGTTAACGAGTGCGAGTTAATTAGGAGGCGGTGGAGCCGCTCCACTGAGAGGCGAGAAAATCCGTTAAGAGTTAATCACTTAAAGTCCCGCGCGCCCAATTCAATTACACCGAGCGCGCTCTGTTCCAGCACAGGCGATGTTAATGAAACACAACCGCTCAGCACCTCAGAACAAAGGAGGAACAATAACGGATAGAGTCATTATCAGTGGGCTTTCATAATACAAGATCTTTCTTTATGTCTCTCTTACACACACACGCAGCGATAAAAACAAATGAAGTGCGTGGTTTATTACACCTGCCAGCAGGTCATCCTCATCAGCATCTCAAGAAAGACTGGATGCTTTTTCTCAAAACAGTTGGAGGTGTGGCGAGGCGAGCTTTTCCTCCGTTACGAAGCACTGGAGACTCCGTCCATAAACCTTAAATAAAAATCTCCTTACAGAAAAGGTCTCCAAAAGATGCACAACATATTAGAAGCCGAAGCTGCACTGGCCAATCAGGATTCAACGGTGCGGTGTCGGGATAAAACGAATAAATTCACTTGAACGGTTTTCTGATACAACGCAGCCGGTCTCATTCTGCTAATCAGTGCAGCAGCGACACCGCAGTGCGTCCTTGTGGACCGTACACACTTCAGGAATACGTCCTTAATCACTGCATTTAGCGTATGTTTGTGTGTGGGAAATTACAGGGGGGAAAAAAAGCTTCAGCTGTTTGCATGGAGTTTAGTGCAAGTGCGATTGCGCGTGGGTGGATTAAGGAGTCAGTCTGGTGTTACAGACAGCCATTATAATATCACACACGCACAGAGGGCGAGAGAAAAACAGAACATTATTTCTGAAAGACAACTCTTTCTAGCTCAGTCTTTCTACAGCCATCGCTCTTTTTGTCTCTTTCCAGTTCTCATGGTGAAAGAATGCTCTGTTTTTGAACCCTGTTATTTTGCGTGAGGAGAAGTGGAACTCCTGACCGAGGTTGCTAACTGCATTTTCGTGTGTGTGTGTGTGAGCGAGAGAGAGAGACAGCGAGAAGGAGCAAAGAGAGGACGATGAGACCACAGTTCACAGAACTTAAAATATGCCAGCAAAACCTCCTGCCAACACACCTGAACTCCAGTATGACAAACCAGACTTTTTAAGCAGTTAACACGTTGACTGCGACAGTTTCCATTTCTCCCTGTTCTAGATGGGGTTACGGCCGTACTTCCCAGATCTAGATCCATACAAAGCAAGTACACACTTCCTAACTCTAAAGCACATAGTTATTACCTCTAGATACGTCAAGTATAAAGCTCTCAGCTCTGGATTCTGTATGGAGAACATCTTTCCTAGCTCTCGAGTCTGTTTCAAGTACCTAGCTTTACAGTCATTGTGGTGGCCTTAGCTCCAAGCTCTCAAGTCTGTGTCGAGAATATAGATCCTGGCTCTGGAGTCAGTGTTGAATGCATAGTTTCTAGTTCTAGAGTCCGTGTGAAGAACTACAGTAATTCTGAGCTCTAGGGTCCACGTCAAGTACATTGCTCATAAATCTACATCCTAGGTTCTAGTCCATCATTTCTACCAAAGTACATAGATTCCGGTTAAAAGTCTATAAAGTTCCTAACTCGACATTCTGTGCTTACATAATTTCTGGCTCTATTCCGTGCCTGGCACATTATTCCTATAGCTCCAGAGTCAGTGTAAAGAACAGGAGTTCCTAGCTCTAGAGTCTAAATGGAGTACATTGTTCCCAGCCCTAGCGTGCGTGTTGAATATCGTTCCTAGCCCTAGAGCAGCCCTGTTTCTGGAGATCTGCCTTCTGCAGGTTTTATCTCCGACCAAAATTTAACACACTTTATCAAGAACTTATGACAGCTCACAGTTCGGTGTTGAGTCAATAGTTCCCAGCTCTAGACTCCATGTTGGGTCCATATTGCCTAGGTCTAGAAACTGTTACAGTACTATGTACAATGACCGAGTACAACGTTTCTAGCTCTATAGTCAACAGTTACTTCATAGCACTTAGAGCTGCAGTCCATATCAAGTACGTAGTTCCTAGCTCTAGGGCCCACGTGAAGTACAAAGTTTCTGTACATACTATAGAATTGTAAACTCTAGAGTACGAGTTAAGCCGCGTCCCAAACTGGTAATGTCCGAGTCAATTCCAGAGTCTCAAGGAGAATCCAAGTCAAGTTCTGCTTTACTAAGTGTTGAATCCAAAGTGCCAAGATTCTATATTTAAATGCACCAATTTTAACTTAATAGAGTCCATAAACCTAGCCTAAAAGTCGAGTCCAGAGTCCTGAGCTATAGAGTCTGGCGTGTGTAGCTCTAGAGTTTGGAGTCGTAACTGAACAGTCCATATCCAGATTTTGGGATTTGGCTTGAAGATTCAGCATTTTTATTTTTATAGAGTGCCATACAGCTTGAGCAACCACATAAGCCTGTTTGAGACAGTGAAACAACTCCACAAAACCATTCGAGGCAAGCGTGTGACGACTTAAAAGTGCAGTTCGCACAGCGCTAAAATGGAAGCCGTACTTGTTAGCGTCATTAACACTTGTGGCTCACTTAGGCTTTAAATACAAATGCACTGCCGTGGGGAATTCCCATCTGAAAGAAGTTCTCTTGGGAATGGGAAGTCTCGCTTTCTCTCACAGACGCACGCAGCCACCCGCATGGCTTTCCCATGTCCTGCCACTAAAAGTAATTAGTCTAAAATGTGAGACGAAAAGACACACGCATAAATAAGGGCTAGATGCCGAGAGTGAAACTTATTCATAACCGAAGTGACGGCGAGCAGAGTGGCATATTAGAGTATCAGTCGTGCATGCAATTCGCTATTTATCAACATTGCACGTTCGAGAGGATCGTCTTTAAGCCCGTCTTAAAGATGTGCACCACAGACCTGAGCGATTCAGTTTCAGCATTCAATAAGCCGTGAAATCTAGATCAGCAGACGTTTTTAACATTAGCTAATCATCTACGTTGAAGAATGCTATAAACATCAGTATAGCGTCAAGGCTGTAAGAATGGCACCAAACAAAGCAACATGGAAGCGCAGAATTAGCTAGCATTAGTAATGAATTAGTTAGCATGGCTAACCAAGCAGGTGCCCCAGTCTTTCAGCAATGCCGTTAGAGAGCACCATGTAAATGCCTCAGTAATAAAGCACATTATTTTGAAAATGAAAGGACACAGCTTTGGCTTGAGTTTGTGTGTGTGTGTGTGTGTCACCTTTTCTTTTGCATTCAGTCATCCCTCCATGGAAACCAAAACGATTTTTTTTTCCACCTCACCTGCTGTGTTTCGGCTGCTTTTTCTCAAAGCCTTTTTGTCCGACAGGCTGTGTTCCAAACCAAGTGTCCTTCTGGTTTACAAGATCGGAATACCAGGAAAATGTGGGCAAACAAGGACAACCAAACTGTGACTAAAACGCAAGTGAAAAGCTAGTCTTATACCGAGCAGTAGTGCTGATGTTCTCTTTTATTTTGCGTTTGTTTTTGAGTGTAACTTGTGAATGAAAAGTAAAACACAGAACAGGCGACATTGGAGTGGTTAAAGTGTCGCTATGTAATGTGGAAATATGGACCCTAGCTAAACTTGCTAAACTAAATCAGGGTTGATGTGACTAGCTAGCACGTAGCTGTTATTTTTATACAGTGATATAAAGGCACAGAATTGTCAGGGACATCAACATTTACCACAAATGTGTCAGAAAATACTGTACGGAAAGTTCTCTAACTACTTTTAGCGTCAGCTGCTAACCTACAGTGAGTTCCATTTGACATTGTGACAACCATCCAAAAAGTCATTCATACGGAATCGACTCTTCTCGTTCACAAAAAATAAACATGTGACTTCATATGTAGCATGCCACCTGCCGTAAGCCATTTCATGGTTAAATTTAACCAGCTAAATAAGCCACCTCACAGTTTATATAGCTAGCCACCAACTTTCCTTAATTGTTGATTTGCTATTGAGCAAAGCATAATAGATGTACACTAACGCCACTATTAAAGAATGGAACACAGCCATGAAGTGAGTGAGTAACAGGTAGGACGTGTATTTCCTCACACAGGAGTGAGAGGGTGCCAGATGGGCTCATAACCATGCTTCAGTTGTCCTCATGAGCTAAAGGCTAAACTCAAAACCATAACCGACAGCCAGCTGACAAGTCACGAGAGACGGTGGAGAACAAAAAAGCATGTTGAGATCCTGAAAGAGAGCAGCGGAAAAAAGAGCGCGAGACAGATGTAGAAAACGAATCGCAGATGTAGAGGTACAGCCAGTGAGACATACAACAAGTGACCGATAAAGAGAAAAGCTAGAAAGCAAGACAGCGCGAGGCGGATTGAAAGAGAGACAAATATGTCGAGAAACATGCAGAGACAGATACACAGATGAGACGGATAGTGACTGAGGGAGACAAATACAGTGATGTTATGAGACAGAGGTACAGAGTGAGGCAAAAAGAGAGAGAGAAACAGATAGTGAGACAGAATGGCCTTTGGGTGGTAAATTACAGGTTCGTATTTTTCAACAGGACATTTGATTTGAGGTTAAAAGGAATGCACAAGTGTGCGTGTGTGTTTACAGTCAGGGAAACATCTCATCATGAGCCATTAGCCTCCCAGAATGCAACCCAAGTGCCTTAAATTACCACCACAGGGCCCTGTAATACACACATCACTGAGGACTAACATCACACACAAGCATAGAGGGACAAACACAAACCTTCAGGTGGATCAGTACAACCAAAAAAATAATAATCCATGTATTCGATCAAGCATTTTTTGGTGTCTGAAGATCTACAAGGAACCCCATCCAGCCAGACTGAACAAGCCACAGTTTCATCTAAACTCTTCCGATGTCGACGCAAGCTCAGACCCAGCCTGAGGCAAGCTTAACGGAAAAAGTTTGGACCTGGTCTGATCTCACTCACCTTGTAAGGCAGCGATATTTTGTGTGATGAGGAGCTTCAGGTTGGAGCTGACGGTCTGCAAAAGGTTCCGGATGTCCTGATTCACTGCTGCCTGGTACCGCTCCTCCACCTTCCTCGTGCAGCAGGTCGCACTGTGGCTAAGACACACCTGAAGATCTGATCCTGTCAGAACCCAAATAGGAAATTTATTTTTTGTGCATGTATGCACATTTACGTCATACCAACAGACCTTTTATTTAATTACATTTTCCCAATATAGCTTCGTCTCCTGGTCTTGAGCATGCATGAGGATCTATCAAGCTGGTGTGCATGTGCTGTGCACCTTTTACCAATTAGCAAACCTGAACCAACGACAACCCACGACTACCCAGATTCTAAAGGTTGACGTCGGTGCATGATCACATCCTAGCTGAAGTCTGAGTGGAGTCCATAGTTGCTAGACCTGGAGTTCTAAACAAGTACAGAGTCTGTAGTCCCAAGCCATATAATCAGAGTCAAATCTATTACCCCAAGCTGAACAGTCCAAATGGAGTCCACAAATTGTAGGTCTTGAGTCAATTCGAACTTGGAGTGTGTACTCCTAGAGTCTGAGTCAGGTTCGTAGTCCGAGTCATAGAGTCCGAGCCAAGTACAGAGTCCCAAGCTGTGGCGTGAGAGTCGAGTCAAGAGCTCTGGGGTCCAAGTTGTGTTCAGAGTCCGTAAACCTAAAATCTGTCTGGAGTCCCAAATCATAGAATCCAACTCGACTCTAGTGTCCCAATATAATTTCGAGCTCTAGAATCCAAGTCGAGTCCAGACTCTGTAGACCTAGAGTTCAAGATGAATTTAAAGCCGTAGAGTTCAAGTCATGTACCGAGTCCTGAAGTATAGTGTCCACATCAAAAGTCCATTGCCCCAAGACGTAGTCCATGCTCACCCTGAAGTTCCAATCCATAAAATCCAAGAATGGCAATAGTAAAGGTCTACTGTTCAATTACATTGTACCCTGTAAAGGGCACAAGGAAAGTGACTAGAAAGCCATTTCGGAGTTAAAGCTTAAATATGGCATAGTTTTCTTGAATCATGTAAATCATGCTCAGTAGCTCTAAGAAAACATCAATCCGAAACATGAAATTGTTGGGTAAAAATGCAACGATGCCTCTTAAATCTATACTTAAAAGGTAGCTTTGTAGAGGTGGCTTTTAGTGAACGGGGTAAATTCTTAAAGTCCATGCTAAGGTCCGAACCTTAATGCCGTCACATAACGAATTGTGGATCAGGAAGGCTAGGCTTCGCTATCAATCAGCGATAAACCAACGCATGACCATTACTGAGCAGATATCTTTGGTCAGTGTTCCATTCTCAAGACAATAGTGACTCCTGTCTTGTTTGAACCTGCAGCTTCAAGTGCTTCTCGGTTTGCCCGTCCGGGTGAAAAGCAACAAGCCTTCCTTTCAAAAAAGGTTCCAAGGACAATACCTTAAGAAAGACAAAAACATTAACGATCCAAAGAACCCATGAAATGCTCTTTTCTCTTAACGTGCAGTGCAGTGTGAAAGCCTACAATCAGGAGAACATCTTGTTCTTGCTCATCTCTTTGAAAGATATCATCGAGTCTAGCAACAACTCTTCATGCACAACACACTTGATAGCAGCACACACTCCTCTGCATGCAGGTCAGCTGTGGAGCTGCGAGTTTGAACACGAACTGGCGCTTGTGGGTGTAAAAAAAACTCTGCATCCATCAAACGTTTCTTTCAGAGAGATGTTCCATCGCTGGATCAGAAACGCAGATGTCATGTTGGTTGTACATCAACACACGCCGTCACAGGTTTTCCAATTAAATCGTTTTCTCGATTGTCATCTCCTCGTCGTCTCCTACTCATCCAGATAAGCTGAGACGATGACCCTCGGGGCAAGGTTTTCTCTCCTGCTGAACCTCCACCCAAATCTTTCACATTCAGACGGATTTATTTTACAAAGCGGCGACGCGTCACATCAACACTACGCTTGCAAGACTCGACACGCCCCGATACTCAGCGGGAAAAACGCAAACATTATGTTTAGGGATACAGAAAGCACACATGTCGGGAAATCTGCTTTTTTGGATCCATCAGATCTTGGAGTCCTCGGTCTTCTCAGGGTACTTGAAAGCATCCTGTATTCACCCCCTTTGTGGCATCTGACTGGCAGAACAAGTCAAGGTTTATCTTTTGATATCAAGTACATCGTGTGGATGCAGCTACGACAAGTAACCCCATATTCCAACCACAATTTTACAATGCAGTTGGCGTAGTCAACGCTCACCCAGTCTAATGGCCTAGCATGACTTTAACCAGTTATGCAATCCAGCCCAATAGTAAAGTTCAATGTTACAACATGGTTATCTAGCGTTCACTGGTTCAGGAGCTAGATAGTTTTGGTCAGCGTTCCATTCTCAAGACAATAGTGACTCCTTTCTCTTACCCAGCTGAATGCATCTCCATTACCATTCCAGTCCTTGTTTTGAAATACAGTCACTTGAAGCACGAGTGCGTACGTGTTGTGCAGACGGAAACTAAACAGTGCCAAACACAGCTTATCTCATCCTGTGGAGATGGAAGGATAAAACGGCTTGGATGGGAAAACGACCAACTCCTAAAACTGATCAAATCTTTGGGCCCTCAAGTGCAGGCTCTAAAGAAACTTGCAACAAGGACACACCTCAAAGTGGAACCAACCGTCGTACTAACCATTACGAGTGTTGCAGAAGTAATTAGCAGTATCCATCCTTAAGGAAACAGAGCGCATGCAAAGAACCGCTAGGAAGGAGTTTAAATTGGACCTGCTGATTGGTAGACTGGTGTGATGACATCATAAACAGGTAGATGAAATTCTAATTGTCCACCATTCCATCAGCATGCCCCAAAGGGAAAGTTCCATAGTTCAACCCGTCTCTTACCTGTCCCAGGTGTGTCCAATACACCAGTTGTTGTGTCAATCTGCTGCAGCTGCAGAAGTTTGTGCACCCTATCGCAGCTCATAGAGTTCTGTTGCGTCCCGTCAGCGAGAGCAGCGAAGCACAAACACAGCAACCAACACCAGCTCTCCATTTTAGTTACAACAATCCAGCTGCAGTAATGACGCTGTTGAGAGAGACTCCAGGTGTGGAGGGAACCTTGATCCACTCCCAGGTGATCCTCCAAATGCTGCCCGGGATCAGAGGAAAAGCCACATTAAAGCTGTGGATAACTTCAGTGAAACTTTCACTACGTCACAGTTTATTCAGCTTTGGGCCATTTCGAAACCTAGCACGACTTCCGAGTGACTTCAGAAACATTGACATGATTAACCTCAGAAGACCACTTTAAAAGTGAAAGTTTAGAAAAGCTTTAAGAATGCTAAACCTTAATTAAAAAAAAAGTAATAAAAAAAAATAAAAAAAACACAAAGGTTGGATAAAAGCTTAATGCAGATTGCTCAAAACACAAAATATCAAATCTAAAAATTCATTAAACATCAAGATTCCCTGAATCTTGGACAAACAAATCATTAAACCTCGCAATTTAATAAACATTCAAATCGATTCGCAGAATTGATTCATTAAATCTTAACAGTTCAGCAAACGATTCCTTCAACCTAAAAGTTGTTTTGTGTTTTTTTTTTGATAGATTACGATTACCCTAAATGAATCACGGTAAATATCAGCAAATCATTCATTAAACAATAAAAATAATGACATACACGAAGCAATGCATTAAACCCTACAGAGTCATTTAACCTAGAAATGATTCATTACACCTGCAAAATGACTCCGCGGCCCTCAAATTGAGGAATTTGCTCCATTTCGAATAAACTTTTTATAAAAACCTTGAAAATCTCAACACGAACCAATAAGTCTATAAAATATTCAAGTGCACCTCAAAAAAAAAAAAAAAAAAAAAGGGATTCAATTAACCTCAAATCTGTGATGTAACAGCCGGCTGCTTTTCAGCTCATTAAATCATAATTTTACCTCCGGTGATTTTTCTTAAACTGCCAATGAACTACTTTCAGACTCCACAGAAGCTGCGTTAAAAAAAAAATGATTCACTGAACCTCAGAAGAGCTCCATTAAACCTCAAAATGACTTATTAAACCTCAGATTGATCCATTAAACATCACAAAACGGGGAATAAAACCTCCAAAACTAAATCAGCAAACATTCAAACAAGAAGAAAAACTTGACAAAGTTTTTTTTTTTACTCCAAAACATGAATTAATCCTCGGTTAAAGATGGCAAACCTCAAAATTTCTACATTATATCGCAGATGCTGAAATGCCTAGTTAAACATTCATGAAATGCTTAAAATCTTCAGCAAAACCCGTTAAACCTCAAAACAGTATGTGAATCCTGAAAAACCATATCGGAAGACCTGCTTCAAAGAGCCTGGAAACACATACAGCCACTTTAACGCTCATTAGAGCTACTTTAAGACAGATCGAAAATGATCAAGTCGCAGAAGTTACTTTAAAATGTCAGGAAACTGCGCTGAAGTCTCAGGGAAGCCGCTAAATGTTCAGGAAATCTCAGATGAGCTCAACAGAAAGGTCAGAAAATCAAGACTATACCTCAGACGATGTGTCTCACGGTGCGCAGTAACAACCAGTACACACACACACACACACACACACAGCTTTACTAGAGCTGTCAAAGCAACATGGGCGGCGTCCTGGAATTATCTCCGCCTCCTGCAGCTCCTCCCCCTGAGGACAGCGCAGCGCACGGCCACATTAACACTCTTACACACTCCTAGCTCCGACACACTGAAGCATCCGTCCCTGATCACGTAAAAAAAAAAAAAAAGTTCACTCGGAGCTACAGCCTACTCTACAGAGCTGTAATCTTCCAGAATCATCTTTTTTTTCTTACATCAAGTGTAATTAAATTAAACGTCAATCCTGTCCCTCCCAGGGTTTATTTTCCTAAAGGCTACAGCGGCACCTGGTGGACAGGAGAGACAGAAACAAGCGAACACTGTAGGAAGGAAGGAGGGATGGGAAGATAAGGGAGGATGGAAAGGAAGAAAGGGACAGGGAAATGGTAAGAAAGCGCCAAAAGGGAGTGAAACGGATTAAAGGACAAAAAGAGGAAGGATGGCAAGAGAAAAGAGAGGCGGGGGCAGAAAGAGGAAGGAAGGATGGATGAGTAAGGAATGATGTAGAGAAGTATAAGGAAGGAAAAAGGAAAAAAGGGGGGAAAAAATAAAGGAAGAAGGGAACGGGATGGAAAGGGATTTGTTGAAGATGGATGTGATCCTATTCTTATTAATATTAGAAATGAACTGAAACAAAAGATAGTCTTCTCATTCTGGTAAAAAAGAGTTAACCAAAGGATGGCGGAAGAGAGAGGAAGAAAGAAAAGAGAAGAGAAAGACGGAATAGGAAAGTCGTAAAGAGAGGAAAGGATGACGGAAGAGAAAGTAGTAAAAAAAAAAGTGGAGGAAGGAACAAGAAGCAAGAAAGGAGGAAGAGGGGGAAATAAAAGTCCAGGAGCGAAGAGGACGTGTTAAACAGCCATAACGTTCTGGGAAAGTGTTCGCAGGGCTACTGAACGATGAGACGCTCACATGCTTGTGTGCTCAGGAAAGCACTTAATGTGGGTAAGACCTGATCTGGAACAGGAGAACAGCGCACCTTTTTAACCGGATGAGACGGAACAAAACAGCAGACGGGCATGACTGGGACTACGGAGTTGCTTTTTGCTTTACAAAGCGTTCGAGCGATGAGCAGCTTCCGCATTTTAATGCAGTTCTGCGAAAGGGGAACCATTCGACGCTGCCGCCTTGCTAAGCTGAGGTTCACACGTATAAGGAGCAAACCGTTTCCCACAGAGCGTCGACACAAACCCCAAACGCACGTTCTGTTCACAGGTGTGCACTTCTAACCATCCAAGAGCGCCTTGTACAGCTCAACAGTGATCAAGTTAATTTGGAACACCTTTGTAGGGGTCATTATTTTGAAGGGGGCAATTCAGTAAGCTGTCATTGTGCCAAAACTGCACCACTGGTGAGATGCTGGGCCACTGGATACTTAATGGCTCGAAAACATTTGACAGTTAAAAAGGGTGATTTGGAACACAACCAGTCAGACATTTGGAACCATGTTGATACTTTCCCATGAAAGAAAATTAAATGTGATGTTAATACTTAATATATATTTATTACTATATTAAAAAAAAAAAAACACACCACAGAGCTAGGAATTGACGTTGAAGCTCGATAAGGAACACAGCCTCTGAGGAAAAAGAAAACACTAAAACCATACTTCATTATTAGAAACCAATTTTATTCCTCATTACATTGATACACTGTTACACCAACACGTTTCTATTTAGCGACACTTCACACTTTAACAAGGTTAGTGGAACACAGCCGAGCGCCGTCCAGCGTGCGGTCATCTCCACACTCGCGTACAGGCCGGGACAAGTGCAATACGTCTGCAGGAGCACACACAGCATTGTCACCGATCCCGACCGGCACAGCAAGGGGACGGCGGGGACGAAACTCGGGCGCCGGGACTCGAGCAGCCGCTGCCGCGCTCAGTTTTGCATGGATTTGCACAGCGAACGTCTAGTCGAGCAGAATGCAAACCAGCAAAACTGAGCGAGGGACAGCGCAGTTAGGACGAGGACAGGATGATCTTTAAAAAAAAACCAGCAAATTACAAATGATGAAAAATTAAAAAAAAAAAATTTCATTGTCAAAAGAGCTAGAGGGGAAAAAATAAATAAAACAAAGTGGAAGAAATTCGAGCTTAGGAGAGAGAAAAGCAAAAAAAAATAAAGTAGCATGAGAGGAAACAGGATGGCATAAAGAACCAACACAATACAAAAAAAAGGTAGAACATGAAAAGGAAGAGAAGGAACAGCATATTAAGGACAAAGGCAAGAGGAAAATTAGACTACATGCAAAGGAAGAACAAATAGGGAAGCAAGATCAAGAAAGGGTCAGCTAAAGAAAAGCAGAAAAGCAAAATTATTAACCAAGATGAACGACATGACCGAAAGAAGGAAAAGGAAACAGCGGCGTCAAGAAAGAGAAAAGGGAAGCGGGGATAAACAGGAACTCATGGAGACGTAGAAGAATGTAAAGACAGGGGAAGGATAGACTAGGATAAAAGAAAGAAAGGAGATGGTGAGAGTAGAGAGAAAGATGGAGAAGGGAGGAAAGGAGAACATGCGTGGAAAGAAGAGAGGTGGAGGGGAAGAGTGAGAGGAAAAAATGGAGGGAAAAGTAAGAGGAGGAACAAGAAAGAACGGAGATGAAGAAAACAATGTGAGGTTAGAGGAGAGAAGGAACAAAGGTAAGTAGGGAAGGAGGACAAAACAGGAAAGGCCTAAAAGAATGAAAGATGAGGGAGGGAGGCAGGAAGAACTGGAAACGGCGGCGGAAACGACAGGACGGCGAATAGAGGAGGAAAGAGACGAGAAAGATGGCATGCAAACGGGGAGAAAAGAGAAAAAGGAAGAAAAAGGTGAGACTGGCTGCGAGGTCGACACGGTTTATATACACCGGCCGGTTTCTGGACCCGCGTTCCTCGTCGGAAACAGGAAGTGACGCGCTGCTGCACCAGGGAGCGCCGCTTTGAAGCTGGAAGTACTTGAAGTGCTCACACTGCAGTAGATCGCTCGCACACTACCTGCACTATAAGCACTTTAGCACCGCTCGAGCTCGGACCGTGCCTCGGTCGGTGGGACGGAGAAGAAGCAGGTCGCCGTCAGTTTTGCATAGATTTGCACAACTCATGTTTTCTTGTGGTGCAACTATGCAAAACTAGCCGAGATCTGCACCAGAGCCGGGGGGAAGAAAGCGGCGCGCGTGCCGAGACGCCAGTCACGGCCCCTCGTGCCAGAAGGAGCACTTAGGGCAGTAGGTGCTAGTCTACTTCACTATCTGCACTAGATGCACCTTAGCACAAAGCCGTACGGGTGTGCTCACTCCATCCCTTGCCGAGACGAGGGCGTCGGAGCCACCACGGCCGGCGCATTGCTAGAAGTGCCTCCACTGCAGTAGATATTTCTTATTACTACCTGCACTGTAAGCACTTTGGCAATACGCAGGCACACACTCACACAGCATCACTGGCTTGGTTGTACTTCGGCGTCCAATCGTTTTAAGGAATCGTGGCTCAGACCTAAAGAGTAAAGCAGACAGAGAGAGAAATCAGAATTAGGGGTCATGTTCCCAACATGTGCTTCACATTCACAGGAAATGGCTACATGGTGCTTAATATCACATGTTACGTTATGAACGTTTATTAAGCCAGTTTCTTATTTCCAACGTCTTTTATCACCAACAATGATCACGCTGAGTCTAAAGCGTCTTAATTTACAGTTTAACGCGTCGCGTGCGAGCAGAAGTCAGAAAGCACGAGAACGCGGACCGCGCTGCTCGTTGTAATACCGCGCATGCGCAGTCGGAGCAAAAAAAAAAAAAAAAAAAAAGTCGCGCATGCGCGGTCACCCATCCCCCTCATGATAAACGTTAACATGGCGCCGGTGAGCTCGCTAGCCGAACCATTAGCGTGAATGTTAGTCCACGGTTAAAAAGCGCTCAGTTACAACGACACATTTCTCACAAAGTACATAAACTTGATTAAAGCGATCGCAGCCACCAGACGAAACCGCAAATTAAAACTTGGCTCTGTGTTGTTGCCATAGCGCTGCGCTAATGCTAGTTGGCTAACGCTAACGGCTAGCGTGTTACGAAGCAAGCACGCTAAGCGCCACAGCTTAGCTGCGGGAGAAACTGACGAGACAATTAAACATCACCCAGACACGGAGGTCGAAATAAATTATAAATTTCGATACAATGATTAATGAGTAAATTTGGCAGTTGTATCGAAACTAAATTGGCTAATGCTAGTCAGCTAGCACCATGAACACACTAACGACAAAACAAGCAGCGTCCCGACTCACTGCACACAATCTTTATTCCACAGAAGATCTCCACACAAACAAATACGGCTTATTAAATAATAAAAAAAAACATTAAATCAAAGTGTATTTTTTGCTTGGTAATTTTTAATCCAGCGCGCCACTTTGGCGTTGCCTAGCACTGGTTGCTAAGCTGCTGCTGTGGTAGTGGGAGCGCGCGGCCTACGGAAGCTGCTCCCCACGCGCTGCTTGCTGTTCGCCGCGCGCGCTTTGTTCTGTTAACAATAAACGCGCACAAAGAGCTTTAAAAAAGACGAAATCAGCCTCGTAATGTCCTCCGATCGCCGACATTCGGTTTGCGCGGGATGTACTGGAGCTCGGGGCGAGTTAAAGTGCAGGGGTACGGTGCAGGTTTTTCAAATCTCCCCCCTTCATGTTTTCATGGAGGAGCAGAGGGCGACCATGCGCCACTCTTTACTACACTGTTTATCAGCCATAGTTGCGTTTTATACGCCGCCCCGCGCTCCTGGAATCTCCCGCCGCGCTCACAATCAATCCAAATCACGATTTCTATTTCGGAAAAAAAAATAACGTGCCACGGGTCCTCGTGCGGAACGGTGGGAATGAGAAGCACGCACGCGACAACAGGTTCCCCGTGAATAAGGCAGAGTAAAGCCACCAGCTCACACTGTGAAATCCACCATGTTCAATACACCGCACACTCACTCTCACACACACACTTACCCCTTTTAGTGCCGCCGTTCGGCCCCAAAATGTGCCAAACTGCCCCGCAAACTTTTACACGCCGCCACCTGGAGCAAGCAGCACGCGCCTCCGAGCCGCACCGGAAATATTCACCCAAACCAGTTTGTAGGTCGTAGTAAAACTGAGAAAGTGGCGCGAAGGAAAAGCTGCGTAAACCATGTGCTGAATGAAGGGCGGATCCCGCGATATACGCCCAGCCCCCCCAGCTCATTAGCATAAACACTACTTCCGGTCGGGATGTAAATAACATCCCGTAAATAACAGCCTCGTCCCAAAACCGTTGTGTCTTTTTTAGTGCACTTGTCTACTCGTCAATATAATGCCATACCTGTGTTGCAGCTGTAAACATACAACTTCCGGTGAAATTATCCAAACTGCAGCTCCCTCATTATCATAAACAAAGCCTAAGCATGTCCAAATCTCTACATTATTAACGTCAATCTAACTTCTGGCCTGCACATAAACATACCCGATAACATAAACACACGTTTATCCCAAACCCATTAACATAAACACGCTGCTTCTGATATGTACATTAATATCATGGCACGGTTAGCTTGTACGTGGGACAGGCGATGACTAGCGAGCTGAGCAAAGTTGTAACATTATTACTGTTCGACCGTTATGTTGCAGGTTACAGTGTGAAACGTTCCTGTTGTCAAACACCGATGGCATGTTGGACCATTTAAGTTCCACCTGACAGCTGATGATGTCATAATGGGCGTTATGTCATCAAATTGTCATACCCTGAAAAACGTTTTCACACGTTTTTTGCCTTTCTATCGTCAGCCCCGAAAATGCAAAAAGGAAAGTTCTGAGCGTAAAATGCAGAGCAATAAAACACGGGTAACGTTTAAAAGGACACGTCAGATATTCAACAGTCTACATACAAAATATGACCATGTGACCTACGAATATTTCAGCACAGCTTGTGGAGCCACTTCCCCTGCAATGAGCAATTATTTTATTTTTGTATTAAATTCACTATAAACACACACTCATTATAAACACACACTATAAGCATGCATTCATTATAATCACACACTCTTTATAAACAGACACTCATTAAAAACACATACTCATTATAATTACAAACTATAAACATACACTCATTATAAGCATGCATTCATTATAATCACACACTCTTTATAATCACACTCATTATAATCACACTCATTATAATCACACTCATTATAAGCATGCATTCATTATCACACACTCAGTATAATCACGCACTCATAATCACACACTCATTATAAGCATGTATTCATTATAATCACACTCTTTATAATCACACATTCATTATAATCACACACTCTTTATAATCACATTCATTATAATCACGCACTCATAATCACACACTCATTATAATCACGCACTCATAATCATACACTCATTATAAGCATGCATTCATTATAATCACACTCTTTATAATCACACACTCATTATAATCACACACTCGTTATAAGCATGCATTTATTATAATCATACACTCTTTATAATCACACTCTTTATAATCACACACTCTTTATAATCACACACTCTTTATAATCACACACTCGTTATAAGCATGCATTTATTATAATCATACACTCTTTATAATCACACACTCTTTATAATCACACACTCTTTATAATCACACACTCGTTATAAGCATGCATTTATT
>JAQQZR010000010.1:12544477-12556320 GCA_030068235.1 Notoglanidium macrostoma | reverse complement strand
GTGTGTGTGTGTGTGTGTGTGTGTGTGTGTGTGTGTGTGTGTGTGTGTGTGTGTGTGTGTGTGTGTGTGTGCTCTGCTTCCTTCCACCCTGTTGCACTGTAAATGCTGGAGGATGAAAAAAATATATAGAAAATTACTATGCTAATTAAATTGCTAGTTCTTTATTTAGCACGTGTTTTCAGTAGTGCTCAGAGCTTAACAATTAAATGTCAGATTTTAAAGCGCACCGTTAATTGCTAAGCCTCCATAAAGTAAAACTTTTTTTCCTGTTGAATGTAACAACTATAACTGTCGATGTCTTTCTAGTAACGAATGGCCACTCATCAGCCATCTTGGTGACGCTTCCAGATGTTAATGAAGAGAGAAAGAAGGGATTTGAAACTTTGTCTTTGTCTCAAAGAAGTAGTTTATAACACTTTTTCACAAAAGTAGTTTGCATAGTTAATGTTATTATATAAGAACATCTTAAGAGATATATATATAACATATATATACATATAAGAAACCCCCAAAAAGTTACTTACTTAGTTACTAATATGTAAGGAAACAGATTAGTTAAATATGTACTGTATGTTCAATCACAAAATGTACTACACGGACCCCTATATCAACTTACTAAAGAAAATAAAAAAATACTTGGGTCCTTGATTCTGTACTGCCTTTACTGAGAGAAATCTTAGATGTTTTGTGTTTGTTTGTTCGTTGGCTATATTTTCTTTGCTAAAAGTTTCCATAATTAAAGTTCCCGCAACTACGTTACATCAACAAAACGTTCTCCGAAAATCTGCGAAACTTCAAATGGGCGAAAAACAAAGCTTTGTAGAACTATATAGAAAATATTTTTGCTAATCTAAAATTGTGAACTGAGAAAAGTCACGCCAACAGATGGGAAAAAGACTTTTTAGGAATTTTAGTTAACGTTTCAGTTTATAATACAGCTGGTGTTAATGCTAGCTAAAGTTACTGCAGCCATTACCGGAGTGGCTAATTCGGAGAACTAAGAAATTGTAATGTTAATATTATAATTTAAAGCACCTACAGTCTGAGATTTCAGTAAAGTTTATTGCAAACCACACTGGATCTAATAACCTTAGGTACGTATGTGTGTATGCAATAAAAAGGCCATATTAAAGAAGAGAAAGGTGTTAAAAGAAGACGCAGGTAAGCACACCAAACTTACAGGCTTATAGTTTGACAAGCCACAAGTTCTCACCTTCATCTACAAGCTGCTTACAGTTTAGTGTTGAGTCATTTTAGCGTCAAGGAATTTTCAAAGCATTGCTGGGATATTTATGATTTATTTGTTTCGTCCAATGATTTGTTTTTTTCGTTTCAAATGTACCTTCGTCAGCCTAATTCATTCATTTTTAGGCTCACTATTGAAATTATTTGTGAAATCCTTCATGCTGCAGTTGGTGCCTACTGTGCAATATTGTTGAAAAGGAAAGAGTTTAAATCTGTGGATTTGGCACGGTGGAAATCCCGTGTGAGCGTGTGGGCTGCGCATGAGGCCACACGCGTGGGCCGCTCAGATGACATTCCCAGGCTGGAGACCAGCCGCGCTCCGGCCCGGGCTGCAACCGCCATCTTCATCTAGTAAACAAAACAGCGACGGGGAAAAAAAACTCCCACGGAATCCGAAATAACAGATGTTGTCGTGTTATATTTCAGATTAATGTGTGAAACACACTGACAGAACGTTGGATTCCGACTGACAGCTGATGACATCATAATGGGCGTTCCAGCAACTGACCAATCGGCAGCCTTGCTTCAACTCACACTCTTTGGAACTGCACACTCCTAACAATCTCTTTTTTTCTTTCTTATTCCTATTTTCTTTACCTTCTCTTTTTCTCTTCCTCTGCCTTTCTTTCTGTACTTTCTTCCCCCTCAATCCCTTTACCAGTTTCTTTCCTTCTCTTACCCTTTCAAAAGGTTCTTTCTTTTGATCTTTCCTCCTTCTTTCACATTCTTTTTCCTTTCCTCTCGCTGCCTTATTGTTCGCCTTCTTTTTCTTTCTTTGTCGCTTCCTCTTTCTTGTCTTTCTTCCATCTGCCATCTTTCTTTGTACCGTCTTTGTTTCATTCTGTCATCCTTTTTTCTTTATAATTTTCCTGTTCTTTTCTTCTTCCTCAAGCTCTTGGGCATTATTTGTCCTTCTTCCCCTTTCAGTTTTTTTTCCCTTCTCTCGTTGTTTCTCCTTTTTTTCTTTTTACTTCAGTCCCTCAAGCTGTTCATCCATTCCTTTCTTTCTCCTCAATATTTCCTTGACTTATTTCTTGCTTTCTCTTCCTCCAAGTGTCTTTCTTTTCTTTCCTCTGGCAGTTTCTTTTGTTGTGTTCCTGCTTGCTTTCTAATTGCCTCATTGTTTCTCTTCCTTTTCTTTATTCTTTCATTTCTTTTCTTAATATTCTTTCTGTTTTCTTTCTATTTATTTTTCCCTTTCATGTTAACTTTAGACTGGTGTGTGTGTGTGTGTGTGCACGTGTGTGTGTGTGTGTGTGTTCCGGTTCCCCCACCCCGCAGTGCTCATACAGGTGGCTCTCCTGCTCTTTGGTTCTAGTGCTTGATCGCTGGTTTGGAACACGTCCCCCTGCCCCCCACCACTGACATGACACACAAAAGAGTTTAATCCCGTCTCAAAGCAGGGGGCAGAAGGGCACGACTCTCTTACCACACACACACACACACACATGATTTATGGACAGAGGAAACAAAAGAGAAACTCTCTCAGTAGATGGCAGCCATTTTAGAGGTGTTTAGGTGGCATGTGTGTTTCCTGCAGGAAGTGACAAACACACACACACACACACTTGTACACAGCTGCGGAACAGGAAATAAGGAGATGGGAAGGACACTCTCTCTCTCTCCTTCTCTTTCTCGGTCTCTTTTCATTAATTCCAATTTTCCATGCTTCAGGTACATCTGCCTTCCTCTCTCTTTTCCCTCCACTTGCTTTCCATTTCTCTTTCTTTCTATCTTTCTTTCTTTCTATCCATCCCCCCCTAGTTTCCCTTCAGGCATTTCTTTCTTTCTTCCACCACTTGTCCTCTACATTTTCTCTTCTCTCTCGCTTTATATTCTTCCCTAAAAACCTCCCTCTGTTACTTGTTTTCCCACTATCATTTTTCCTCTTTCTCTCACTCTCTCTGACCCTCAGAGTTGTTTGTCGCTCTTTCTTCCTCTCTCTCTATCTTTTTAAAATGGCTGAACTCCTCCCACTTTCTAGGGTTAGTGAAGGGGGAGGTGCATGCATATGTGTGTGTGTGTGTGTGTGTGTGTGTGTGTGTGTGTGTGTGTGTGTGTGTTCATTCTTTAAAAAGCAAGGCTACAGATTGTCCTTGTGTGTAACCTCGGGTCTTTCACACATTCACCTCTCAGTCCCCCATTCATCTGTTCATCTGTTCATCTTTAAAAAAAAAAACAGTTTGAACCTTTTCACTTGATTGTTTTATGTAAAAATTCACACATGAAAGCAGGAAGGAAAAGGAGTTGCAGAAGTAGAAGCAAGCAAAGAAAAACAGTGGAAGAAATCAGGTAATAAGGAAAGTGGAGAAAACTAGAAAACAATAAACTATATAGAAGGAAAACAGATTGGGGGGGGATAATAAAAGTAATAATACAATATAAAACAAAGGAGGAAAGAAAAGGATGCGATGGAAAAGGAAGAAGAGAGAACACCAAAGATTTGCAAACAAAGATAATAAAAGAAAAGAGATGAGGGAAAACAGAAGAAAACTGGAGGAACAAAGTAGATGGGGAAACGAAGAAAAGACACAAGGAAAGCTTGTGGGGGGAAAGGGAAAATGGAGAAAAAAAGGAAGGAAAACTTTTTAAAAGAGATCAAATGGAGACGGGAAAGGAGGAGAAAAAAAGAATAAAAAACAAAATGGTGAATTACAGAAAAGAGAACAAGAAAGGAATAAGTATGTATGTAAAACTGTGATCTGTGTCTTTATTTAATTAAATGCTAAATACATGCTAATTCATATTGTTAGCTGCATAATGCTAACTGATACTTTGTTAGCATCAGTTTAGTCACAAACTCACAGAAACCATGAAAATCACAGGAAAAAATGAAACAAATGATGAATGCTTCACATTCGAGGTGGAATCAAATGGAAATTTACCTCAGAACTGATGCTAACGGCTACCTGCCAGGTTCCATAGTTTAGCTAGCTTTAGCTGTATTTTCCAGTCAAATAACAACTACTGTATTTAGCATTAATGTAAACAATGCGACTTATTAAATATAAAACTGTGTTCGTTTTGAGAGGAAAAAATACACAAAGTGTGTAAAAATCATGTTCACTTGCACTGGTTTATTCAGAATGTTAGCGTGTTATTTAGTGACTCCTTTAGCAAACATTGGTAGATTAGCTTAATGAATTATTAACATTTTACTAACACTGAAATATAAATGTAGCATTAAATCAATACAGCTAACTAGACTAACGCTAAGTATCATAATGTTTTTTTTTTTTTTTTTTTTTGCCTATGGCTTTCTTTGTTTATTAGCACCATAAGCTTTTATTCTTTTCTAAATGAATTCAAGTGCTGTAGCTGCTATTTTTTTAATGCAGATTTATTTGAAAGTTTATATCACGTCTAAACGATTTTAACACCCGATTTGTTTTATTGTTTTTTTCTTTCTTTCCAGTTTTGTTAGTGTGTGAAGTTGTGCTTCTGATCCGAAAAACCGACAAATTGCTAACCATTACACAACTTGGAAAAAAAGTTATCAAAAAGTTCTCTCAGGTCCAACAGGATTAACTAGTTGATGTTGTAAGCTGTGATGTCACATCCTCTGAAGTGAATCAGTCTGTGGTGTGAAATTAATAAATGATGTCACAGTGCTGCCACCTGGTGGTGCACTCTTTCGCTGTAATCTACACATGTCTACAAAATGTAGTCTGATGTCTATTCATTTGAGTGAAGCAAAAAAAAACACAGTGATTATAGCTTATGCAGTTGAGTTCAAAAGTTTATGCACCCTTGGAAAAAGACAAAGAAATGTATAGCAACAAGATGTTTAGTGTGTCACAACTCACCTGTGTTCCTTTATTATGAATTACACAAGTGGGAAAATAATGTACTAAATAAAAAAAACTAAATAAAATGATATAAGCTAAAAAAAATTGCAATTTTTTTCTTTCTTTCAACAAGGAACTATGGGTGTGCAAGCATTTCCACTTAAATGTATTTGGTCCACATTTGTTTAAATGGGGGAAAAAATAAAGATAAAGTTTGCAATTAAGTATAACTGACAATGTTATTTGTTTTTAATAAGAACCAAATCTGATAAAGGAATTATTATTTCTTAATAGGATAAAATAAGCTGATTTAAACATGTACATATTCAGATTCGGATTGCAGTCTGTTAAAGGGGATGTCACTTGAAAGTACGAGAGGAGATACTATGTATGATTCTATGGCCCGTTCTCTCTTCCTGTTTTTCTTTCAATGGCGTGTACAGACTAGGAAGGTCCACTTTGAAAGACCCGGTATGTCCCCAAGTCACTTCGATACATCTTAGTATGCATTATAACATGGCATGTCCCCTTTAACCCTAATAATAAATAACAAGTCGCTCTGCTGCCACTGTGCGGTGATGTGATGTATTACAGCTGAATTACATATTCAGGTTTTCTATTCAGTGCAAATATTTTTCTGTATTTGTGCTCTGGAGATTTGGTGATACACATTTATTTATTTTTTATTTATATAACTAGCTCTGTTGCTGCTTTCAAGACCTATTGGAAATATCCCAATTAAAATTTGAATGCATTTGAAAGTCACCACAATGTCATAATTACAACTCGGGAATTATTATTATAATTATTTTTTTTGTTTATGAGCCAGAATTTTCCAATTTGGCGACGTGTCAATAACAAAAATTCACGGCAGCTGCCAATATGAGTATGACATCTACTGCAGAGAGTAAGTGGGAATTTAGCATTATAACTGTTCAGTTTGTTATCTTTGAGTAAGATACTCACACACAATCTCACACACACACACACACTACCTTTGTGAGGACCGTCCATTGACATAATGTTTAATTAATTTTATACCTGCACCTAACTCTAACCTTAACCTCAGAAATGAAAATGAAACTCTTTTAGTTGTTCTTATTTTTGTTTGCAAATTCCTTAAAACCGCTGTGAGGACCACCCACTTGTGAGGACCATCCAAAATTGTCCTTACATGTATAGTGAAAGCTTTCTTGTCCTCACAAGGGTACAAATACCTGCACACACACACACACACAGCTGAATGGAGGTTCCTGAACATGTCACCTCTGGTCTTCAAGCCAGCGGTTTGAATCGTATATCTCAATATAAATGGTCTGGTGTCATATATTCAAACATTTCATAAACACAAACAAACTGTTCTACACTCCTTTGAAGAAACTGTCAATCTCTGGTAAGATCTCTTCAGCATCACAAACAGCAGGAGCAGTTTAAACTGTAGGCTCTATTATTTTGTACTGCAGTGATTTTGTTGGTCATTTCCTTCGTGGTGTTTTGATGTAAAGGTATAACTCAAAGAGCTCTATTTTTGTAAAGCACAAGCAGCACATCAGCCTCAGCCCATCACCAGTTAAGATATTTACCTGCCATGATAGCGTAGCTGGTATTGTTTGCACCTTGTGAGTCGTACTGTCATCATGGCAAAATGTGGCCCCGGAGACACCTACCATATCAGGAAGTACCACAATGGCAGTTTTGAGTACGTTGGCAGGTGTCTTACCTAAGATGGGTGCAGTGCGTGTACTCAGCTTTGCTGTTGCGCTTCCAGCTCTCTCGTTTCCGCTGCCAGACATTTTGTTTGCGATTCTGGCACAAACCTCTTGCATGGGTGGGTTTTGTCAGGGGAGCATTCCCATTAGCTAATGAGTTTTTGAGTGACAGCTCAGTGGCCCGAAAGTTGTTCAGTGAGCGCTGTTAGATTTATATTGGACACTTGCTGCACATTGGGGATTCTCACTTCTACTTCTCAAGAAATAATCACACAAAAAGGACAAAATGTGCAAGGTGGACAGAAAGTACCATTGAATATATTTTTACATTTAATACCATTAAAGGCCTCTGAAGCTAATCTTTCAGAAATAAAGTCAATGGTCTAAAAAGTGCATCTCGTACAACTGTGATTTTATCAAGATTACAATATATTGATACAGAATTTATTTCCTTTTAATAGCATATATTTTTTATTAATGATCATGAAAGATATGCTTTTTTAAATCCGGGATTACACATCAAGTGTTTTCCCTATGGTTTGTAAGAGACCCATGGCTAGTAGTTGTTATGATATTTTGGTCTCTCTGGTGCTCTCTGAAAGCCTGTAATGTTCTCTGCGGACACAAATACCGCGGCCCAGAAAGTCAGGACCTGTGATAAAGTTGCAACATAACGGCGTAACTGCATTGACCTGAGAAGTTCAGGGTTTTCGCATCCACATTTATTTGCATAATGTAATGTAAGTCAGCTCTTTGCTCTTCGATGGCATCTTTTTCAGCGTCTCAGATGCTAAACCTGCAAGCTCTTCAAGATGCTGGTGCAGAAGTTGCACATCCTTTGTGAAAGGGAGGATGGATGGCTTGTTGGCGCGCCCCTCATTCAATGTGGTATTCAACTTTCAACTTCAAGTTTTTTGAAAGTCTGGGTTGACTTTATCCTCTCACGGTCTTCTGCCATTAGAAGCTCTGCGGTGTATGATGTCTCATCTTTTTTAAATGAGTGGCCCAACTTAAGAGCAAGGCTTGGAGTTCTTTTCTTCATCAAACCCAGACAGTTTCTTGACAGCTTAGATAACCACATGAAAATTTGCAGGTCTTACAGCATCCTCAAGGGTATGTATTGAAGATTCTCTATGCGGCGTCAGCAGAAATCTGCCAACTTCCCAGAGCTTCCATCAAATACAGTCATATTTGGTGGGATCCCGTCCATGTTTATTGCAAAATGACTGGGCCAGCTGAAAAATGTAGAAGTCACTGCACACCAGCAGAGATGTCATCATCCTTCATCACAGTTTACAGCTTCCAAACACCCCGGCATATCTGTTGACACAGCGCAGATTCTAGCATCGCAGCCAAGGACAAGAGCCTGGTTGTTCCTGACTCTGCATTGCCTTCCACTGGTCCATTTTGAAGGCCATTTTGGTTAATGTGAACGCAGATCTCTCTGGAGAAACACCACCTGGCAATAGAAGAATAGAGCATACTCTTTTGGATCATCCTTTTTTTTTTTGGTTTGTGTTTGAGTTTCTGCAGTCCAGGTCCATTTGTTAAAACATCTGTATGGTGTTTGGATTCCCCTTTTGTTCCTTAGTTTGTCCAACATATTTCTTTGTACCTTTGAGAGTTTTGAGAGGGAATGCCAAAACCTGAGCATCATATACACTTTTCTTCTTAGCAGATTTATCTTCAAGGTCTTTTCTAAACTTCAGCCTTCTGATACTTCTTCTTTTTCAGCCTTCTCACAAGTCTTCTCACGCTGCTCTGGACTGTCTGCACCTTTACCTAATGGCACTTTATCCAACAAGCTTTCCGAGTAGCCTCTGCTTTTTTAAATTTCTGAGGCAGGCTCAATGCAGGACATGTCATTATCCTGCACTTCTGGGAGTCTCAGGAAAGATTTTGAAGGCTTTAATGAACAGTCTTCTGAACTGTCTGAATAACAAGTGTCTGAATTGGGTACATATTTCTCCTCTGATGTGTCTTCACTAGGTTCTTCAGAAACATGATATTTTAAAAAACTAATTACTATATTGAGCCGTTGGGTACAGAATTTAAGAAAATAATTTCTCAAGTACACTTACCAGTGTTCAGAGTTTGTTATGCTTTTATGATAACAGCATTTGTGCCAGGAGCAGAAGCAAACTAGACAGATAATATGAAAGAAAATGGAATGTTTGTGCACATACTAAAGATTTTACAATGCACTTAAATTATGCTTTTGACAGAAGGGAAAATTACACATTTTGCCATCACTCTCACCCAAGAGCTATGGATATGAACATCCAGTTAAAAACGGTGAAATGAATCACAGATATAATCTGTGTTAATTGTTTTGAAATATGCCAAAAATATATAAAACAACAACAACGTAAAATCCTCCCGAGTATTTCTGTAGCAAAATCCATGCCCTTCTTTAAAGACATTAGACAACAGTTAAAACTGTTATGCATCTGAAATGACAGAAAAATGCTAATGTGATAATTGATTACTTACCTGGTCAGTGTTGTCACAGAAGGAATGAGACGTCACGGCAACATCGACAGCCGTAAAACGAAAAAAGCTTCAACATCCATTTTTGCCCAAAAGATTTTATTTATTGATATGTTGAGAGTTAACGATATAGTCGAGTACAGTACAATTCTTCAATTCTACATGTGTTAGAATGGTTTTTTAGCCCACATTAACACATGCTCTTCTAGTATGATGTGTTTCAGTCACCATGGGGTGTTGGACTCTTATACCATAAGTCAAAATTCTAGGTGTTTATGATTACAGCTGGTGATGGTAAATATTCAGTTGGTTAGGTGGTGCTGGGGCGTTTGCCAGACGTGTTCCACCAACCCAATTCAGCTTGGCAGTCGCAGTTACACATGCTAGACATCCCTAATTATTTTAACATTTGCTAGTGAACCAAGCTCGCATTGTTAAATAGCTTATAATCTCCAGGTAACCTTGCACATATCGAGGTCACTAGCTAACCTCTTGGCCCCACAGGCCAAAGGTACATTCAGTGTCATTAGCTTACATGGTATATCTCACTTAGCTGGCAAGAAGAAGAAGAGAGAGAAAAGGAAGAGAAATAATTCAATAAAACTAACCAACAAACAATAAATAAATAAATAATGTAAATACGCACCATGTTGCGCAACATGAAACTAGATATGCTGTGCCGGGGGATCTTTGCACTCATGGTTTTATGTTGTCTTTTATTTCATTGCGTTCTTTAGCAGCAGCAGTCGCAGTCGCAATAGATTGACAGAGTTCCATCAACTGCCATTCCGGACTTCACGTCTCAGTGCGCACTGCATGACATGTACCAGGCCGCGCAGCACGGCTTCACATGTGCTACACTGGGTTCTTGTTTTGGTGTGATTACTTTGTTTATTTATACCGTGGGTTCGTGGTCTTGCTTTCGTCATCATTTTATGTTGTTTTGCCCTCGCACTTTTTCTTGTTCTTGTTTCCTTTTGTGTTCTTGATCCTAGTGTTTTGTGTTCTAGTGTTCAGTTCAAATAAGAATCTGCTTCCTCTCTCCATGTGACAGGTGACAGCTGCATTTAACGGCAGCAGCAGCAGCAGCAGCAGCAGCTTAGGCAGAGCTATTCTGCCAAGACCAAACTTAGCACCTTGTCATTTACATAAATAAAGCTGATAAACATATTCTGAGAGTTTCCTCTCTGAACAACAGTCAACATGGTTTATTAAGTGCAGGCAGGGTATTAAGTCAACTCAGCACCAGTAAAAGTGGTATTTATATTGTGATAACTGGGTTTTCTGGGTTAGGATTGCATGTTGGAGTCACAGCATTTTTGATAAAAACCTTAATTCAGACCTTCTGACGGTCAGCCAATCAAAAGCTGTGAAATTTACACTGTGCAAATTGTTTATTAGGTCAGAGTAAATTATTTACGAGGCCATGCAGTACCATAGACCCACCTACAGGGGTGCTGTCTCAATACTCAGCTTAAACACATATTCCGGTCAATGTGAACTGTGGGGACTTTTGGCGAAACTTTGAATCATATAAGCACGTTTACAAGCACGCGATCCGAATTACGAGGACACTGACCCTGTCCTCATAATTCAAAATGTCCTCACAGTGTGGAGCGTATTCATGTGAAACGTCCTCATAGACACACACTGTATGTGTGTACACACATTATAAATTCCTCTCAATGATAAAACACAGATTGTACTGTAGCATAAAAAGGAATCACTCTTCTTCAAGCACTCATCTTGTGCTATAGTACAGAATTACATCAACCTGCATTTATGAATCACATTTAAAACAACAAACGTTCAGGTCTCAGGAGCCTTCACTTTATATACACAGTTTAGGATGACAGAACTATAAACAGATGAGAACAGTGAGAACAGCGGGAGAGCAGGAAGGTATCACTAATTAGTATTAGTGTATGAGTAATTACAGGGAGGCATCAAATGCTTATTTGTTTTTTTATTATTATTTAAAACCATTTGACAAACAGGAAGTGGCCTGTATCTCCGCACATGTGAAGGGAAGTTCAATTCAATTTACTTGGTTGAAGTAAACCAACAATTTGATTCACCGTTGCCTGGGAGAGATGTATAACCTGGAAATTATGCCACACATGGGCACATATTATGCTAAGGAGTTCTAATCAACTATTGAGCTAAACAACAACTGAAACAACTATTGAAAGTAATTCCTTATGATTTTTATGACATTAACGTACATGAATTCAAAACAATCGTTCTTCATAGCCCATGTTACACTCTGTGTTGTTTTTTGTGTTAAAAAGTTATGATTTATTAGAATCTGAATTATACTAAAATTCCTAAAAGTATAACTCGAACATTGTGTAGATGCCACACTGAGTTTGAACTGGTTCAAATAATTATTTAGAAAGCCAAATCATTGCTTAATAGTGATGTTCGAGTCATGAAGGACTCCGACGTTCATCAAAGTCAGACGTTACTACCAAGCAATGGTTTGGCTTATTAATACCAAGTTTGATATATGAGTATCAAACTTGCCTTACTGTTTGGAGTTTGCATGTTCTCCCAGTGCATGCGTGGGTTTCCTCCGGGTGCTCCGGTTTCCTCCCACAGTCCAAAGACA
>JAQQZR010000010.1:12520879-12530881 GCA_030068235.1 Notoglanidium macrostoma | reverse complement strand
TCGGAGTCACGCCAAAAAAACAAAAATAAAACAAAATAAAACAAAAAGGCACGATTTTCAGATCCGGAGTGGCCGCTACGAGCTCACAGGTATGTGGTAGGTCCCAGCTCAATCAGAGGTGGCATGCAGTACGTCAGGGATCCAGACCAATGTCCCCACCTCCATCATATTGCATTGGTCCTGGAAGTGCCCCAGTTCCCTGCAGTGCCAGCAAACTGGCCTAGCACAGGGGAGAGAGACAAGAAGGGAAAGGAAAAGAGAGAGCGAGAGATAGAAGGGGCAGGGTGTCAAGCTGACATTGGAAACACTGCCAAATGGTCCTCAGTCAGCTGCATCACTTTATTCAGTGACACTGGGTGATGACACTGGACCCTCTCTGCTGTTACCAGCGGTAACATGACTCCCATGACCACCATGTCAATGATTTCCTCAGCATCATACTTCTTGGCCCTCATCATCCATTATCAGGCATTGCTGAATTTCTGAGTAGATGCAATTGGGTGGCTGACCCATGGTCAGTGTGTGGAATTGCTAGCACTGCTGTTCCAGGATATGGCTGACCTGCTGCAGAATGGCCCATTCCAGGACCGGGTACTTCAGCATGTTAGCAGTGTTCAGCTACTGATTCTTGAGCTGGGCCTCCCCCAACAGGAGTGTCAGTAGCCAAAACACCCACTGCACTTCTAGCCATCCTCATGCCTCGGCGGTTTAATCACACAGTTCACCAAATGCGTCCGGATCCTCCTGTGGCCTCATCTTCATGAGTGTGACATGGGCAAAGAGCTGCTGCTGGGGTATCTGAGCATCTACCGATCCTTCTGCTGGGCCTGAAGCTGCACTTGGAAGCACTGCTCCTGTTCTGAATGCATGGTGACAAGCATTTGATGCTGCTTCTGGTGGATGGTGGTGAGGGCATGGACAGAGGGCAGAGAGTGCTGAGGACTCCCTAATGGTGCTTCACCTTAGTCTTCTGGGTTTCAGCACTTCACTCTCCATTCACGGCCCAACACTCAATCCTGGCCTCACTTTCACACATGACAAGTATGTTTGTTACTAGAAACATATGTCATTTTAATGTTCTGTTCCAAATCTAGGGTTCATGATTAGTGTTTTGTACTAGAATGTAGCTCATTTGAGGGTTCCATCCCAAACAATAAAATGACTAACATATAGTGGCCATTTTAGGGGTTTGTTCCAAACCCTAGAATTCATGTCTAGCATTCTTACTAGAACACTGGTCATTTTGGTGTTCCATTCCAAATGCTGGAATTCATGACTAGTTACTAATATTGATACAATGTTAGCCATGTTTGATATGTTCAAAATCTTTCAGTACTTAGTGCTTTTACTCGAACATTAGCCATTTTTGCCCTGGTCTGCCCCAAATGCAAGAATTCATGCTTAGTTTTTTAAACAAGAGAAAGGAAGGACAATATTGAGATGCTTATTAAAAGCTTTACATTCTATTAAAAAAAACAATACAGTAATAACAAGAGGGGGTGAGGAGGTGAGCGCACCCTCATCACCTAAAAACGTGTTACAGTGTTAGCCATGTTCAGTGATGAGCTGGCAACATGAGGAGACACATAGGAAAAATGAGAAAAAGGTGACAAACAGATAACAAAAAAAACAACCTGTTACCTTAATTTGCATATGCAAATAAGCAGCAGCTGGTTATGCATTAATATAGGGGTGTGTTTATTTTTGCCTCATAAAAAGAGTTGACAGGAATAAACCAAGATAAGACATATAATCTAAACTAGGATAACTATCCTTGTACTGTGTATAACAGGGTAGGATAATATACAGTGTAAAAGTTTGTACATCCTCAGTGCAAAGTTATTAGCATAATATTACATTATATAAAATTAAGCATGAAATAGCTTGGGCAGCACAGTGGTGTAGTGGTTAGCACTGTCGCCTCGCAGCCTTTCTGTGTGGAGTTTGCATGTTCTCCCTGTGCATGCGTGGGTTTACTCTGGGTACAAACTTGTGAATTAGATTAATTGAATACTCTAAATTGCCCATAGGTATGAATGTGAGTGTGAATGGTCCCAGCCACTAGGGGGCACAGTTGGTGTTCCATGGTGCCGGAAGGGCAGCTGGTGGAAAAACCCCATCCAAATTAATGAAGCGGACGACAGACAATACGCTGTGGCGACCCCGAACAGGGAATAAGCGGAAAGAAGAAGAAGAAGCATAAAATAGCTTAATTTGTTTCAAAACTGCTCCTTCATTACCATGAGTACCAAAAAAATAATCAACTAGTGTATGTTAATATTCTATTACATCACAGCACTCTTGAATTCTTTATTGTGATTGGTCAGAAGGTGTTGATATTTTCTATAACATATGTAAATCGAATCACTTGTTTATATTAATGTGCTCGCTCTAAAACATTATCCTTTCTAACCTTAAGCTCCAGCTTTCTATCTTTAAGCTCATACACAGGGGCTTTATATCGGATGTGCCACATGACTGAGTTTAAAATCAGCTCAAATTTCTGTTAGGAGACATCAATTTAACATGTGAGCACTTTGTAGCTATCAGATTTAGCTACGTTTTCTAACACAGGAGTTTACACTTGCTTTCTTTTATTGTTTTTTGTTAAAGACTGCTCCCATAACATATTAGCTAAGGCTGCAGCTAACTACAAATTTGACTCCTTTGTTCCATCGATGATTGTGTTAGATTAGATCTGCACTCGTGTGTAAACCAATACAGATTGCAATCCAGCCAATTTGTTCCTACAGAACTGAATCATTTGAATATTCATTTGTCACCTTTTTGTTTATAGACAGATGACTTTTACAAGATGGAAGCTCTCGCAGTGGAACACGGTGTCCATCAGCTGTAATTAGAGTGCACTCAGTCCAACAGCGTTCTTTAAAAGCACTTACTCAGTACTGAGGAAATGGACTAGTCGTGGTGTAAGCCAGCAAAACATGTCATCAGAATTTTAGAGAAATATCCAGAGGTGCAAATTTTCACTGCGGCTATTTGATGCATTTTAAGTGCAGGAATGTGAGCAGTACAGAACAGTTATTCAGCCAAACCTGGAGACACTTTGATGAGTCTTTTAGCCTGAGTACCTTAGTCATTAGCTCCTATCTCAGCTCGCTTTATCAGGGGGAAAGCAACTGATTTAAATAGACATTCCCAAGAAATAAATATTGCGCATGCTCGACAACGATTTTATTCAGTTTGTTTAATTGTAAATAAATAAAAGACAAAATGTAATAAAAAAAACCCATTTTTTTTTCATTTTCTATATTTTCATTTCTTTGTCTTTCTTTCTTTTTTTTCACAGGATATAGTATGTAGTATAGCATACAATATATTTCTATAGATATTCCTTCCTTCCTTCCTTTCTGGGGCCTTTTGCCTAGGCGGGCTGAGAAGGCAGCCGGCACTATGAATGATTTTATAATTGGCAGGTCAAAAATGACCCTAAGACAATCTTTGTACTCTAGTGGTGTACAGTTTTCATGGAAATATGAGCAAAAGTAATGCTTCACTTTTTCTAATATTGGACGTCACTCCAAGAAAAGTCATCAGATTTCATGATTCCTTTCCTTCTTTTCTTACCATTTCAATTCTTACCGTTTTCCTTTTTAATTTTTTAACGCTTCTTTCTTCTTATAGTCTTTCCTTTTTTGCTCTTTTACCTTTTTCTATTCTTTCTGTTTTCCTTTGCCTTTTCTATCCTTTCTTGCAGGCTTGTATACATGGATGCCTTTTTAACATTCAACGTATTGCCAGCCCCTCCCACTTTCTTGAAGAATGACAATATTAGAACTGGACTAAAGATATAAGGCTGTAAGGATAAACCAGCCCATTTCCAGCCTGTTCTTAGTCCGCTTTTTAAGAGTGCTTGTTTGGGATTAAGGGTTAAGTACAGCTACATAAGGTCAGTGATTTTTTTTAACAGTTCCATTTCATTTTATGAGCCGAACCTCGTGATGGAAATGCCACGTATTCCTGTATCACTGTCGGATTTCCATTCACGTAGCGGCTTTACTAATTCCAAAGGCATGGGATGGGGTCTTATTGCTAGTGTTGGTACATGGCTTCTCTTTGATTGAAAAGATTTCGGCTGCTAGTCTTTTCTTCAAAGCCACACTCAGTAAGCTCACATGAAAGGCTCCGAGTCCAAGAGAACGCTATAAAATACGGGTTCCTCTGTAACAGGAAGTGAAGCCTGTTGTGCTGCAGTGGAAATGGGTCAACAGTATCTATCACCAGCTTTGCTAATCCTTTATTCACTCATAGGAAGGAATTGCCACTCAGTGCTGGTCTGGTCTCATCTTGTCTTGTCTCGTCTGTGGCTGGCTCTGGCTATAATTGGTGGCTTTGGGAATTGTAAACCAGCTCCCGGACGAATTTGCAGGCTGTACATCTGAATGTAGATACCTCTGAAGTGGAGTTCTGGGAACTACAGAATTCTATAGATGGTTGTTCAGGCTCTGAGACAGACTTCTATTTGAGAATGAATTTTTAATTTCATTCCATAATTCCGAAGAACTTTTAGTGCAGTGTAAGCATATTGTTATTCCTCGCACATTTTTTCTTTCCTTCTTATTTGTCTTTCCTGCTTCCTGTGCTGAGGTCAGTGTGACGTGGTTATTGTGCACAGACTCCATTCACTTGTGCTTCTGTAGAGAATTTCGGTGAGAGCTAAACTGTGGACGTTCAGCTTTTCATAAACTTTATACAGTCTCAGATTAACGACACACTGACTGCAATGTTGGACTATTTCAGTTGCAATTGACAGCTGATGTAATTGATGGAAATGTAATTGACATCCTGCTGGGGCATGCTAGGGCGGGATTCTGCTTCCTCTCTCTTTTTCCTTTTGACTTTTTTTACCATCGTATCCTTTCTTTCTTTTTCCTGTCTTTCGTATGGTTTTTACCTTTTTCTTTCTTTCTCTCTTTAGCATTTCAATTGTTACTTTTTTCCTTTTTATTGATTTATATTTTTTTTTACCAGTTCTTTCTTTCTATACGGCTAAAGAAAATCTACCCCGCTAGTGCATACAAATTATACTCCCTACCTTTCAAATAATATCCTATTGTTTCTATAGAAACCAGCAGAGACATTCAGAGCTATGGATACATGATTGGACCGAGATTCTGGATTCACTGTTCATTTATACACTCTCTGTCCTATATTTTGCCCTTATTTTCCTTATATGGTTAGGGCTTCCTGTTCTTGTTGCCCTGTTGCCATGGTTCTTAATTGTTCTCACCTGCTTCTCATTACTCCTCATTAGTTCTGTTACTTCCTGTGTGTACATTTGCAACAGCTGTGATTTTGAGCCTTGAACCTGCTCCGAGCCCATTTGCTTCAAAAACCTGATTTACATTCAGTACACACTTGTATCTTTCCCTTTATTATGAAAACTTTTTTTTTTTTTTTTGTATGTTCAGCTGTAGCGTTGGTCACTTCGGGTTTTGGTGTTGCTTATGTTCCATATGTACAAGTGCTGACAGTAAAGGCGACTTCAGTTTAAGTGCACTAAATCCACACAATGCTGAAGTGCGCTGACAGTGTAGCATTTTAAAAGAGCCCGGGTTCTCCCTGGGGTTCAATGGAAAACCATTTGTGTGTGGGCGTGAACGCTACGTGATCAAGGATCAAGCAACACGAGTGTGTTTAAACTGTTGGACAGTGACATAGCTTACTACTCAAAGCACAAGGTGTCACTACATTGCTGGATCATACATAGGACTGTGTGTGTGTGCGATGATACATATAGGTGTTTTACACACATAACTTCCCAACAGCATATCAGACATTTAGTATATCTGCACAATAGGGAAAGTTAACCGATTACACACCTATGCGTAGTCACCTGTGTGTGTGTGTGTCTGGTAAGAGGCCTTTGAAGTGAGACTCCAGATCCTGCCGTGCTGATTAAAGCGACCGTCTGTAACACACTGTTCCTCGTTAAGCAGGACTCCGAACGCCTGTTGTCAGTGTGGCAGAACACTGTGCGAGTAAGGAACGTGGACACGCACACACTTGTCACGATGTCCGAACACAAACGTCTGGTACTGTAACTGAGCCCTAACAGCAATTCCAACAGGCACGTGGCGAGATAATCAGCTCACCTTTTATAACGTTATAGCGATATTCAGTGCAAACCCTTTATTGTGGACTTTCATTAGTCTAATGGCGGTGCCGCGCTGCATGATAGGAAACATTTCCGTAGGAATGTTTTGCTGACTCCGAAAAAATGTGCACACTCATCAGTGACCAGGTTAGTGCTGTAGGTATCCAGTCTTTTATTACAAATTTAAAATAACAGACCGTGAGTGTTGCATCGGCACTCTGAGAAAAGCCACCAATATCAGGATGGCATAGGATTACGCAAAACTCACTGGACAGGAACAGATATGGTAGTGGAACATAAATGAATTATGCTAATGGACAGGGGGGGAAAAAATGCCTTATTATGGCAAGCTTACTTTTAAGAATGTTTTTGTTTATGCGAGCCCAGCAGAACGTAGTAATTTCCTTTATTTGGCAGATGATCGTCGTTATATATTATGACTTGATTGCACAGTCTGTCAGAAATGTTTAATCAGTATAAATGAAGCGATTTCCAAACAGGCTGTATGGGAAATGTTTAACAAATGCATATTAACTCTTTACCTTGTTTTAGGCCACGCCCCCACCTGTCTAGGAAAAAGCACCCGACATCGCTCAAGAACGAGGCTGATATTTTACTTCCCGTAATTCGGGACTCGCACATGTTTACACGTGATTGCTCAGTGTGCCGCATGCAAAACTGATTTAATCCGTGGGTTTAGAAAAAAGGGAAGCCATTAAACGCTTTGTATCATGACAATTTATTTGATTTCACACTGTGTGCGCATGAAGAGAACGCTATATCTGATTACTCAGTAAGAACGCTGATGTGATTATAGCTGTCACTTATCACAACGATAATCATCAATCAGAAACATAATGGGTTCTTATTCACCTCAGCTTATACATTTAAGTTTTACATAAATATGTATTTCATTTTCACTGGACGTGTGTCTGTGTGGGTTTTTTTTTTTTGTGTGTGTGGGGGTGTCATCTAGCGGGTACAATTACTTTTGCAATCATAATTTTTGCATTACCCCAGCAATAATGTGTTCATTATTTGATGTGGTTTCAGAGGAAGGTTGTAAGACGACATTACATGACATTAAAAAACTGTACACGATAATCATGCTGCATCAGGTGTCCCTCAGGGTTAAGTTCTGGGTCCCCTCCTTTTTGCTATATAAATGCTATAACATGTTGCAGTATGAGGGTAATCAGTATAAATGACGAATAGCTGACAGTAACTCAGGTTATCAGAGTGCTTAACTTGAATTTGATGAAATGATTATGCGCTTGAATCATTAGCCTCCTTTATAATCTCATTTTAAGAGATAAGGGATCAAGATTAGCGGCTGCGATAGCTAGCAAAACTGACTAGCTACGTACTGCTAGAGAAGTAGCCTACCTATGTAAAAATAAAGCTGGCAAACATTAACGCAGAAATACGGAATCCTAATACGTAACAAAAAAAAGCACAAGGATGCGCAAGCTGAAGACAGTGTTATCATAGGAAATACTGTACAGCATGATTTCATTCATCCAGACAACAATCAGCAAAATTCTTCCTGACGTTCAAAAGCTTTTAGAGAGATTTACAGAGAGATGTGGGGCTTTATTCATCCTCTTCGCCCTCATCATCATTCTGGGTGGTCAGGCACGACCTCGTCCCAATCCTGTGCCCAAACTATTCCATTAATGCTGAGAAATGGAGAGAGAGGGAGAGAGAAAGAGAGAGAGGGAGGGGATGCTATGGCTGTGTGGTGGACGCAGAGCAGCGATTGGTCATGCTTACCAACCCGAGGCTGAAAGAGATGGAGAGATGGAGGGGAAATGGGATGGAGACTTCTTTCATCTGCACCCGTCTCTCCCTACATCTCTCTCGTTCTCCGTCTCTGAGGGGCTGAGCGAGGACGAGGCCTTGTTTCACAGGCTGCAAGGCTAGCAGCTAAAAATGATGACTTACGTCTCTAATCTCGTTTGCTAAGGATTGATGCTCGGGCTTTCAGTTATGCAGAGATGCTCCGACTTTCCTCTCGCTTTCTGCCAAAAAGGAACAAAACAAGGCTTTCAGAAGGGAGGTGAAAGGAAAAGAGGGAACGAGAAAGCAGGTGTATAACCCCATCATCCCAGCTGTCTTGTAATGCTGTTGGAAAATTGTTACTTGGCAGTCCTCAGAGTCGCAGAGATGCAGTTTATTTCCCATGAAATGACTAGAGATATCATGACAACTAGAGTACCAGTTTGTCAATGAACCTCTCCGGCCTGCGCATCACAATAGCACCAATTCAATTAGCGTTAACCTTGAATGTGTAAAACAGCATTTCATACTGTTCAACATTATAGATGTCATGGCAACGTGACAGCCAGGTACAGGCTTACATCTGGCAATACACAGACGTTTATAATCGTCTTTATTTAGGAGATGCTACATTCCTGATGCGAATCCTGTTTAATGTTGACCAAATTGGCGCCTATTAGAATTTACAAGCCGTCTAGCTGGCTAAACTATCTTAAGTTGACTTTGACAAAGTGCTACTCGCTAGTTGTCCTGATATCTCCGGTAGCTTCATAGATAACAAACTATCTCTCCAACTAACAACAATGTCCTTACCATTTTAAACCGTTAGTTCCCTCACTAACTAATGTGCTAACTAGCTGGATTGATCATTTAAAATGAAAAGAAATCTTGTATAGCTTTTGTTGACACGGCTATATGTGGTACCAATGCACGAGAAATAAAAAGAATAATAATAACAGCGGTAAGGCTGTAACATTAATAATATCTGCAATTGGCTGTGGTAACACCTAGTGTGCACCTTGTTGCTAGGCAACTGCGAGCCTAGCTAAGACCTCGGTCCAGATGCGTTACTAAGAAAAGACTCTTCATATTACTAAAATTACACTGTAGATACACTTAGCATGAACCAATAACCTAACGTTTATAGGTTATGCTATGAAAGGAAACATTACTTCACAATGCTTTGTATATAAACAGATAGCAAGAGAACACTGAAAAAAAAAAAAAATCGATTTTTCACGTGAATCATCATTATGGTTGAGATATATCTGCTGTACATATTTTTCATAATATTTGTTCTCATAATATCGGATGAAATACCATCGAAGTCCCGTTGATGTTGAGTTATGATTTCAACATCCTTTTAATATTAACCAAGTGTGCAAACGTGATGAAGAATCAACACCGGAATTTAATGCTGATTCAATGAAATTAATGTTAACCGCACAATGTTGATTTAACATAGTTTCAGGGATTGTGTGCTATCCGACTGATTCAGCATAAAAACAAAAACTGTGAAGTTAGATTTTGGCAAGAATTTGGTTTTCAGATAAGATATGAGGAAGCCGATAATGGCCGTCCTTGCCATAACTCCTTAACGCCGTTTTCTCAAGATCGTGAGTTAATTATTTCATTGTTCTCAAGATAACGAAGCTCTTTGTCTCGTTATACTTGTTGAAGGGAATTGATCAAGCTTGGCTTATGCGTCAGGATGTTTGGTTATTTCCTGACCATGCATATGCAAGAACTTCAAGTGGTAGAAAAGTGTAATTACAGGTTAACTGTCTATGCGGAGCTTCTATATCACATAAAGTTGATCATATCAGCATAGCTGAGAGATTTAGTACTTGTTTTATGCACGCTTTGATAAATGTGACTTCAGATTACTATCTAGGTAGCACCTCTGTGTTGCATCCATCGATGGAAACAGAAGGGGCTTCTACCCTATAAGCAACCACTAGCTCCTTAGTCTTTGTGATGTTGATTTCCAAGTGGTTCAGTCTGTATGTCTCAGTTAACCCCATACCATCCTTTTCAGCTCTCAGCTCTCTCAGTTAGCCGTAGGTTTGTTATCTCAGATCACTCCGTTAACAGCATTGATTTCA
>JAQQZR010000010.1:12472271-12492816 GCA_030068235.1 Notoglanidium macrostoma | reverse complement strand
GGTATTTGTATTTGGATGAGTGTCTTTGGGTGGATGTTTGCGTTTGGGTCAGTGTTTGTGTGGGTATTTGTATTTGGATGAGTGTCTTTGGGTGGATGTTTGCGTTTGGGTCAGTGTTTGTGTGGGTATTTGTATTTGGGTGAGTGTGTTTGGGTGGATGTTTGCGTTTGGGTCAGTGTTTGTGATTCCCCATATAGATGTATCAGTGTAATTATTGAATTATTGCCAGATTGTTTTGTTGAATTTGGATTGGATTGTGCAGAAGGATCTGCTTGCTTTGTGTGTGAGCATCTGTACAGCCAGGTAAACGCTGAGGGTTGCATTGAGCTAAGCGTAAGATTCCGGAGATACGGTACGTGTTACTTAACGTGAAATGATGTGATTTTGTTGTTTGCTTTGTTCAGGAAAACCATCATGCTGCTTTTGTTCTTATTTACTGTTCAAGCCCTTTCATGGCACTGGGCAGGTGTTTAATGATGGACAGGTTGTAGTGTAGACCCTCTGGTGTAGCAGACAGCAGGACTGCATAATCATCTACATAAAGCAGTGTCATGGAGGATGAGATTTCTGTCCAATTTTCACAGCACACCCATTTTCTTGGTAAATTGATTTAATGGTATCATAGACGTATCCTAGACTTTTCTACCTATTCTAGACTGGAGGCACTTGAACATCAGTCCCTCATGCCAGATTGTTCCCTTTTTGCTTTTGTGGTTTTGTTTCTTTTATTTAATTTCATTGTCCTTCTTGTGTGCTGGTTGTTTATGAGGGTGTGAAGAATGTACTCACTTCACCCAGACTGCTTCTAAAACAAATGACTAGTTTAGGGTGTCAAATTTTTGAAAATGTGGCCTTGGTTCCAGATTGTATGGAAACTGCCAGCAACTTACTTCATTCTTCTCCTGTATACTATAATCTTTTAATAATTTCACTGCAGATGTTTTCTGATCTACAGAAGTGAACTTTTGTAATACTGGGGACTCTGCTGTGCTTTAACGGCAGTTTGAGTTTCATGTAACATTTTCTAATTTCTGTTTGTTCAGGTTTGATTAGATCAGTGAAAGAGTTTTTGACCTGTTTGTCTTTGTCCGTATCTGTCTCTGGTTCAGTATCTATGTCTCTCTGTCTGTGTATCTGTCTCTCTTTTAGTGCCATTTGTCTCTCTTTGCGGATCTATCTCTCTGTCTGAATCCGTCTGTCTCTGGATCTTACTCTGTATCTGTCTCTCTCTCTATGTATCTGTCTGTCTTTCTATGTCTCTCTGGTGATTCTGTAAGCCGTCACGGGCTAGGGAGGGGCTCTGGAGGTCCTGCTCGTTGCCATGGTAACCGGCTCATTGCCGAACCTTCAGACTGGAGGCTGCCAACCTATACACACACACACACACACACACACACACACACACACACACACACATGTAGTGAAACAGGTGAGGTGTAAGAGGAGCGTCTGTTCACATGCTCCACAATGAGAACTGAAAGTTTCGTTTCTGAACGTTCACTTGTTAAATTAACTGAAAATGATAAATTACAACAGCGATTCATCCCGAGAAACCAGACCTCAGGCTCATCCATAGGGCAGGTGTATACATATATAGCCATTCAACAAATGACAATCTTTATAAAGTCCTCCTTTTCTTTCATGAAGTACACATTTAGGCTTCGTCTCACATCACGCAACCCGGTAGTTTTGTCTTCTAGTTTGTCTTGTAGTTTTGATCATCAGGAGAGTAAAAACATCCTGCAGTATTGCCATCCCTGGTGTTTACTACTGAAACATGGTGAGCGTGTATAAAGACTTACCACACCATCTTCAGCTGAATGTTTACTGTGTGGGAGTTTCCATTCCTCTGAAAGGGAGAGCCTGTGTGTGGGTGTGAGTTATATTCAGGTATATGTATTTTTTTTTTTTTTTTTTTAGGTATCAGTGGGTGGTAAAATTTAAGTGGGACAGTCTTTTAAGAAAGTAATACCAGGGGAAGAAAGAAAATTTTAAAATAGAAAGAAGAGAGTGGAGTAAAGCTTAGCGCAGCTCTTACTGGAATTCTCCACAAAATGGCTGATGAATGAAAGATGAAACGGTTACTGTTTATATCCTCTAATTTTGTCTTTTCATTTGCCCTGAATAAATAAATGAGTTAACTGAAATGGGGAACTTTTGCAGGCAGGTTCTCCTGTGTGATGAATTGCACTGTTGGGTTCTCTCAGAGCTGAAGGACTTCTTGTGCTAAATGATCTCTCAGTGTGGAGGGCGGAGGGGGGATTTTGGAAAAGGGCTGATTGTTATGCTAATGAACGGTGGCACAGATTCATCATGGAGTGTTTCCTGCCCCTGGCATGTAAACAACACTGCATACGCTATGAATTATGGGTACACTGTGAAAGACAAAGACCTGCTTTTATTTTTAACGCTCCCTTGTTGACCCGAGTGCACCCTTAGCTGTCCCTGTACCACGGATTTTCACCTACGGGATGTAGCAGAGTGTTGGGCCTCTAGGGGGAGCCGATGGGAAATCAGATCATGTCGCACTGTGAGGATGATGGAATTCTGTGTAAATGTCTGCGGTGTGATGAATGTCTGGTCATCAGAGCCACCTACGGAGCATCATCGGATCTCGGGTTTCTTTAGCATGCCGCTACGTCTGTTGGAAAAAACCCCCAGAAACCAATAAACATTGCATGATCTCCTACACGCTGTTTTCCGGAGGAGGAACATCAGATTAGCATTGGGTGAAGAGGCGGCTAACTGATACATCACAACGCTACACACCACAAACATTCATTATTAGTGCATAAGCTATGAAAAAAAAAGGGAAACCGCGTATCGATGAATAGCCAGACAGAGCAAAGACAAGCTGCTACAGTTAATTACAAAGAATCAGACAAGCGCAGCTGACACCAAAACCTTTACTGCCAGAAACAGAAAGCCCCAAAGGATTGTGGGATTGATGGATGGTATATCGGAGAGGGAAGGCCAAGAGACTCTACTCCTGATTAATCTGCTTCTTTTAGACAAGGACATTAGGCACTGACCTTAAGCGCACATCCATGGGACAAATGGAAGCAAGCTGAGATGCACATTTTAACAGCTAGCATGAGAAAAGGAAGCTAACAATAATACCAAATAATGATATTTAACATTAGCTCAGCTTTAATGCTAGCACAGCTAACACGTGCCATGCTAACATTGGAACGCCACTTATTGCGTTCCAATGGCGATATATTTAAGTTTCTGTCCTGGGGAGATACAGTATGGTGCTGGGAATGGTAAGGCCATGAGAACATGGGACGTTAGGAATGTAGTGCTTTCCCAAACACAGGGTGTTGAGAATGTAGGGCACTAGGTAGGATACTGGGAATATACAGCTCGGGAGACATATGGTGTTGGGAATGTAGGGCTCTAGGGACATATAGTAGGATACTGGAAAACTAGGAACCTGGGAAAATTGGGTGATGTGGGAATGTAGGGCCCTATAGACATACAGTAGTGTCATTTGGTCCTACCCCTCCATTTTGCAGGCTCCAGCTTAGAGTATGGTATGAAGCTTGCAGCAGAAAACTGTCTGCACTTCCCCACTCATCTGATAGCAGTGCAGGGCAGATATTTCTAAGGACAGGACCACACGGAAATAGCTGACGTGTAAACATGCTTCGTGGCTATTGTCAACAGATCAATCGGTCTTGTTCTGTCCTGCAAATGTGGTCAGATCTGTCACAATAATAGCTGGAAATGGTAGCAAGATCTACGCTTTAATACAAAATATATAGTACTATAGTACCGCAATGTTTTAATCATGTAACATTCCAAGGAGTCCTGATCAAACCAGGCAACTAATAAAATTCTGAACAGGAAATGGGGAACTTTCAGTAATATTCATTTGTCTGTGAATTTATTGCAGGAGCTGAAATCCTCCAAGACTGGCTCAGGAACAGAAAATGGAGAGGTCACAGCTGCCACCTGGCACTTTTATGCATGAAGTTTTGGGTGCCAGACTTTCAGTTGAGCCTCCTATTTTGGTGGAATCTTTTATTGCAAATAGTGTTGAGACAACATTTCTTATAGTACGTTTTACAGGAAAGCCTCAATCACATTTTCCAAATAAGCCATTAATATCTCAGGCAGCCGTGTTTGGTCCAAAGGATACTATTGCACCTGTATTTCTCAGTCCTTGTTGCAATAGGTAGCAGGGGGCGTAGATGTTAAATATGTCAAAGCTTCAGTTTCAGTGAACCTGCAGGTCCAGGGTTAGAGGTGTGCCATTTCTGTGAGACAGGACACTCTGTTAAGGATTTTTTTCAATAGAAATTGCAGTGTGTGGGTGTTCCTAGGTGCTCGGCCTGAGTCAGGCAGGTTTCTCTTTTATTTCTCTTTCTTTCAGGAGATCATCAAACCTCCCATATAAACCAACCTGAGTCTGAGATGTAGTCTACATCCTACATCCACCTCATCTAAAGCAGCTCTTCCCAGGGTGGCCCCTGACCACACAACTCCAACCGCTAAAAAAATAAAAGAAGACCTTTCAAGTACTGGATTTCCCCAAGCAAGAATCCCAAAATTAGCAGAAGCGTCAAGACGAGAGCGAGGCTGAAACTGAATGTGTCTTAGGCCTTTTGATTTGGATTGACAAATTGCCAAGGCACTAATATTTATTCTGGCCAGTTGTAAAATGGCAGATCAATGTGCAATATTTGTTCAGTCCTTACTGTATTTTTGTTTTTTTCCTCTTGCTCGACTGGCAGCCCAGAATCCTAAGATCCTAACCATATTGAACCCACAGATTTGTTGAAGATGGCACTTCTTGTTTGATCGCTAAATCCTAACCCAACAGCATCCAGGTCTCCACTTGGCATTTGGGAAACAAATGGCTCTCTTCGAGTTGAATGTTGTGCAGCTTTATGAATGACCCAGTGGTCGGTAGATTTGTGCACACACAAGACCTTGGACACCACCGAAAGGAAAGTCCATGAAGCAGCCAGTACATATATCAACATCTCCAGTTAGACACAGGTAACAGTATATCCAACAACAGGTAACACATTGACTACTCTACTGGCATTTTGCATATCTAACTTGATCAATAAAATATTTTTTATTTGAACTGAATCTGCATACCTAATGGAAATCCACCAGCTTTATTAGGTGTCGAAGACATCTCCAACTTGTTTAATTTCCTTTCCGTTTTTTCATCAAATGGCCCATGATGGTGAAAGCCCATGCAACTGGTAACACCACCCTTGGCCCTGAATTGTGGAATCCTCCATCTAGAATGGGAATGCCTCATCACTGGTGCATTATGTATGTGCCATTGTCAGCTACTGATGATGTCACGAGTACTGTCCCATTCCCTTGGTAAAAATTTCAGCCCCTACATCTTGTAGTTCAAGAGCCACTACCCAGTTAAAGGCACTGCAACACTAGGGCTAGGGCCAAAGGGTGGGGATTGATTTTTGGCCATAGGTTGCTGAGAATGCAGGGTCCTGGAGGCGGAGGATGCTGGGAAAAATAGGGTTCTGTGAATGTAGGACCCTAGGGACATAAAGTAGGATACTGGGAATATAGGGCCCTGGAGACATAGGGTTCAGAGAATGTAGGGCCCTATATGTATACAACACGGTACTGGGAATATAAGGCCATGGATAAATAGAGTGTTGGGACTGTAGTACCCTGGGAGCACAGGGTTCTGTAACTGTAGGGACATATAGTAGGATACTGGGAACATAGAGTCTTGAGAATGTAGGGCTTTACAGGCATAGAGTAGGATACTGGGAATGAGGGGCTCTGGGAAAATAGGGTGCTGGAAAAAAGCTTAACTGCATGATTGCTTTGTTTGTTCCGCACTCCGTTATGAACATGAGTGGGTTTTGGAAGCTCTGTGAATTCCGTATGGGGCGATATGGAGGACGAGAGAACACGGCCATCTGTTCTGACGCAAGAGTCCACGCAACAGCAAAATGACCCACAAAATATCAAATTATTTGGGTGTGAAGTCGTTGCTGCCAGGACATCTGTTACCTTAAAATAAAGAGCTGCTAATTCTACCTCAGAGGAAATCCTTGCTATGAACAAACTGGGAATGACATCAAGAAACAAAACACACACACACACACACACACACATACACACAGTTTTCTAAACTTGTAAGTGTTGCGAGTGTGAATCGGAAGCTTTTTTTCCCTCCCGGACTTTTCCACAACCTCTTCTCATCAGCAAAGTTAGCAATTCACACCACATGCTGCTAATGAGACGGGACGTTAAAAATAGGCAAGGAGAAACCCGAAGGACGATGGCTGACAGTGAAATAAGAAGAATGGTTGAGTCTAGCACAAAGACTTAATTATTTTTCCATCACGCACACACGCACACATTCTTTGACACATCTAGATAAGTGCTAATGCTAATGCTAGGTCAAGAGGGCTCCATAATATTTTAAACTAATTAAGACCCGTGGCCCCTTCAATTCAGCCGAGCATCTCATCTCCGGATCAAGGGCTACGTCCCAAATGCTAGCACTTGGTTATTACAGTTTATTCTTTGGAGAAAGAACACAGATAGTGTGCACAGAGAAGAAAAACACTTGGACTTTGTGCTATCATAGTCTGTTAGCCTCTAAGAGATGAATAACCAAGAAGTCACACTCACACTTTAGCTAATTCTGTGCCTTCTGATATAAATGCTAATTCCAAGAACAGAACATTTCAGCCATTTAGGTTTATTAGGAATATTAGCGTTATCATATGTCGCATAAGTTACAAAGGAACATTAAAACAAACTTGTTCAACATCCTAGTAAGAACACTCACTAGGTATGAATTCCAGTGTCTGGGAAGAAGCCCGAAAATATCTAGTACACTAACTACACTAGTCATAAACTCCAGCATTCGGAGGCCTAAAATGGAAGACACTGACGTACGAACACTAAGTAGTCATAAACTAACTAGAATGGCTGCCATTATATGTAGAACAAAACCCAGCTAAATTTGCATGGGTTCTGAAAATGGCTGACTAGATGTGAACTCCATTTGGGATGGAAAACAAACATGCCCAACATTCTAGCAATTCATGAATTCTGGCATTTGGGACAGAGCCTTGAAATAGCTGACATTAGAAATGACACTAACTAGGACTTTACTTTTGGGACCGAGCCTTAAAATGAAGTTCTAGTAAAAACAATAATTGGGTCTGCATTTGGGACGGAGCCTAAAAGCGGTCGGTGTTCTGATAAGAATCCACAACTAGGACCGTTTGGGACGGAGCCTTAAACTGGCCGACATCCATGCAAGGGCACAGACTAGGGATAAATTCTAGCGTTTGGGACAGAGACACAGCAATGGCCAATGAGCTAGTAGGAACTTTAGCTAGTCAAAAATTTGGACATTCTGAACAGAACCTTAAAACAGAATTTAATTAAGATCACTGATGAGGACTAGTGCTTGACATGGAACCTTTGAATTTTCCACGTCCAAAGTGCTAGTAAGAACGCTAACTGGGAGCACACTCTAGAATTCGGGATGAAGCTGCCTTCGTGTATGAACATTAACTAGGGATTAATTTGAGCATTTGGGATGAGCACCTGTTTCCTGGGATTAGGAGTTTATAGCAAGAATGGTATGCTAATGCAAAAACATGCTAATAGCTGAAATGTGAGTGTTTGATCCATGGTGAATCCCTGATTTATCTCACACACACACACACACTTCGTGTACACCACAGAGATGAACGTGCCATAGGGATTTTGACCCGGATTTTATAATGGTGCATTCGGAGAAGTGACAAGTTGCGTGTGCGTGAAACATGGCTTAATCTCTCGCTCCGAGTTAGTACAGCCGTGGCGACACAAATCAAGGAAATGATGTCAAGGGAAGAAGAACATCAGCCCTGGGGAAAATGGTGCTACATGAAAACGAGACGGATTGGAAGGAATCACACTCATCCGTTAGCTTCCCGTCAGCGAGCGCGTTTGGGGAAAAACCGATCGGGCTACATGCAAACACATTTCGCGCGACTGGATGACTTCTGGCACCGTGCCGGTGCTGATTTGTCACTAAAACGGCCCTGTTGATGTGGAGAGTTCCCTCTGTCTCTCGAAATACATCACTGAAATCGCTAAATATTGATCGCTAATAGTTTAGCCTGAACCGTGGTAGATTATTTATCAACAGCTTTGGTTCATACGCTATTCAAAATGAGTAATATTCCCAAGCTGATTCTACCAGTGATTTCCATTATTCGAACATGTTTAACATCACACTCAGGCTGTGAATTGCTAATCACAGTCATCGATTTAGCCAGCTAGCATTAACCGATGTATATCAGTATACAAAAATAACATCTCATTCACGAGCGTTAGCGACATGAGCTCAGAACTAAAAACTTTGCGTCCTTAATAATGTGTAAAAAATAGCATTCTTTCCACCCGGAGCATTAAACACACCCACCCAACATGCACAGACTATTTTAGATTGCTAATTTCGGAAGGAGAGATGGGAACAGGATTGTGCTTGGCGCCCCCTGGTGGCCCGAGCATATGAACGGCCACCATAACAGTCCTTATTTAGGAGACTTAAAAACTGTAGACAGCAAAAACTCCAGCAGTCAGAATAAATCAGTAGTGTGGTCGGCTCTGTAGCAAATGCCTTAGAAAAGAGCATTTAAACAGAATCCTTTAAATAACTTTAAATATTATAATGACTTTAAATATCATATATTTTGATATCAATTGGAATGATCAGACTCGATTCGGGCTGTTTGGATTTGTTTTTTCCCGGTGTGTGAAAGACCACCCCCATTTCTTTCTTTCTTTCTTTCTTTTTTTTTTTTTTACAGCGTTCATTAACTATGCTAAAGCCCAGACTGTTATGTTTTATGCAAAAAGGCAGCATGAAATAATCTCAAATTGACGTTCTATTCTGCACAAAGATTACACGCAGAGAAGTTTTCTTTCTTCCTTGGAGACCACGCAGCGTTACTCTGTCTCTGCTCTGACTTCATTATGAGCTTTTCTGTGAAGTGTGCCTTTTTTGTTATCCGCGGCTATACAGAAGCGTGGATGAGGGTCACGAATATTGAGCATTCCTCTTCTTAAACAGCTTTAATGAGCAAAACACTCACTACAGAAACTAATAGGTCAAACAAGGCTAGTCAACTTGAGCTAGCAGCAGTTTTGCTTTTTGGAGTCTGTGCTTTTTAAATGGATGGATGGGTGGAACATTGCAAGATAATTGGGATCGTTCAAAAATAAGTATTTGCTTGGGAAAATTGTGAGTTTTTGCGTTGGTGAGCTAAGTGAACATGTCCTGTTGGCAGAAGTGGCCTGTGGTCTAGTTGTATAACTACCTCCGAGGCTACATGGCTCGAATCATCGGATCACAACGTACCAAATAAGTGCTAATAGCTAGTAGCAACAAGTCTATCATTCTTGTTGACATTGATCAACCCTGACATTAAGGCATTTTCGTATAAATTTTGCAGGTATTATTATTATATATTCATGTTATTAATAATACGCGGTTGTAAAATCTAAAGCGACGGCCCGGGGGTGATGCGACAGAGCACTGCACCACTACAGGATGCCTCGGCATTGGAATTGCATCAGCTACTCTTGCATATCAGAGGCCAGGCTCCGTTTTAAAAATTAAATATTTTTCTCCCCCTTAGGAGGAATCTCAGAAGGAAAAGGCATGAAATATTCGTTTGCGTGAAGGATGCATTGTGGGCCCCAATGGCACTAGGAGGCAAAATGAAGAAAAAAGAAAGAAAGAAGAAAGGAAAGAGCAGGAGAACTGACCCAGAGGAAAAGACATATTCAAAATACACTCACCTCTTAATCTAATTTATTTCTCCTAGACATGGTCCTGAGATTCTGCTCCTGAGAGACGTGTCTCACTCTCTGATTAAACAGCATAACCAGTGAAGTTCAGCTCCTGGTCTCCCCTCATGTGTACCTGAGAAACCCAGGATGCACGCTCAGTTCAAAACCGGACAAGACTGCTGAAAAAAACATTGAAGGTCAGAAGAAATTGAGCATCAGCCTTAAAGTGAAGGCCAGGGAAAATAATGGCAAGAAAGAAAGAAAGAAATATGGAAGGCTAGAAAACGGAACAAAGAAAGAGAGTTAAATAACACTTTAAAAAGTAGAACAAAAAAAAGGAAAAAAGAAAACACTGAGAAAAAGCAAGAAAAAGAACAAGAGAAAGAAAGAAAGAAACAAGCAAACAAAAATGGAGGGCTATAATAAAGAACAGAAAGAAAATGGCTGGAAAAAAAACAGAAAGCTGAGAAATAAGTACAAGTATGAAGCTAAAAAGACACCTCGGAAATCAAATAAAATATAGAAAGAAAGAAAAATCGAAAGATAGGATACTTGAAGTATGAAAGAAAGAAAAAGGAAAGGCAAACAGAAAGAGCAAAAAAAACAAAACAAACGTATGTAAGAAATAGACAAGCAAGGAAGAAGGAAGGAAAATATAGGGCTAGATGAAGGACAAAAATAAAACCATAGGAACAATGGACAATTACGTGAAAGTACGAAACAGAAAAAAGAAATGAAAAGGGTAAACGTTGAAGGAAAATGGAAGCGGGGAAAAAAAAAAGATGGATGCACACTGTCTCTTGATCTTATTTGGTACAAAGTGTGTGATTAGCAATTAGCTTATATTCATCTTTTTTTAAAAGGTGTTAGATAATTCTGCGTATAATTGGAGCGTAATTATAACGTGCGAGTTTAATTGGCTCTGGTGCTGATGGAGGTCATGCTGCTGTTTTACTCCCCACATGATGAGCAGGTTTGTGAGGCTCCACGTTCTGCGTTATTAAATACCTCACTGCTAACGTGGTTTCTTCAACCTGTAAAAGGGAATCGTTAAGTAATCGTCAAGCCGATGCATATTCATTCCCAGTATCGAGTGGGTCTCGTCATCCATCATCATAACCTTTCATACGGTGGCGATTCATCACATGCTGCATGAAATCCAATATGGAGATCTTGGTTCTCCAGAGTGAGATCGATTCCCAGCTGAAATATGACATTTAGACAATTTAAATAAATAATTACGTCATGCTGCTTTAGTTTTGTGGTACTTAAGCAGTTTTTAATGTTTATTCATGTAAACGTGGAACTGCTGGAATATAAAGGTCAGGAGGTGTAGCCTGAGGGGGAGCCAGGGTTGGAGTGAACCAATCAGAGGCTGAGGAGGGTTTTGTCCTAAATTCGAAAGCTTATACGTCAAAATACTGTATGGAACTTCCACCATTTTAAATATTACTGTATATCCACTAATTCAATTGGTCGAGCAGGGTTCCAAGATTGCCAGTATACATAAAATTTAGAAGAAGTCGAGCGTGAACGATATCATGCATAGACTAAGACTGAAAACAGTACAGGCAGGGTTGAGTCCACCTTTGACCCCAGATGAACTACACAGAACGTCAGTGTTAGCCAGTTAGCCCTCATTTAATATCTCTGGAAAGAATGTCAGTCTCATGAGCCCATAGTCTGGTAAATTGTCACCAAGGAATTCCATCATTTGCTTCACTGACCTGTACAGGTATATTTGAGTGATTGGAATCTGATCTTCAGATGTTATGCATCCAAAGATTGAAAAAAAACCCAAAATCTTAATTGTCTTTTTGCAGGCAACAAACTCCATGAAATGAAGCATGGGAAAGAAAATCATGTCAATATCAAATTCAATTTGTCCAAGAAGAAATTGAGGAGAAAAACCCTGACAATCCCAAACAGAAGTCCAAAGCTATCCTGAATGGTTGTCCAAATTCTCCATCCAACAAGAAAAAAAACCCATTAAACTTCCACTATGCATTGCTGGCTGACATTAAAGCAAGGTACAAAGCCGCCAAGACAAACAAAGTTAAACACATATGCTTGCCTTTTCACAAGAAAACTCATTAAAAAAGACAAATTAATAACGCTGTGCGAACACCTGATTGGATTTTCATTTAAAACACCCCGAAATGAAAGAAATAAGGAAGTAGGAAATCAATCACAGAAATGGAAGTGAGAGAGTTTTACCTGAGGGATGACATCAGCTGCCTAGCCACCGGCAAGAAAAACAACCATCACTTTTCAGAAGGTTGGAAAACAAAGGAGATTGTCTGTGACTCCCTTCTGAATCTGCATAAAAAAAAAGATTTGTAGGAGAGAAGGGTCAGATATTATCTTACACCAGCTTTTGTCAGAAGCGACCCTTCTGGCTTGTGCTACCCAGTGAAAGTGACAGAAACACATGCCTCAGTAAAGCCTCTTGACAATGTCTCTTGACAAAATAAACCACTCAAAGTCAGGTGAGGAAGAGAAAATGAGGTGCCCTATGTCGAAGGCCAAAACCCAGTGTCCTTTTGAACTGTGTCCCCTTGCAGGAAACATGACCCCCCAGCCATATGGACCATCTGAGCCCCATCCTGGACATGGTAAAAGTACACTCGTTCAGTGAATGTCGTGCTACCCAATATAGACAGAATAGGAATTTTCACCACATTTCCATAGAACCATCATGCAGATTTTAAGAATACAACATGGAGCTTCTTTAAAGCTTGCCATGGCAAGGGATTACCTGAGCATTGGGGCCTACCTGAAAAGAACGCCAGGTATGTTGATCAGACAAGGCAACGACATTCTAGATGCAGAGGCATTCAATAGGAAAATTAAAGAGTCCGGAACATCAGCAAGGATCTTCTATGTAACTGAGGATGAGGTGAAGACTGCAAAGAATGACAATAAAAAGGACCATGAAGATTCACCAAGTGGTGTACACCAAACCTGGAGTAATCAAACGTAGAGATATTAGTTGATTTTGTCAGCTGGCAAATGGGGTACAGGACTGGAGGTCAGTTTCAGGCATGGGATCAAGTAATTCTTCAGAAAAATGGTGCCTCGGTACCTCCTTGACTTGATGTCATTGAGACCCACCACTGTAGCCAATGGTGTGTGGTCAAGTACAATGAAGATCCATATACAAGAATGGATTTGGAGGAACGAAATAATCTAGAACAACTAGAAAGCCAATGAAAACAAGTGGGTTTTTAGCCTGGATTTAAAACATTCAGGTGAGGGAGGAATATAAGCCAGAGCTAGCCCATTCACAAGTTTAAGGAGAAACTACCACAAGGGGACCATTGTAACCTATATGAACTCCGATAGCAGATAGCTTATCGACAAAGCATTTAGGAAAACTGTCACAGCGATAATATAGTGATAATATATTATCGCTGTCATTGGTAATGGGGTTGATGAAGGTGCTTAATGTGTTGAAGACAACCCTGTTTGATGCTACCAATTCTGAGAAATACCTTGCTCTAGCAGCCTTTATGGCCTTTTGGAAAACGGTTAAGGGATGTTTTAGAATCTCATACGATGCTTGTAGCTGATTTTTCTTCCACTTTCTGTCAGCCCTCCTGAGTGCTCCGCAGGTGTCGTCAAACCAGGGCTGGGACTTGGCTTCGGGTCGCCTAAGGTTAAACGGGGCCACTGAGTTCAGGATGGTTTCACAGGAGGAATTAAAGGCATTCACCTGCTCTTCAGGAGTGGAATCTTTCAGTAAGTTTTCTAAAGTGGTTGTGGAAGGGGTCGAAATAAAAGCACCGGCAAAATGGATAACCGTCAAATTACTGATAACTTGCAAGTACCAGGGTGGAGGACAACAGGCGGGTTGACACATGATGACTTTCACCTGTGCTTAATCAGGGGGTAATTTATATATTGCAGCAAGCGAGACCTGTAACAAGAGAGCCACAAACAAGCTGAGAACCAGCACAGAGCTGTGTGTATTTATGTGAGCGTGTCTCAGAGTGAGACCCTCAAATAAAAAGTTCCTCTGAAAAGCCAGAGTACTAAATAAACCCATCTGAGTCATCACAAGCCTGCTCCCTGTCTCCTTATTTCCCAGAACCAGGAAAGTTTCACACCATGGTAATGATTGTTTATGATTGTGAAGAGGTTTTTTAATGACTGTTTAGAAAATTGTTACCGGTATTCAGGACGTTCAGGTCTACATCATTGGCTTACAATTTCATTCTTCATTCATCTTCAACTGCAGAACATAAGTAGATACTAGGACTGTTTCAATCAGTGATTTTTATGAGAGATACCGAATGGAACAATGTTGTGTCATTGGCCTCTCTTGTTCATATTTACTTTAAGAAAACAAAAAGCCGACACTAAGATGTAATTAATGGATTTTGGGATAAATTCTGAATACAACAGTGAATAAACAACTAATATTTGTCATGAATTTTTGAGGGTCCTCAAATAATAAAAAGCCTCATGTAGCATACTATAGTTAAAAAGGTGGATCTTTTTTTATATTGACTATTTTTTATCTATATTCAAGTTAAATTATCCATCCATCCATTATCTATAGCGCTTTATCCATCTGGGTCGGGGTACACCCTGGGCAGGTCGGCAGTCCACCAGAGCAAGTTCAATTATTTAATCTTAAAATTTAATTGTTTTATAGAAAATATAGATATTACAGTATAAAGCGTTCACACTCAAACTGACTAATGATATATATTTCAAAAATAACTATGTATATAGTTAAAAATATTTCTATTTTATGGGTGAAAACTGAATTCAAAATTTTTGGAAGTCAGGAGGTCACTGGATTTTGAGTATGACCAACGGGTCTGGAAACACGGAATACACTATTTGAAACTGAGAATTTGGAATTCAAAACTCGTACATGGAACTTCAAACACTCAAAACTTTGTAGATCATTCAAATCACTGAACTCCACGAAAACCACAAAACTCTGCACATGCAGGTATTAAATAGGGCTCCAGTAGCTTAAGGTCTTTACGCATACAGGCCAACGTGAATAAATGATGCGGGAAAAAAATCGTTGATGAATTTAACGCAACATTAATATTCACATTAAATGTGAATGTGTTTCTTTAACGGACAAAATGTTAGAAATATCAAGCATTTTGTGAAAGAAAAAAAAACAAAAACGAAAAAAACAAACAAACACACCTTTGTGTTGAGTATCGAAGGAGATGTAGTACATCATCATCCTCACATCCTGGCCTATTTTTGTGTAATGGAGTTCATTTCACCCCTAAGGCAAATGATATTTTTATTTGATTATTATTTGCAAAAGATATTATTTGGCTGACTGTCTGAAAGCTTTAATCCAGTGTGGCTGATACTGGACTGCCATTCCAGACAGAAATATACTTAGGCAGCAGTCCAGATTTTCAAACCTTGTGCGCTCTTTGATGTATTTTACTTAGATCTTGTAATGATAATGGTCACTGTGCAACTTCTTTTTTTATTATTATCTCCAATTATTAATAACTACTTACGTTACTTTCTCAACAAGCTCATCATGATCATAAGTCACAGTTTATTCATTGAGACATTTTTTATTTTTTTTTGCAGATTGCAATCTGTGACCATCAAAACACAGCTAGCTGCAAATAAATAGCCCAAAGTGTTATAGAAGATCAAAACCCTACTACGCCCAGCTGGACCTACTCCACTGCACAGTCACCTACCTTTCCAATGTGCTCCATCGACTGATGCAGGAAACCCCATTGTGCCACAGACTGCACAGCTCCAGAAAAAACAAAATAATAATAATAATAAAAATAAACAATGTGCTTTTCTTCAGTACTAGTGCATTCATAAAGGCAAAGCTTTCTCATGCCAAACACTAACTTTAGTTTGATGTTGTTTATTAGCTTTTTTTTTTAAATAGAAAGGTTTCTTTGAACCATGAGACCACCTCTAGCCTTCAAAAGAAGAAAAGGTCTGATGTGTGCCACCATCATACACTAATGCGTTTGAACAAGGAAGATGGCTGATCTTTTCACTACAACGCCCGTGATGTAACTCATCACCACGTTGGGATTCTAAGAGTCTTCATTTCAGTATCTTCAGGCAAATCCACTTCTTTGACTACACTTCCACTCGTCTTGTGACACCGACAACAGCGTGTATTCATTCAAGTGCATCAGTATTGTCTTGAAGGACAAAGTTGCTTGTGCCTGTTTTCACTGACATTTGGATTGTTGTTTTTATCCATGCCACTGACAATAGCAAAGAAAAGATCCAAAGTGAGAGTGAGACGATATCTGCTCTGTGCCTCGAGCCTCTGAACTAGGTCATGGTAGATGTTAAGCATACGTCTGTTACTTACAGTGAAGCCATAGATTGGTGTCGTCTTTTTTGTCATGTAATGTAGTACCATTTTGCCGTATTGTTGGACCCAAAGAGGCATTCAGGCATTCTGCTTGTTGCAAAATAGTCTCAGCATGCTTTATAGTTGACGGCTTGAATGGCACTTTGAAACCTTTTCCAAGAAGATTGCAACTGTTGAGGACATCAAAAATAGCATCAACAGTGTGAGGGGAAAAAACTGCCCAGTTTTCAGCACTTCCTGTGAACTTCTTGAGCTTCAAAGCATTATCACAGCATTCATAGCTTCTCCAGCACTATTACTGAAAACCTCTGCTGCCGGGTGAACTTTTATTTTCAAGTTGTTAGCTGATGCATCACAAGTCTAGGTGACAATTAAACACAAACTTCGTCAAATCTGCTAAGACTCTCTCTGATGACTTTGGCGTCTTCGGATCCGTCCATACTGTCGATGTATCCCATAGGAATTCCCCACGACTCATTAATGTATACCACCATGACGACCAATGCTTCTGTGACTAAAGTGTTATGAGTTTCACTGACGTCTTTGTCAAAACTGGCATCCATCATCAAAGCCCAGACTGTCTCTTCACCCCTCTCTCTATTTTCATGAACATGACTCTTCAAGGCCATCATAAATCCAGCAGCTGAGATGATGCTGTACTAAGTATGTATAGTGTAACTCTGTGGTAGAACGTGACTGAAATTCATACGCAAGTGCTAAAGCAACGCTGCGATCTGCTTCAGTTCTTCAGAATTCTTTCCCTGCTGCATCATACACAAAACATATTTTGGTACTTCCTGATTTCATTCAAGCAAAAAGGCACACTGACTTCTTCCTGGGTTTTTACTTGAGTTGACTGAGCTTTTGGCACCGAAAATTTTCATCTTCTCCTTGTACTTACCCAATGTCTCCAATATCGCCATCTTCATTTCTACATTTCACTGTCCTTGCAACTAATCCTCCATAAAACTGATCTTCCACACAGTAACCCTGAGAAGTGTCATTAACAACCAGGGAATGCTCACTAGCCCATGATGTTCTGTCCATCTTAAGCACCTCCTGCTGGCATGCCCGAGGCAAGGAACTTTTTTTTCAGCCTTGGTGTGAGAAAGGCACTGGGTAAATTAAACGTATTATTATTATTATTATTATTATTATTATTACATACCGAAATCCTATGCCTTGTCAATGGTTTCTCAGATGGCTTCAAGCCCAAATGAAAACACTGTGGAGATAAGTGCACATTCTTCTAACAACTGTTTTGTACGAGAGTCTAATGGAAAAAGTTTGTGAAGTTTGAGGTGTTCATTGCTGAGCACTCAACCATTTCAATCCGCCTGTTTCTCCACCTTTTCCTCCCACAGGCTTTTTGTGTAAGAGCCATGCTTTATCTGGATGGACACGAAAAAGGCTGAAGAACTTTTATGGGTCAATACATAACACACCCATCAGAAGAGGAGCACAGGAATGAGATGGTAAACAGCAACAACAACATGATTTATTCCTCCAAAAACTTCAATCTTATTTTATGGCGTTTAAAAAAAAAATCCCTCTCTCTCTGTAAAGCTGCGACAGTTGTATTGCAATAAATGACAATAATGGCTAACAGCTTTGCAGGGCAAAAAATGGAGCATGGTACCAAAATGATCTGACTTTTCTCCCCAGTTTCTGTTTACATCTGCAGCACCAGAGAACAAAGAAGTCACGATAACAAAGACATCAATCAATAACATTTGTCAGATTCACACTGAGCGCTGTAATAAAGTAATATGTTTTCCTTTTGCTGGCTTTATTCTTTGTTTAATTCATCATTTTTTTTTTTTAAGATGAGGAAGAAATAGCTGCTATAAATTTCACTCTCTTTGAAGAGTGAATTAGGAAACAAAAAAACAGCCACCAGTTTGGAAAATGTGTACACAACGTGTCTCGAGCTCAAAACAAGCAGACCTCCTAGTGGCAATAAATAGATAAATCAAAGTAATTAATAAAAACATCTTCAGATATTTTCACGATCTTCACTAGCATTTTAGCTGTGAAATGCAGATGAATTATTGCATACCCTGATGAGCCATAATATTATAACCACTGACAGGTGAAGTGAATAACATTGATTATTTCGTTAGAATGGTGACTGTCAGTGGGTGGGATATATTAGGCAGGTGAACAGTCAGTTATCGAAATTGGTGTGTTGGAAGCAGGAAAAACATGCAAGCGTGAGGATCTGACCGACTTTGACAAGAGGCAAATTGTGACGGCTAGATGGCTGGATCTCCAAAGCATCCCAGTATGCAGTGGCTAGTACCTACCATATGGGATCCATGGAGGGACAACTGGTGAACCAGCGACAGGGTCACGTGTGCTCATGGCTCACCAATACGCCTGGGGAGCGAAGGCTAACCTGTTGGGTCTGATCCAATTGAAGAGTTACTGTAGCACAAATTTCTGAAAAAGGTCATGCTGGCTATGATAGAAAGGTGTCAGAACAGTGCATCACAGTTTGCTCCTAATGGGACTGTGTAGCTGCAGAGCGTTCAGAGGGCCCATGCTGACTCCTGTCCACCACCAAAGCAATGGAGCAATGGAAAAAAGGTGGCCTGGTGAAGAACTTGCAAACTCCACACAGAAAGGCACCCTGGGTGACCCGGGCATCGAACCCAGGACCTTCTTGCTGTGAGACGACAGTGCTAACCACCGCACTTTATTCTAATATAAATTTCACGTAATATTTTTAAAACCTTTGTATCTTATCTTATGTGTAATATCTTTTTTCTTATTTTCCTTACCCTATATAAAAATGTAAATATTTCAAGTGATGTGAAAACTAAAAGATGAGATTAATACATTTCATATTTCGCAAAACTTACCTCGGCATGCTTTCTCAAATTAGATGGAGCCCATGCCATCTAGGGAGGTAAAGCAGATGCCTCATTGTATATGAATCCTTCCTTATTTCAGCACACTGAAATATTTCACCGAGGTAGGACCAGGAGTGCTAATCCTCAGTTTCCGCAATGAAGTCTGGTGGCTATAGCACTAACTACATTGTGTTGCATGAAACAGTCACTACAGATAGTGAAATGGCCTTCCATAAATGTTGCAAAAACATCTCCTTACAGAAACCATATCAACAATTAAACACCTTTTTCTATCCATTCACGCATCGACCATATAAGTCAATACGCTGTTGCCATGGAAACAATAAGATATTAATATAAACCTATGATTTCCAGCTGCACTACTGTCAGAGCTGCTGTTATAGAAAATTAATCAATGCCTTCTGACCAAACAGAATGCAGAATTCAGTAGCGCTGAGGTATAAACAGAATACAATTCAGCATGAAAACTCGCTTTCACCACAGAAGCATGTCCCTGATGTCCGGCTGCATTTGAACTTGACCACTCTTAAGCACGAGGAAGACTCATTACATCTGAGATACATTTTTTATACCATTAATCCAGCAGAAAAATCGATCCGGACTTCCGTAATTTGGATGAACTTTAGAAGATGGAAGTGTTATGGGTGGGAGGAAGGGGAAACAGGAGAGGGGGAGAGACTTCGTGTGCTCTTTGGCCGCCTCTTTCCCGCTCGATGCAATCTTCTAAAAGTTTCCATCCATCACTCTTTTCTTGTTTCCGCTTTCTCTTTTTTTCTCCTCGCTCGTTTTTTTTTCTGCCGTGTAACTGAAGTCTGCATTAGTGTCAGGCTGCGAGCGTTAATGTAAACAGATGAATTCACAAAGCCACTTACGACAACCAGCTGAGGCCTAATCGCACTTCTGATCAGTGCAGATAAATCTTGAATGCTAACAAGATTTCACAGGAGAGAGAGAGATGCGAGTTAAGCTACCACTAAGTCTCCTGATGCTCAACAGTTGACCTTGAGTTTCAGTTTAATCATCAAGGAGAAACAAATAATAAAACAATAAAATGTCTGACTAGCATTAAAGTGAACAGGCTAAAACACAAACTAGCATTTAGAGTAAACAGACTAAAACATGAAGTAGTATTAAAATTAATAGGAAAACACAAACTAATGTTATACTAAACGGGCAAAAACACAAACTAGCTATATAGGAAACAGGCTAATAAACAAACTAGCTTTATAGTAAATGGGCTAAAACACAAACTAGCATTAAAGTAAACAGGCTAAAACAAAAAACTAGCGTTAATGTAAACGGGCTAAAACACAAACTAGCTTTATAGTAAATGGGCTAAAACAAAAAACTAGTTTCATAATAAATGGGCTAAAAAACAAACTAGTATTAAAGTAAATGGGCTAAAACACAAACTAGCTTTATAGGAAACGGGCTAAAATGCAAACTAGCTTAATAGTAAATGGGCTAAAACAAGAAACTAGCATTAAAGTAAACGGGCTAAAACACAAACTAGCTT
>JAQQZR010000010.1:12367644-12409675 GCA_030068235.1 Notoglanidium macrostoma | reverse complement strand
AAAAATACAAATAAATAAATAACAACATGATAAAGTTGTGTACTTTACTCACTCATTTACTTCCTCCTTACTGAATCTACCATGTGCTAAAGAAGAAAGTCATCTGTCTATCTATCTATCTATCTGTCTATCTGTTAGTAAGAGCAGAGAAAGGAACATATAGGAGTGATCAAAGAAAAAAATGGATGGAATAAATAAGAACAGAGAGAAGAATAAAAGAAAGAAACATTAGGAGAAAACTGGTGGTGAAGATTGAAATCATAAAAGACAAAAGAGAGAGAATGAAATCAGGAAGGAAAACAAGTGGAGAGATGGGGGGAATGAACGGAAAAAGAAAATCTTTACAAATGATGAAAACTAAGAATTATAAAACATTCGTGAGGAGAAAGAACGAAAGAAAGCATGCCAGAAAAAGAAAAGCGGGTTGGTGTAACGTTACAACTTGAAAAGTTTACAGCTACCAAAGATACTATTCAAACTATTACGACATCCAAACTTTTATATATTATAACAAGAAACAACATATTGCTTATCTTGTAATAACATGATAAATTATTATCATAACATAAAACATTTCACTTTATAACGTAACAACTTGCCTTGTTATAATGTGAAATGTTACAAGATAATTTATTTAGAACGTGAGGAAACAGCGTGAGTACACCAGTAGTCCGTACTCGGGTGTTACTGCTCGGCCGAAGAAAGAAAGGAACATTTGATTGCAGCAGAAAGCAAAGAAAACAAGAAGGAATAATGAAAAAGTGATGAATGAATGCAAACAAGAAATAAAATCAGGAAAATTTGAAAGAAAGGGAAACAAAGCAAGTAAGGAACGAAGGAACAAATGAAAGATGAGCGGGACTGAATGAAGAAATGGGAGCGAAAGAAGGAACGCGATGGGAATGTGAATGCCTGGAGGAAAGAATCAATAAAAAAAGGAAAAAAAAAAAAATGAATGAAAGGGGGGAAAAAAACACACAGGTGTTAAAGCAAGACTGAAGAGAGCAGGAGAAATTAACGAAAATGAAGAAAGCATTAAATAAGAAATAAATAAGAAATGAAAGAATGGAAGAGAAGCAAAAGAAAAGAAAAGAAAGAAAGGAGCCATACTGTAATACATTAAGTTCATGATCCTGGTCGCTAACTAGCAGTTTATGTTTAGCTAAGTTAGCTAGGTGATTTACTAATAAACCAAACAGGGCTAGCTAGTTTCAGCAAACAATGCACTAAAAACATGACATCACTCGTAGGAAATTGTGGATTATTATTTTAGAATGTATTTAGCCAAAATAATTAGCATTAGGTTAGCATGTGAATTAGCATCCACTGTTGTTCTGTGGCTTTAAACCGGAGGCTGCATGAAACTGTGTTTTTGTGCGCATTTCCTATATAAGTGCCGGTGTTCTGATGTTTACGTACTTGCGAGTGGGTGGCTAAATACTAGACCTTTGAGCTCGGGAAGAAAAACATGAGCAACATGCTTGCAGGCTTCAGATGTTTCGTGCTTACACACTACCTCATTTATGTATAATTCCTGTCCTAATTTGAACTGTAGTAGAATCACACACACACACATTTTTTTGTATCTCCTGACAGAAAAGTGATTACTGAAGTAGAACATTTGGGATGTAGTGTCTTTAGCATGTCTGATGTAATGTATGTGTAGTTTTGAGAATCCAGCAAACAAGAAGTCAGAAATGATTTAAGTGATTTTTCTCCCCCGTTGAGGGTTTGGTGAGTGTCTGCAGGGGCTTAGATCAATGCTAGCGTCTTGCTAATTCGCCACGAGGTGCCTTTTAAGCCGAAGCTGCTCAGATTGATCTCCGTTTGCTTCACCCCAAAGGCTTTGAAGCTCCAAAAAAAAGAAAAAGAAAAGTGATGTTCACCAACTTGTTTTTATCTCTCAGACGCCCAGGATTTGATCCTAGTCATCCCATTAAAAGGGTAATCTTGTGGGTTAATGAAAACAACTTATGTTTCAGTAATGATTTGCCATTATCAGTGTTAGCATTTGTCCTACAGGGGTTCAACTAGACCACTACATTTGAACCATAACCTTACAAGCTAACCCCTTTCTAGTAGACTTGAAGCTACACTATTTAGGATTTCTGCAGTCTAGTGGTGACATTGCAGTTTTACAACCGACTGAATGCCCCCTCCATTACCCCTCCCTTTCCAGGTGCGTATTAGAAGCTACGGTGGCCATCATGTGCCCGCAGCGCACAATCCAAAATGACATCATCATCTATCACTGCACCGAGGAGCCAGTAAACTGACGAGGTTGCTTAAAAGCAATATTTAGAAATTGTGTTTAGTTATTCAGCCTGTAAAACTATAGGTCATAACGTCCATGTAAGATAGTGTGGTGTGTTTCGCGTTTTGGTAGCCTTTTATTGTGGAAGATTATTTTTGTTACTTGGTCCGTGTAAAGTAACGTTATATGTAGCGTTATACTGCTAACGTTAGCGGGATACATTTGTTTTTTCACCCTTTTGAAGAGTCGGGTATACCACACAGTAACGTTACCGAGGTTACCGAGACGGGGAGACGGAGGGGACTCTGCTACTCAAAAAAGAAAAGCAAAGAGTGGACAACAAGAAGGAACGGAGGTTTGTATTAATAAAATAATTTTATGATATTGGTCTGCGCGATATGAACAATACCAACAGGACAGAAATGAGTATTTACACAGCAGCTCTGCGCTTTACCTGCAGCAGTGTTACTGTTTCTCGTATTAAATAATAAGTATCCTTCATTTTTACAAAACTTGGGCTCTCACTTGTTGGCCAGCAAATGCAGAGTCCTTTCCGGATTCCCGATTCACGCTACTGCTTGTACAAAACGTGCAAGTTTGCAACATGTCAGCCTAAACGGCTCATTCTAGGCATACATAAACACAACACAAGTATTTGTACACTAATAAAAACATACTTATGAATACTATATTCCATTTATTCTAATAAATTCCCCAAAACCCTGCACGGTGTGGCTTTAATTGCCTTCAGCGTTCTCATTGTGTAGCTCTTTGGTGAACTTCTGAGGTGAACCTCGTGCTAGCAGTTCTGCATAAGCTTTCATACACCGTTAGCTACATTGTAACTTTTCATCCATTTAGTCTTTTTGTCTTAACCTGAGGGGGAAAGAACAATACTATGGTAGTTGGTCCAAGCTAATTGCCTCATGCTAGCTCTCACTTCCAGTTTTTTATCAGTTTTCACATTCTTTTTCTTCTGGACCTTGACAAAAGGAATCGACATGCGAACAATTTTCCGCAAAATATTAATACGCTCGAGTTCATCAGCTACACCTTCCTGTGGTTCATGCTAGCTACTCTCTATTAGCTTTCACTCACTGTCAGCCAAATTAGCATTTCACAGTGAAGTACATTGTCAGGAACGACAATATTCTGACTTACTTATTGTGTTAAATGTGCTTTATAAGTAAAAACTTGACTTGAATAATTATTGCTGATGTGTACGATTAGTCTTCACTCTCGTTTTAGAGATCCTCAGCGAACAAAAGCTCATCAGTGTACATGCGCCATTAGTCCCGCTCGCGACTCTGTCACTCATTAACATTCATGAAGAAATAATGACTCTGATTAAGATTCTAAATAACACTCTTTTACACGTTGCCATGCCCGATTCCATCTCACAAATCTGTAAACTGCTCGACACTTCCATCACATGACGGTAGCTAATGCGCATCGCAGCGGGTGCTGATTATCCTTTTGGAATAAAATAACTCTGAATGTGTTGTAATTAGATCCTGGAGGCAATTAATGGAATTAGTCAGCCGTGGATCTAAATGGCAGAATGGGCTGTAATTTAATTTGAATACTGGAGGTTACATTTGCTTCTTCATTTGTGAAAAAAAAATCTAACTTTTACCAAAACACAAAATAATATTTTATGTTTTGCCCTGGAAAAGTCCTCTGAATAACATGGTAATATTGCAGTAGATGAGAACCGTGCAATCATAATTTTTTGTTATTTATTTTTTGAAAGACAAAGAACGAAGAAAAAATAATAATTTGGACTTCCAAATAAGGACGCAGATGGAACATCAGGCACGTGTGATTCATTTATACACATGTTAACTTCTTAAGTTATTTCAACATTTTTTTCCATGTCAAAAACATTCCTTGATCTGCAAATCCAATCCTCGGTGAATGTTGCATCATCCTTCACACGTTCCTGTGTTCCTGTATTAATCTTAATTACAGTAATAATAATGAAAACCACATTTCCACAACATGAAAGCAGCACAAACGGAGAGGTAATCGCTCTCAGAGACGAGTTAACCATGTAGTCTCTCCAGGGAAAACCCACATAATTACATTTCACCCGGCTTCCGATTAAACCTAACACTATTACACACCACTTTTTTTTTCTTTTTACCCATTTAGCATCAGCCACGTTTACAGAGGCACTTCAGCAAACTTGGAGTGTTCAAATATTTCGATGCACTTAAAAAAAAAAGAAATTTCAAGTGAGATTTTAAGGGTCTTAGTTGTCACTGAACTTTGCATAAAACACTAAAAGGAAAAAAATAAACATGAATGAAAGAGAAGATATAAAGTTAGCAAAATAAAAGAATGAAATGATGGAGTGAAAAGAATGATAAGTGGTGGGATAAATGAACCAAATAGGAAGAAGATAGCAAAGAAAGCTAGAAGAAACAAGGTAGAAAGTACAATAGAAATAAAGAAAATCTTAAAGAAAAAAAAGCAAATAAAACACTTAAAAATGTAAAGAAAGAAAAGGGGGAAAGAAAGAATAGATAGAGGGAAGAAAGAAAGAGAAAGAAAGCTAGAAAGTGTCTGAGTTCAGTGAAGAAAGACAGACTCTTGAGACTCTTGAACTTTGTTAGTGGTTCAGTACTCTATTGGTGTAAAAACAAAGGGGCAAATCCAGAGCAAAGTCACAACAACAAGCGAAGGGTCAGTCGATAAGCAAACAGAGTGCAACAGGCACAGCAAAAATCAGAAGTCAAGTCCAGCTGAGCAGTGCTAGAGGAGTGTAGTGCAGAGTGGGTTGTATGCTTTAAGGAAGGTAGGAGCTGGTCCATTTTTGGCTTCATTGGCAAACATCTGTTTTTTAAATGTCATTTGGGCAGCTATAGGAAGCCAGTGGAGGGAACATGGCCATGGGTAGTATGGGAGATCTTGGGAAGGTTAAAAACAAGTTATGCAGCTGTATTTTGGATCAGTCTCAGAGGTTGAATGGCATTTAGAGACAGACCTGCCAGGGGAGAGGTGAAGTAGTCCAGTCTCGAAATGGCAAGGGACTGAAGGTGCACCTTATTGTGGATAGAATTTGCTGGATCCTCCTACTACTGTTCTAAAGGATAAACCCCCATGAGCAAGTCGGTTTAGAGATGTGAGGGGTGAGAAGAACAGTTGGTACTCCATGCTTACCCCAAGGTTGCATGCAGAAATAGATGGTGAGATCTGAGAGTTGTCCAGGGAGATCTCATGATCTTGGCATGGAGACTCATCACCAGGGATGAACAATAGATCAGTTTTGCGCTATTGATGGGAATTCCGGCTGTTTTTAATGAGACAGATAATTTGGCTCAGTTCAGCAATAAGAGCTGGTTTTTTGCCTCCAAAAGTATCTATTCATTTACTTCCATTTCTGACTTTTGTAATTCAGCCAAATTTATCAATGTTTGACTTAATTTTGATTATTATCTTTACCTATATCACTTATATTATTCAGTGTAAATATATTAAACCTCATCATTTCCAGAGTACCATTATTTTTTACGCTGCATAAAATAAATACACTGCATAAATAAAAGCAGAATGTGATGATTTGCAAATCATGTAAACCCATTGCTTGAGATTGATGGAGCCCTAAAGGGAGACCCAGTAGTGCCAATTACTACTGGCAGTGCAGAGGGCAGTCTTTGGCCTGGTGTTGGATGTGAGGAACACCTGCCAGTAGACCTTTATCAGGTCTAATGTGGATATGAACCAAGCCTTCCCCAGCCTCTCGATGAGGTTGTCCACTTGGGGCAAAGGGTAGCTGTCAAACTCAGACACAGTGTTTAGCTTCCTGAAGTTGTTGCAGAGCCTGAGACTTCCATCGGGCTTGGGCACTACAACAATTGGGCTGGACTATGGGCTGGTGGACTCCTCAATGACGCCTTTATGCCACTTCCTCATCAATAGCCAGCTCTCTGACAATTGGTGTGACTTTGTTATTTTATTCTTGCATTTCTTGTATATATTAGATGAGTGATCTGTATGGTAATGACTGCTCTTCTCAGGCCTCAATGTCTAGCAGGCACCTAGGTCTTCCCCCAAACAGGAACTCAAAAGGTGTGAACCCAGTGGATCCTTGGAGAGTCTCCCGAATGGCAAAGGAACATAGGAGTAGGTCCCACTTTTGTCTTTCTGGATCTACCACCTGACATAGCATCATATTCAGTGTTTGAATGAAGCACTTGATGAATCTGTCTGTGGGTGGTAGACTGAGGTCTGCAGATATTTATTCTGCAGCAGCTGACATAGGTCTGCCATCAGCTTGGATAAGCAGGGGATACTTTGAGTGACCAGGCCTTGAGAATTCCCACTCTGCTTAAAAAGGAGGACCAATTCTCCTACTATGGCTTTAGAGGTGTCTAAAGACCTACCTCTTTCAGAAGTACTTGGACTAGCACTTGTGTATTCTTCACTTATTCAACAAAAAAAAAATTTCTGTATTACTTGCCAACAGTTTTTAGTGTGATAGTATTCTTAGCCCAGGTCCTAGTGAGCCAGTATCAGAATATATTTACTAATAGAGACTTCAAAGCACTTATATAAATCGCTCTGGATAAGGGCGTCTGCCAAATGCCGTAAATGTAAATGTAAATGTATTTCCATAGATGGCCTTGGGGATGTACTCACAGCCATGGGTGGACTTTGCAAGTGACCCTACCAGGTCCATGCACAGCTGCTCAAAGAGAATGTCAATGGTGGGCAGGGGAATGCGTCCGACTGGCACCACTGGATGAAATTTGTTACCTCTTCTACCATGCCAGACCAGTGGAAGTGATACCAGAGTTTCTCCAGGGTGTTATGGTCTCCCAGGTGGCCCCTGAGCGGGTGGGTGTGGGGTTCTCTGAGCTGGGTACAGTGGTAATACAGCAGCCTGCCCTTGACTGTGAAGTAAGTCATTGGAAGTTCCTGATCGAGGTGTTGTTTTTCCCCATCGACATCCAGCACCTGGCCCCAGCAGAGTTTGAGGCAGTCATCATACTTTTGATCCCTCCCAAAATTCCCCTCTCCGACAGTATGCTTAGACAAAACACAAAGACGGTTATTGGGGTAGTGGATCACCTCTGCTTCAGCTTCGGTGGTGCTGTCCTCGTCCTGGGCCATGAGGACAGGTCGGGGGGGCTGTTGTGGTTGTTGTGCAGACCCCTTCCCCCTTGCCATCATTCGCTTTTTCTCTGGAGTTGTAGCAGGGGCCACGGCTCTGCCCTGTTTTGGAGAAGATTCTTACTGAAGGACTGATGTTGCTATGATGCCCAGTCTATCTGTTATCATTTTGACAAGACGTGGGTAGCCTGAGGCTCTTTGGATAAGACGCTTCTTGAGATAGGATCTTATTTCCAGTATAACACCTGCTGAAGAATTCCTTTGTGCAGTGTATCATCATGTTGCTCTTTCATTAAAGAGCCTCCAAACACAGATGTTTGTGGCTCCACTTCTAGTGCCCCTGATCCCACTTCTCCCTCTTGGCATTCTGGTGGTGGAACTGGCTTTTTGAACCTCAGGTCCAGTACAGTGGCTTCTGAGAGTACAGTATTGCATTCCATTATGTGGAACTTTGTTTCCATAGATGCACAGAGAGCAGTCACCACTTCTGTCACTTCTCCTGTGGTTACTGTTCATCCTACATTGTGGTGGGCTGTTGTTTTCTGCAGACACTTGCATGGGACTAGCATCTGGAGGCTGTAACATAGCTGAAATAAAGTGAGAAGAGTAACTCAGAAAATTATACTTTGCTTTATTATGTGATTTACAGATCCGTTCAGTTTATTCTTGTATATTATTACTGCCATTCACATCTAATATGAACCTCTAATATGCAATAATATAATAAATAATTTAACAACAATTGTCCAATGTACCTAGCTGCACGGATGTCCACATTCACCTGCTGAAGGGGTAGAGATAATTACCAGGTTAACGATGATTGCATCCATGGAGTCCAGAGCCCATTTCAGCATAAGGAATTATGAATTCCACTTCATAACACCAAGTTCCTGTTTGGGCCTCAGCTCAGGCATACCCATCTGGGGTTGAGTAGATTTCAGCTTCTCTGTGGATACTGCGCTATTATTGAAGAATTCCACTATCACATTGCCCACAGTTCACCTTCACCTTCAGGGCAGCTCTTACAATCAGGCTGATTTTGCTGACATAGGTGGTGGGTCCATTTCAAGGTTTTAATTGCAGTCAGTTATCACCCAAAATGCCATAGCTTTTTTAATCCTTTTTTGTGGTGAGGTATGTTCTCTATCATTGAGACATGGAATGTTTATTAGGGAGAATGTCTTCCTGCTTGGAATACATTGGATTACATTGGATTGAGAGCATGGGTTTAGCTTCCACAAATAAGAATGGTTAGAAATCATCTTAGCCAATTACTCATCAACTGTCTTCTGTCTTGCTGAGGAAGCCTCCTTGGCCTAGGTAAAGCTGCCATCCATGATGATCATAGAGCCATGAAGAATCATGCGAGTCTGAAGAAAATAAATTGCTTGTCATAAGCATAGCAATGGTGAAAAACCCATGTACCCTCTATAAGGATATACTCTCACCAATAGAACGGGTAGAGGCAGAGACCAAAAGAGGACCAAGAACTGAGCCTTGTGGAATGCCAGATTATTGTCGGTATAGAGCAGAATGTGGAGCCCCTCCATGTCACCTGATATGGTCCTCCATCCAGGTAGGAAGCAAACCATTTCCATGTTGTGTCAGGAGTTCTAAGACTCACTCATGAGGATGGAAGAGTCTTGTGGTTGACTGTATAGAAGGCTGCTGAAAGGTTGATTCAGATGAGGACTGTTGACAGTTTGGCTGATCCACTGGCATGAAGCTTCTCAGGGACAGCCACAAGAACACCAGAAATTTCTCTGGACTGTTACACTATGCTAAGCAGCTATCCATATTTGCTAATGACCTGAGTGTAATTAAACATGAATTATTTAGGATTACAAATTTAAAGATTAAAGATCATAATAGTTGGCAAATTGCTGTGGCATAAGACAAATAACATGATTTTACTGGTATATAGTCCACTTTGGGTCGGCAATGTATCACACTACCCTGGCATGGATTATTTTTCTATAAAAGCATGGTCTATCTTGAGTTATTCCTTGTTTAATGATTAGTAGCTGTTTGTCTGTGAAACCAAAATGTTACATTTGAATTATTAAAAAACAAAAATTAGATAAGAAATTTGTGATAACGGTGTGGATTTGTTGGATGTTTGCCATACCCAGCCTTTACTTTTATACAAGGCTATATGGCAGACACACTTAAATCAAAATTCTGCTTGATTCAATTAAAGTCACCTCGTATTCTTGAATCATTTTCAACATGACTCCCAGCTTCCTTTATGAGGTCCATCTTCTCAGACAGGGCTGAAAGTAAAATTGATCTCTGAGCTCATTCTGACTTTTAAATCACATAGCACAATAAGCCACAGAGAAAGGAGTCAGTGATGAATCATTCGGTGAATCATTGTGACCTTCAACTCTTTCACAAAGAAGTAATTTGTGTGAAACTCCTCCATTCTGAATGTCTCACAAAAAGGTCTGGAGTTCAAGTCAACTTAATTACGACTTAAAAGCTTTATTAACACTAATTTAGAATATTTTGATCTGTAAATGCATTTAGACAAAAGATTCTGTTATTTTGAGTGAACAGTAGGTGGGTCAGTTCATGGCTGATATGTCCTATTCAGTAGCCCTACCCCAATTCAGTCCTCTGTTTTGTAACATTTTGACTGTCAGCAGATAAAATATCTCATCATTTGTTAATAGCTCATCGTTTGTTAAACGGTAATTGAAATAAACCTAAAGAGAAAAATTAGAAAGTGTTCAAGTTCATGTGGCTTTTATTGTCATTTCAACCATATACATGTGGTACAGTGTATAGTGAAACGAGACAACGTTTCTCCAGGACCAAGGTGCTACATATAAGACAACACAGAAGTACAAAAGGTGCACGTGTGCAACAGAAGACAACATAAAGTGCAAAGTGTGCAAACGTGCAAACGCTGCAGACATAAGACAAGACAAAAACAGTCACGAGACAGTGCAGACATCACGAGACAAGACAGTGCAGCGCTAATCCGAATGTAATGTGCAATAGAAAAATGAAAAACAGACAACATAGATAACAGGATGAAAGAAACAAAGTACAAATGAAATAAGGAAGTCCTGTTTGGGTGCATGAACAATAATCACAATCCAGAGCTATCAGCATTTTCTAGAGAAGCAGATTGTGGTGAAGGTTTTGGCATCGCAGTCCCTGTTTAATGTGTTCTGGTTCTGATTATTTGAGCCATTTTTTTTTTTTTTTTTTTTTAAAGTAGAATGAATGTTCTAGAACCATCTGTACAATCATCACATTCTAGAGCCACCAAAACCATCAACATTTTTCTAGAAGCGCCACATCAACATTGAGTTGATGTGGCGTATTGAGTTTGAGTTGAGTTGAGTTGTGGCGTATTGAGTTTGAGTACAATCAATGAAAGTATTGAGTTTAGTAGTTTCCGGTTACTACAATTAAATGGTATACACACGGAAACTGTAGAGCCACCAGAACAATGAGTGCAATCAATCAATTGTGATCACTGTTGGGCCTTTTCAGAGGGTTCTGCTAGTGATCATTTTGAGTAGAATGAACGTTTTAGTCCCATCAGAACATTTAGTAGTGTTCACATACTGTAATTTTGAGACTGGGTGGAAGATTAAGGGTGGGGAAATCAGAGCTGCATGCTGGATTTTGGCAAATGGGACTCATGGTGAGTTGTGAGTCAGGGTTCTATGCAGGATCTGACAGATCTGGGCAGATAGGTGGGAGATTAGCTCACACACCAACATACACATCACACAAACATATCAACCCACCAGGCATCCAGATGCGCTGACATTTTTCAGCGCTGACACAGAAAACATCGGCCATACAAAACCAAGAGGAAAGTGGAGCGAGGACGGAATGTCTTAAGTAGGATTGCTCAATTAATGATTACTTAATGAATGAATGAGTCTCATAGCCCAAGGACATTTATTTATAATTTACAGAATTTTTTATAGATTCCGATTCCAATTCCACCAATTTATCTTCTGGTCACGTTGTTGATTATCAATACATACAGTCTTAATGGAAATGGACCTGAAAATCCCACCCCAATTATTTCACAAAACCCCAAATTTAATGCCTGTTTTTGTCATTCTCCATAAGCTTTACTGTAGTCCACTTTATTTCATTTTTTGTTTAATCCTTTGAGCTTACACTCATAAGTGACACCGAGTACAAGGCGGAACAGATCTACAACCTTTTAGCACTACTGTAACACCTTAATGAAGACAGTGCTGAGCAATAATTTGGTAAAAGTATGAACACACAAGCGTCACGTTGCACAGCCAGAAAAAACCTCCAGGTACATTTAAGGGATGTCTGATTCAATGTCCGTCCTGTTCCTGGGAGAGACCCTGGACAGCGGCTACTTACTCTGATACAAGCGAGGCAATCAGCCACCCTAACATTTCACATTTTTTTGTGGCAGAAAGTAGATGGAATGAAATTGCACTCCCACCCTACCTATTTCCTCATATGACAAGCATGACAATGAAAGCATGGACCTGGAGTGCAAACCTGCTGAAAAAAAGAGTTAATTGTGGGACAGAAGACCATTGTTTCTATAGTGGGGGAAAAGGGACTTTTCTGAAATGCCTGTAAGGTGAGCCCATGTCATGGTTAATTGGAGCACATCACTGACACTATTATTTGAGACAAATACGTGCAGCATGTTTGTCATTGTGCACACACACACACACAAAAAGGAATTCCAGCTCATGTCGATTCAAGAGAGATTCAGGAACTTTCTTGATAAAGACGCTCTACACAAGCCTTAGACAGAGGTCACTTAGGTGGTAGAAATACTACAGCGCATACACGCTCAAATAATTTGTTATATCTACTTGTTTTGTTTTTTTTTTTGTTTTTTTTAATTGACACCTATTACTATTAAATTTAATTATGTAATTCTACCATAAAATAAATGTGCATATCCTGTGCAATACATATGTGTTATTTTAACTAATAATAAATCCTTAAATCCTTAAAAGCAAGAAATAAAATGTGTACAGCTGTTGACTTGTCTTACATTAACGCAATTTATTTTCGCATTCGCTCATATCATGTTGGTTTACAGATTCATTTAGTTATAGTTCCCCCCAGGGTTAACATACAGCGTGATTTGATTTTGATTTTGTATAAAGGCCTGAATAAAGTCAAACTCCACGCACTTGCATCAGGTTTCGGAGTGCCGACATTCTCATGACGTTCCATAACATGATTGGCTTACATTAATACTATGTGAATTGATCACACTCACTTTACATAATTCAATCAAACAATTCGAAATTTGTTTAAATTAAGTTTAGTATACGTATATTACCTATATATTCTGTTTATTTAGCGTATATGACTAACATTCCCCCAAACCTCTTTATTTCAAAAATATTTAAATTAAGAAATATATTTAAATACCTCACACTCAGGCATTTTTGCTCTCAGTTATTCATGTTACAGTCAGGTTGATATTTCCAGCTATGAATAACTTTTTGTAAGAAGAAATATGTTTGTACTGTAGCTGATATATGTTTCAACCGGACAATTAGAAAGGTTTTTTTCTCATTTATAACGTTTGGACAGTCAAAGTGGCAAAAACAGCAAAATGTCACAAACAGCAACTTGCTCAGCTTTCTGAATTACCAACATAAAATTATTGTGTTTAAACAAACTGCCACAGATTTATGTTCAACTAAATTGAAGTATAAATGTACAACATGCCAACGCAAAAGTTTTTTTTAAATAACCTCAATTTAATTTACACGAGTAATTTGTATAGACCCCGAATTCATTATTTCGAGTGTATGATGTTCCATATGTGATGCCATCAACATAATGTGAAAACTACTACAAAGTTTTGCTAATGATGTAGAAATCTCCATAGGGTTTAGCTTCACATCTGACTGATCTTCTGAAATGGTATAATCCATCTTGAGAACTTTCGTTCAGCTGGCGCAGGTTTACTATCAGTTTCCAAAATGAATAGCAGCTTTGCGGCAGAAGTTTGTCTTATGATACCCATAAACTCTGGAATGTTGTTGCGGAGGATATTAGGAATTGTAAGTAGTATACTTATACATATTGTTTATGAGTGGGGATTATAAAACACTGAGATTTTGCACTCAAAATAAGAACTGCAAAATTTTGATTATTATTATTATTATTGGATTAAAAGATAACCTAGGCTAGGCCTAACAAATCCGCACTCATTGTTTAACCATGTGGCGTCCATAAAAACATTTATATGCCATGCGAACACCATTGACAGTCCTCTCCAAAAGTATTGGAACAATGACAATTTTTGTTCTCTTGCCTCTGTACCACCACAATGCATTTGAATTAAAAATGATACTTATATTTATAATTATGTTAGTTTGTTCAGTTACTTTCGAGCCTCTGAGGAACTTCCTGAAAAATGCTTTTAATTCCTAATCAGTTAATGCAAAATTTTTATTAAACCCCTTGAATTAATGCTGAAGGTCGATCAAATCTTGATGACTTCTTTTCCAATCCGTTGTTTTGGTGTACAGAGGCAAAATTCCAATACTTTTGGATGGGACTGCATATATTACTTCTATTTTTATCTTTGACATGAACTAATTGTATGTAAAGAGATACAAAAGCCAAAGCACCTCTGGTTATTTACACCGCACAAATCCCCAGTAAGCTGGCGTGTTTTATTTTAGTGATTATGATGAAAAGGTTAATTGAAATGGCATCGTGGGCCAAGGGAACCGATGAGAAATGCCATGATGTTTTATTAAATGCTTCAGACGATGTTCAGTGGGTAAATTTATGATGGGAATAAAACTTTAATTCAGTTTGCATTAATGTAACTGATTCAAGTGCTACTCACAGAGGTGTCTTGTTTCCTACTTCCTGGTTTTCCTGGCTGCTTTGCTTGTTCTGTCTATATTCCACTTAGTAATATTTTTACGTTCCTCTCTACATTAGCTCCTAGCTCTAGCCTCTAGTGTTAGTTCTTTGTTTTCAGCCTTTTTACTTTTCAGTCCCACGTTTCCTCGTTTGAGTCTGACTGTTTCTAATCCTAGTCTCCTGGCTTAGTTTGTAATCTCCAGCTGTTCTAGTTCCTTGTTTCAAGAATGAATCTCTAGAACTAGTCCCTGTCCTTGAAACCTTGTTGAGTTGCGCTCTAACTAGTGACGGCTCAAATTCCACTCAATAATACGGATCAGATCTTGAGGGAATGAGATTTGTTGATTTATTTAACCCCGATTAGGGCTAAATTAATAAACTGCAGGAGTCACTTCACACTTGCTAGGACGTATAATAATAATGTTGCCAGTTATACATTAATTCAAGATATCAGTCTTAACGGAGTGCGACCTACATTATTACTACATTATGTGCTTACATATTAATAATAGTATAATATGATTAAGCCATGTATAAGTCTCTGATTTGGACTTTGCTAAGCAAAGAACAAGGCCATAAATAACCCCTAATATATGTATAAAACCATACAGGAGGAATAAACCGTTGGTGCCGTGCTGTCATAGGGAAATAATCACTCTACCGCCTCGTCATCACACTACACCGTCACTCCTCGGTGCCACACAGACTGATTTATTACCTACTTATCAAACAGGCACAATATTGTCATCATGGATTTTTCTAAATATTTTATTTACTCCTTCGAATGGCTTGAGAGAAGGCTGCCTAGGTAGGCAACGTGATAGAGTAGTTCTCATTTGGTTGCCAGAATTAGGGGTTCTTATCAGCTCTTACCAAGCAGAGAGTAAGACATTTCAGGACTGAAGGCTAACAATTGCTTTGTGTTCCGGCTTTGACAGGAAATAAATAAACTGTTGAGTTTTATGAGTATTGATCTCTTACACACGACTATAAAACACAGGAGTTTATCAGTTCCAGTCGAATTTAAGCTGCTAAGGGCGAGAGATGTCTCGGCTGATCCTTATTCTTAAGAAATATTATTACTACAACAAATCATTATTAGCAGACAGTAGTAACAGTGTTAACCACTAACACCAGATATTATCCTCTTCTTTGTATTTGTGTCCGCGCTGTATTTGTTTAATATTAGCGAAGAATGAAGGAGTCTTTGTTAGAGGAATGCGATGAGATTAATTTAAAGCTTGCCTTAGAACAGAAGTCCTTCCAAGCTCCCTTGCAATGGTTTCGTTTCCTCTGTAGCAGATGGAGTGAAGTTTTCAAGCGACCTGTTTTCTCAGCTTCGCTTGCTTCCTTTTTTTCTTTTCTCGATAGGAAGACAAACATTTCTCCTTCCAGACTTTTGGGAAGATTAAATTCAATTTGTCTTGCTCTGGCTGCGTGTGTGGGAGGCACGGAGAGGGAAAAAGAAGACAAAATGAAAGAAACAATGGATAAACCGCAAGCAAGAAGCAATAAATAGTTTCGATAGTGTTAGTATTCCTACGTTATTTAAACAGTGAGCGTACAGTGTTTGATCACATTGTGTGGGTTTCACTTCGGATGCTTTTGGCTTTGTTTCAAATTTGTATTTCTGTACTGCTTGACCTTTAAAGGGCTCAGCTATAAGAACCAACCAGAGCTGACCCTTGGCCTTCGTCTCTTTCATCTCCACCTTTAATCTTTTGCCTTGAGCGGTTTGGTGGGAAAACGACGGCACTCAAAGCAAAGAGTTATTCCATAACGTAGTAGAAGAGGTGATTTAAAAGCAACATAAAAATGTAATAATCATTATAGAAATTTGTTAAATTATCTCCTTATTAAAAAAGGGAAAAAAGTAATAATTGAGGAAAATTACTGAGAACGAATATATATATATATATATATATATATTTCTATTTTCTTGAGTTCGAAGATCTAGTTTCCATATTATTTTGTTGCAATCTTTCGATTTAATTCTTGCTTCCTGTTTCATTTACATACTCCATTTCCTGTTTCATTTTGCTCTCTGGTTCTTTGTTGGTCATAGCGATTCTAGTCTATTTTTTTGTAGTAAATGTGGAAGTAGTTATTTTAGTTTAAACCTCCAATGTTTTGCGGTAATAGAAGTAAATCATTCTTCTCTCCAGTTTTTTAAAGTCGTTTAAAATTCATTGCTCAAATTCCTCTGGTGTTGCCCAGCTCAATATTTCCCCGGTTTTGAAGAAGTCCTCTTAAATTGCTGCCTGATTGCAGAGTTCCTTAGTTCAAGTAGTCAGCTTAAAACACGAAAGTCGAAGGTTCTCATTTCAAGGCGTGACTTTAAATTCATCCTAAATTTAATAGGATTTCCTTAATAGACATCGTAAATTAGGAAACGTGAAGTAGTCTTCCTAAGTTCGGGAAGGTTTCGAAGTTTCGAAATGAATTTTCAAGAGGTCTCACCAGTTTTGAAGTGGACATCTTGAATTTTTGCCCACTTTCAGAGATTTACTCTCAATTTCTAAAGTAGCCGTTCTAAGTTTAATTTCTAGTTTTGATGATTTTCAACTTTTAAAGTTGGTTAAATTTGTCTCTCCACAAATAAGTTGTGTCATTTATGGCAGAAAGACACTTATTTCAAGTAATTCTTCTAAGGGAGTTTTGTTGTTGCTTGTTATTTTCAAGAGTACAAAAAATATTGAGATTAACATTAAATTACTGACGAGAGTTCCTCAAACCTTTTTAATTATCAGACAGAAACAAAAAAGGGGAATTTCTCAATTGAAAATGTGCCTCCAGTTTTTGAGTCGCCCTAAATTCTACCCAATTTCTGCTTACTTATTACCGAGTTAACATACTGAGCTGCTTACTGACTTACCTACATGCTTAATGACTTTTACAGATGTGCAAGTTAGCCATGCCATGGGCACTAACACTCCCACATACCATCACAGATGCTGCCTATTGAACTTTGTTCTGCATGGCACTTTTCCTCTTTAGTCTGGAGGACACAGCATCCATGATTTCAAATGTGGACTCGTCAGGCCAGAGCACACTTTTCCACTTTGCGTCAGTTCATCTCAGATGAGGTTGCGCCCAGGGAAGTTTCTGGATACCGTTGGCCTTTGCTTTGCATTTGTAGACGCAGCGATGAACTGTGTTTACCAACAACGGTTTTGTGAGAAATGGTTTGAGAAAGTGTTCCTGAGTCCATAGTAATAATGTCCTTTATACAATCATGTCCTTTTTTAACACTCGATCATAATCCCATTGCCACACTCATGTACATACTTACTTTCTTACTTATTTACATACTTCCTTGAGTATTTACTGAGTTACTTACCACTTACTTGCGCACCATTTACATGCCTACATTACCAATTTGCTGACTAAATTAACGCTCACCATTTGACTTAGTTACCTACCTACATACTTACCGATTTACTTTGCCTACTTAATTACCTTCTTACTTACCACTTAATTTCCTACTTACTGCTTTCCAACTTACCCATTTCTTACCTATCCTACTTTATCTTTATCCTACCCAATTATGAACTTACCAACGTACTGATTTATCGACTCACCACTTATTTGCTCACTTGCTTGTACAGATCATTTCAGTGAGACTTTATATATTTTTTTAATTTATTGATCTATTTATTCGTTCATTCGGTCATTTATTTACTTCCCCCTAATTTCACGAGTGCTGATCTGTTTTAATGTTGCCACCTTAAATTGATGTGTTTATCTTACATCGGCGACTTCCCTGAGTAATGAAACATTAATCTTAAAGATTGACTTAATTTCTAAGAATTTTCCAACACACACACACACACACACCAAACTAACACCCGCACGTCATTTTAATAGTCATTTAAAGGTGTTTAGTGTGATAAGATTGTGCAGTTTCATTACTGACTGTGTGTATAGAGGCCATGTGGCTGATAGCAGTGTTTACTGCGGTTGTTTTTTAGAGCAGGATTATGATTAAACGCTTGAGGACGGCGCAACAATGAATAAAACAACGCTAAACCTCGCTTGAGGGGGGAGGGAAATGAATCTTAATAAGGACACACAGCTCGGGCTTTACGCATGACTGTGTATCGCGGAACAGTTTGTGTGTGTGTGCACGCAGTGCTATGAGGCATCGGAGGTGATAAATGCTTGTGCACATTGATATGGCGCCCGGTTTGATGATGAAATAGTTGCCTGGTGGCAGAAATTAAAAATGAAGTCCAGATTCATAACATGCACACTTTATAATAATCACACACACACATATATACACACGCTGCTCTTAGTGGTTAAGCTATGTGGAGGAAAATGCTCAGTCAAGAAAATTAATTCTAATTGAATTTCTCACAACCAGCGTGATGCATGCGCTCTAATGACATCATTGTTCAAACGCTGCGTTAAAAATAGCCGCCTGGAGAAGTACTGTGAAATTACTCATCCAGATCTTAACAACAAATTTTTTTTTATATATTTTTTTGTAGGCATGTTTTATCTGTAAAGCTACAAGTGTGGTTTATTGTTAGCATTAGCTAACTCTGGCTTACACACTTATTTGAGGATTTGGGGTAGATAACTGTAGATTATTATGAAAACTCAAAAAAAAAAAAAAGGCGTGTAAATTTCTTTTTATAAACATTTTTTGTATACAAAAAAGAGAACGGAAGAAAGAAGGAACAATGGACAAAAACAAATTAAAATTTTAATGGGAAAAAGAAAAAAAGTTGAAAAAAAATGAAAGGAACGAAGCAATAGGTGAAAAATGTAAAGGAAATAGTTAAAAAAGTAGGGGGCACAGACATGAACAAGGAAAGAAGAAAAGAAAGGAACAATAAATAAATAAATAAATAAAAAAAAAACAATAGAATAATAGACTAAAAGAAAGAAAGAAAGAAAGAATTTAAAAAGGAAGGAGGAACGAAAGACGAGATAAAGTAGGGAAATAAATATAGGTAAACTAAAAAAAAACCCAAAGACAAATAAGACATACTGAAGCGAAGAATACAAGAAAGAAAGAAAGAAAGAATAAAAAAAGAAAAGAAATACATTAAATGAGTAAAATAAAGAAACACTTGAAAAATACGGGAAAGAAAGAAAAAGAAAGAAAAAAAAAAAACCCCAGAAGAATGAACACAATGATGAAATGCAAACAATAAAGGAGTGGGCGGGTCTTTTCACAAAGAAATTTGCAAAAGAAATGAAAGGAATTCGATTAAGGGCATGGTTAAAGAAAGAGAACGAAAGAAATATGGACGAAAGCAAACAAGGAAGGGGACAAATGAACAGGATGAGAAAATGCAACACAATGCATGTTTTATTAAGCCAGAAAACCTGCAACATTATTATTTGTCCCGTTAATAAGCCAGAATTGAGCTGAATGTGTTTACATGCTGGTTTGTGTGTAACGTGCCTCACGTCTTCCACGTGTACACGTGTACAATTGGGGGAAATTGCTGAGTGTAATGAGTCTCAGAATGGAGATAAAATGGATGGATTCGTGCAGGAGCTAACGAGCAAGGAGACTTTCCTCACATCTGGGTGATTAATGGCAGAGCAAATACCCAACAGCAGCATACAGTGTGTAGTGCAGTGTGTGGTGTGTACTGCGTCACGTGTGTTGTGTAGTGTGTTGTGTTTCGTCCGTGTTGTGTAGTGTGTAGCGTGTCATGTGTAGTGTGTATAATTCAAATTCTCTGCCTGTCTCTATGTTCAACTGTCTGTCTGTAAAACATTTTTAATATGACGCATTGATAATAAACAGAGGAACACATGGTTATGTAACTGAAACACACACACACACACACACACACACACACACAGTGTTGGGTTAACTTTATGGATGCTGTAACTTTGTATTGAGAGGACAGAAGTGTGTTCACTCTTCACCCGTCCCCATGGCAACGCCATCACAAGCGCCCTTGATCCAAAGCAGAAAGAGCTATTGAACCCAGTCTCACACACACACACACACACACACACACACACACACACACACACACACACACACACACACACACACACACACACCTTTCCACTCCGCTTCTCTCACTCTCTCTACCAAGAGCCCTTTTTAATTCCGTCGGCCCTCACACACTGCAACACTGTGCCTGTGGAACGCACGGATCCGATTGGTGGAACGAGGCGTTCGGCTGCGTCTCATTTCCATCAACACTTCTGTTCACCTCGTTTCACTCTACTATGGACGGCAACGTTCAGTGTAATGTCCACGATGTTCGACGATACAGTCAGCAGCGGCGTAAAGGAAGTCCGGTGCACAGCTAGGATTTCAAAAGCTAATAATAATGATAATCGCAAAGAAAATGACCTTCTTACGAATACGCCGATACTGAATAATTCTCTTTTTTTTTTTTTATACTTAAACATGTTTAAATCGCTTATTCATATTCAGAATTTTTCTTTGATCACGACATGACATTCTCCCTTTTTTTTTATTTCCTCGCATTGCCGCTTTTCTCTTCCTTCTGTTTCGAGGCCATGAATAGACCGACTGCTTGGTAAGTGATGAAAGTAAGGTCGCTGACGAGTCATGATATCGGGAATAAGGCATTAAAAGTGACAAAATGACACGAGGAGAAAAGTACAAGGTAAGAAAAGAAAGAGAAAAGAAAAAAATAGGTCGTGAGAAGGGAAAGGTGAGGAATAATAATCAAACAAATAGCGGGAGAAAAGCATTTGTTCGAGACGATCTAAATAAAAGTCCACCGAGTTTTCACCCTGAAATGTTTAAAATGGCGACGGCAGAACTTTGTTTCATTACAGTGTTGCGTTTGTGACGTTCGAGAATTCGATCCTGTGTCGGTTCTAGGCCGTAATTCCTTAAAGGTTCTTCAAAGGTTTGATGTAGAACCCTATAACAACGTGTTGCGCTATCCGGAAAGGCTTCCGAGAAACCCTTAGAAATATCTTTCAGAAACATTTGGACGGAACTTTCTTAGCACGAGTTCTCTTAGCACTGCTAGCGCTGACGCTAAAGGCGAACCGTGACCTAGCTCTTTAAATTCATAGGAATTGTGTGTGTGTGTGTGTGTGTGTGTGTGTGTATTGTCTCCTCAGCTCACTCAGGCATTATGTGAGTCATGCTGTGGCCAAGTCAGTAATCACAATCGACACGGCAGGTATTTTTCCGCTAATTAGATCAGGGACAGCTAACTCGCGCATATTTCCCTCGTAATTGGCAGAAAGTCTCGCTCGCGCTGGAGAGTCGGACTCGGATTATCATATTCACGCTCCGGTGAGTTAGCGCACGCACGGATGCGCACTCCAGTTAGTAAGTGAAGTGCAACTCGGAGAAGACAGGTTTGCCCTTAAAGAAACCGGCGCTTCCTTATCTCCTCTGGTTAAAGTACCGGAATTGCTGACGTTCCCGCCGAGAGGATCGGGACGCGTCCGATTTCTGCAGCTCAAGCGTCTTTTCTGGAAATGAAGCCGTTAAATCCCGTTAGCTGGAAAATCCGAGGGTTTGAGATGCCGCCCTGGTCGGGTCTGATGTGGCTGAAGAGGTCAGAGAATGTTGGGTATTAGTAAACGTAGTAGTAGTAATACAGTTTCCCAAGCTCCGCCCACTGCTCCTGATTGGCTGCCTTTCTAATTCGATACTTTTTATACTGTTTGCGTTAGCTACGCCATTCGAAACGCTATCGCGCAGAAAAGAATGAATAAAATACATTATAATAAAAGAAAATCGAATAGTTATGAATTGTACTGAACCCAAAATGGCTAACGTACTAGTAAACAGGATGGAGCCTGTCTGAAGCTGTGGTCTGATTGGTTAGGATGAGGGCGGAGTCACCTTTCGGGCTGGGGTTTGTGACTGTAACTCTAACAGAAATTTCACTTCACCTCCGACCGCGTATGAATCGTAGCATGTCGGAAGCGCTCGCGTGAAGGAAATTCCCACATCGTACCTTACGCAAGTTGGCGGAAACGTATTCCGGGTTTGACCTCTCGTCTCTGCGCTCCGGTTCGTTCGCGGTGAAATAAGCCTCTCCATATCCGTGCTGTCAGTTTGATCTACGAGCTTCTCCGTGGCATCTGAAATTCAATTAATACACAGCGTTGTGTACAGCTACATGCTCACGCAAACAATACATCACCATGACAGCGGATCAGGAGCGACACCGTCACCACGGCAACACATCAGCCTGGGGGGGTTAAACACGACTCACAATACAGGGGGCGGGGCTTCGTTACTTTTTAAAACTCTCAATTTGTATGTTTCAGGGTCAAAATGTCTGAGAAACAACAAATAATTTCCCAAAAAGCTAAGACATAGTTTATATAGTACACTATATTATTATTATTATTATTATTATTATTATTATTATTATTATTAGGTTGTTGTTGTTGAATCAGACAATTTTCAGACAAATTTTCTTCGGAAATTCTGGAATTTCTTTAGGAATCAACCACAAAAATCTTTTTAGAAAATGAGGAACTTTTTAAGGAACCAGAGACGTTTTCAGGAAACGTCTTGCAAACTTTTACAGGAGCTCAGGAACTTTCTTAGGAACCACTGAAAAGTTTCAGGGACCCAGGAATTCTCTTGCAAACCTTTTCAGGAACTTTCTTGGGAACCAGGGTTTTTTTTTTTTTTTTTTTTAGGAAATCAGGAACTTTCTTGCCACGACCTTATATAGTACGATAACGTGGTTATAGAAAACGAAAGGTCACGTTCTTGTGAAAACGTTCAGGGACTCTTTCAGGAACCAGGAAGCTTCTGTAGGAACCAGACACTTTCATATCACCGTCTTGGCAAGAGCAAAGCAGTGAGGAGAAAAAAGATGGAACTTTCTTACAAACGTTTAGAAACTTGGGACCTTCTCAGGAACCCAGGAACTTTTTCAAGGTATTTGTTACAAACCTTTGGAGGAACTTTCACAGAAAGAGAGGAACTTTTCCAGGAACCCAATATCTTTAACATTTGTAGGAACTTGCTCAGGAACCTGGGAACCTTTTCAGGAACCCAATACCTTTGTTGGTCATACAGTGAACTTGCTCAAAACAATGAGGATCTTTTTCAGGAACCCAAGAAGAAGATGAAGGTGCCAATTATAAACGGCGGGGTCAGGCCAGGAAGAAAAGAAACAAATATTTTTTTTTAAAGGAGTGATTAAAAAAAGAAAAAAAGAAAAAGGGAATCAGAACCATGACGACAATGTGAACATGAAAGACAAAGAAAGAGTCAAAAAAAAGGAGACGGCAGGAAAAATGGATTCTTTTATAAATATGAAAGGTGAAGATGCTGATTGGTCACAGAATTGGCTGTTTTAATGGGAAAGTTTCACATTTTAAATAACAAAGTGGATCAGTTTAAACAGTATAAATTGTGTGTGTGTGTGTGTGTGTGTGTGTGTGTGTGTGTGTGTGTGTGTGTGTGTGGTAATTACAGCTCATTGGGTCGACACTTGGATTTAGAATCTCTCCCTCAGCGTGTCTGATGTTATTAAACGGTGATAATGAACTCCAGCTTTGTTTCTTGTGTGCTGTACTGCAATAGATCTCAATCTAACAGTGCTCTGTGTGTGTGTGTGTGTGTGTGTGTGTGTGTCACTCATAATGGTCTCCACAAACTTGTTCATTTCCCGTTTCCTTGGCAACCTACAGCACCCGTGGCTTACATTTTAGACCCTAGCTAGCAGGATTGCAATTCCTCAACCCACCACCACGAGCGCTATATTAAGAGCGTCAGTCTGTTAAACTAAGCATGTACGAAGGCAAGAAGAAGTAAAGGGAACGTCCGCAATTATCGATGGCATTTTGAACTCGAGAACTTTCTTAGGAAACGGAACTATTCTCAAGAACTTTTCCAGGTAACTTAGGTTCGATTTTTGTTTTTCCCCTCAGGAACGTTTCAGCAGCTTTATCAAGAACTTTTCCCACATCTCTTTATTTTTTCTTCTTCTTCTTTACGGACTTCCGAGCAACCAGTGAACTTTTTCAGGAACCCAATAACCTTCTTAGGAACTTTCTCATGAACTGTGAACTTTTTTTTTCTGGAGGATTCCAGAAGCTTACCTCGAGCCTGACCGGAATAAAGAGGGATGAATTAAAGAAACGTTCAAGCAAAGGTTTTCAGAAACCAGAGAACATTCCTACAAACTTAATTTTTTTCTAAACCCAAACAGGAACCCAGGAGCTATTTAAGTAAATCTGGAAACTAGGAACTTTAAAAAAATAAACAAAAACAAAAAAAACCCCAAGCATTCTCCAGAATTAGTTAGCTTAACCTAGTAGTTAACTAAAACCAGCGAATGCTGATTAAAGTAGCGGCTTCTGTTTATTTACGACTTTTAAAATAAGATGATTGTTGAAGATGTAGTTAGCATGTAGCTCATATTAGGTTGCTATCTGGCAATTTGTTTGGCTAACTTGAATGTTTTTTTTTTTATTATTATTATATGTTACACAAAAGTCTTGCCTTTTCTTTCAGCTATTTTGTGTTATAACTTTCGGTTTTGTTAGCTACATAGCTACAGAAATGCAAAAAAAAAACTTCACAAAGATAGCAATCTGTGAGGGTCTCTCTCTCTCTCTCTGTGTGTGTGTGTGTGTGTGTGTGTGTGTGTGTGTGTGCGTTGGAGGAAATTTTCACCTTTTTGTGATTAAGCACAGATCAGTGAACGAGTTAATTATCTGCGTAATCTGTTAAAAATCGCAGCCATGCTAATCAACACGTAACGCTCCAGCTCATCCGTCAACATTGCAGCTGAGAAAGGGAAAGAGACGGAGAGAGCGAGCGAGCGAGCGAGCGAGAGAGAGAGAGAGAGGATTCCGGAACGCTTGTTAGATCTTCTGCTGTGAGATATAAAAATACAGAAATAATTGTGCTAGCACACCGGCTTCCTGTCGCCTCCGTACGCTCGTGTTTACCTGAGTGAGGATCGCACGACTCTCTCTCACACTCTCACGCTCGCGCTGCAAACACACACTTGTTTGCGTTCATGCTGGCCAAGTTGGTTGGCGAGTGCGACGTTCTATTCTGAGGGTGTGGATCAATATTTGAACACGACTCGTACCGCACTAAATATAACCACGCCACTAGCTCGCTAACTTCATCCATCCTTTATTTTAATACTCAAACCTTGTCACACAGTGCATTCTGGGTAATTTGCTGACTATGGAGACATTTCCAGTAACAAATGATATTCAGAAACAGAATCTCCAAACCTTGTTTCAAGAACACTTTGGTTGTACACCAGAAGCTTTAATCGAATCCAAGAAAGTCTTTCAAGAACCCAGAACTTTTCCAAAATCCAAGAACATCTCTTCCTGAACCTTTGTTAGGAACTCGGGAACTTTTGCAGTAATCCACAGCACCCCGTTCTTCAGTTTCCTTTCCCCTGAATCAGTTGACGAATCAATGTATTTCAACTAAGCATCATCTGAGGATAATCCAGATAAGTGAAACACCACATGCGCTAATCTACGCAGGTAGGAAACAGGAGCTTACATCCTGCAGCCGGGCACGAACCTTGCAGGAAACTCCATCTGTAAATAAGGGAAGGAGACACACCTTCCTGCCCCTGTCTCCAGTATTTAAAGCTAGCTCTTGCTGTGTTAGCACATGTTAACTTCGGAAAGCAGATGGTAAGCAGGGCCGAGGGGAAAGGCGGGATTTTCGGTCAGTCAGAAATCTTTTAATAACCCATGAGTTGATGCTGTTTGGTGTGGACGGATAAGAAATCAGATAATTGGGTTTCCCACGAGACGAACTTGAATTATGAGCTAAGAAAGAATTCTTAGAATAAGGAATAAGGAATATGGTTTGATCTGACCCGTGTGAAAATCTCGTTTCGGAATCTGAATAATAGATTTTTGGAAAAAATTCAATCCGACTGAATCGGCCAAGCAAGTGACTCTTTTCCCTGCCTTTACAATAATACAGATCAGTTCATTTGAATAGAAATACATACCGTGTGCATATAGCCAATTTATGAAGAGGAATGAATAAAAAGCAATATGGCACGGATTGCACGTTCCTTTGAGTTTCTGCTGCGAATCTGCCATTCTTGCGCGGATCTGGTAGCTGTGGTTAAACTGTAGCCGTTAAGGTATTCGCATGGTCAGCGGCGACACTTAAAATAGTCTGTTTCGCAGAAACAATGCCTGATTAGTATTAGCCCAGTGTGTGCAAGAAAATCCCCACAACGTTACACCACCCCCACCAGTTGACACAAGCTTCATCAAGCTTTATTCTAATCGTCACTGTATAAGGTTTAATCAACAGTCCTGATGTGACGCTGTGTTCACATCACATCACGGCCGAGGTTGACATTTTTATTTCACCGCCAACGCTAACAGGAATTTATTTATTTATTTACGTTTAAGGTTATTTATATTCAAATGCATAGGAAACCTGTCACACACTGTTCTAAACTCAATTATATAAAACCACGCACAGCGTTTCTTTATAACGTATTGTGACAAAATGTCACAGGAAGCAGAAACGGGGCTAAGTGAACCGTGTCAGTCTGTCTGGGGCAGCTAAACGTTAGATTAGTGAAATCAGACACTGGCTGTATTCAAATTCTGTCTGCTTTTGAGAAAAATATTAATATATTATAAGGATCACTATACAATCGCTGCTGCTACGGTAATGCTTATTTCCGGCGCACGTATGCAACATTAATGCTCCATTAGCAGAACTTCCAACGTTATTAAGTCGTGGAGTGACAAGTGACACCCTGATCCCTTCGGCTGTCTGATCCATGCTGATGAGCTACGTCTGGTTGGGGTTTTCATCACTTGGAAACCACTTGCTCCTGATGAGGATTTGAAGATGGCTTTGGGCAGTTTTGCTACAATGGCTTTGCCATGATAACTTTAGGATTTGAATTCCCAGGTACGGTGTCCATCGGTGCTCGGTCGATAACTTTAACAAACTAGACTCCATGTTAAAACTATAGTGAGTTTCCTGGCTACACTATTGCACTCATTAACCACATAGCACAGAGTTCCGGAGTCACCCAGACGACGGTGGGCTCCCTTTTGAGTCTGGTCCCTCACAAGGTTTCTTCCTCATGTCCTCTCAGGGAGTTTTTCCTTGCCCATTAGGGATAAGTTCGGAAATTCATTCGCGTTGTGACGATATCGCTCGTTAAACGCGCTGTGCAAACCGATCATCTTTCTCCAGAATGTTAATCGAGAAGAAGATAGGCGTTAAAGAAGAAACTTCCGGAAGAGTCAAGCTGTAAATTGAAACCGCAGGGGGGCGGAAATTAAAGGGAGAAATAAAGAATAGAAACTGAATAGTTAAAGAACCAATGGCTCATTGGAGGATTTGTATTTATACCACTGCGCTGTTGAAGTGTCGGATTCGGTTTTGATGATTGATTTTCTATAACTGACAACAGTGATTTGTATGCAGACTCTCCATTTAAAGCGTTATATGAAAAAAACAACAACAAAAAAAAAACGCCCGACATTGTTGATATGGTGAAATTTTCCGTAAGGACATGTTTATTTAACATTTACGGAAGGAGCCTTAAGTGTCAGACGTAAAAGCCAACGGCCATCAAATGACAATCTGAATTATAATATATATATACTTTGTTTATTTTCCTTTTCTTTTTTTTTCTATAGACTCCATGCTGAGGAACCTAACACGGTCCCAATAGGGATTAACAATTTACACAGTACATCCAACAGTTTTGATTAAAAACAAACAAAACAAAGAAACATCCAGTAACAGCATGGCTTTTAATTTATGTATATAATGAATATAGTGTATAATTGTGTGTGTGTGTGTGTGTGTGTTGCACCGAAAGGGCGCATTCTGAGCGAAGTCTCTCGACTGATCTCCATTCTGCCGTATAAAACATGGAAAGTGGAAAGTGGGGTCTGGAATCGGATAATTGCTGTTAATGTGCTCTCCTGCAGAAATGAACTTCTTTCAGTTTAAATTGACTGTTAACAGATTGACCACAGCTGTGTCACGGACAGACGACGTGCAACGGAGACCTGCTGAGAAAAACAAGAACGCTCGCGCAAATATCGCGATCAGAGACGTTGCAGGGGTGGAAAAGAATATCCTAGAAGAGCTTTTTTAATATTACCATTTCATTCTAAAAGTGGATGTGCCCCTACATCCTATTCACTATAATATAGGGTACTTAAACACCATCAGCGCTCCACTATGGCCATGTCCTAAACCTCATTCCCTATTATGTGAACGTGTCCCAATTCACACAATAATATTTACTAGATCATCCACAACACTAATATTTCTAAATAATCCAGAGATTTGTTTCATACTTTTCAGGGCACTAGCTGATCACTGATTATAGTGCCTGATGTTGTTTCCAACCAAAGTCATGCCAAACAGCTGAAACATTGTAAATGTTTCACTTCATCTGGGAACTTTTTTCCTCATTCTTTTTGCCAAGTGATTAGAGCCGAAATACTATCATAACGCACGCAAATGCCAAACTAACACGCTAATGCAGCCAAATACGTCCGTGCAGTGCTAAATTTCATCCCGCTCGATCTCCCGAAGAAACACTCCGTCCTGAAATTGAACGAATTGGGGCTAAGCCCAGCGGCCGTTAAGAGCACACAATCCAATCTTTATTTTTAGAGAAGCAAATCTGCCAGAACCACAATTTCCTCATTCCAGTGCTAGAAAAATGTCTCCTGTGGTAGAACTGGAAGGTCGAATTTTTAGTTACGTGAAACTGTGTTAGTGAAAATGTGAATTAGTAATGCAGCCTAGTGTTTAGGATCAGGATGGAGCCATAAACTGGCAGAGCCTAGCACCTAGCCACAACGCAAACCGATTCACTTCTACCATTTGGGATGGAGCCTTAATGAAAATGGCTGCCATTCTAGTCGGAACGTCAACGAGACATGAATTCGTGTATTTTCTGTAAGACGGATTATTTTTGTCACGGGTGATTTTTGCTATGTCAGGCAACAGACGTGAAGCAGGCTGGTGAGCGCTGAGTTCTATGAAGGTGAGTAGACAGCAGTGTAAAGCCCATTTGCATACATATTCATGATCACAGAGCTGCAATAATAACGAGGCAGATCGAGCAATGCTAACTCAGCACGGTATGCTAATGCGACCGTCGCTCCGCCGCTTTCTCATTAAGACGAGACAAAAGCTTCTCCTGCAGGCTCATTTAGAGAGGCCGTGCCGAGCCCGGTTCTGTTCGCGACTTCATAACTCCGCTGATAAGTCACTTCCGAATCTAAGAAACGTGCCATTCTGTTAGCCTAGCTGATATGCGAACCTGTGATCTTTGACTTCCTCACTGGCGCATAATAATAATATCATTATTCTAGGCTCAGTCTTCCGTGAGGCGTTTGAATTTCAGCAGGATGTTGTTTTCAGCCATCTTTTAACATGATTATGTGTATACCTTCCTTCTTTTTTTTCTTCACCAAACCACGCACAAACAAATCACTTAGTGGTTTGCTAATTAGCCGAACTAGCAGGTGGCTAGCATACCAAGTAGACCAATGAAAAATACAAACACAGACAGAGACACGGATGCAAACAGACGGATTTAAATCCAACTGTCGTGTTGTAGACATTGTTACAAAATATGGTTTATTTAGCCTAGGCTGAAATGCTAACCCTGGGTTCTGATCAAAACGCAAGGTGCTAGTGCTTTAGAGAACCCAGGTGTGCTAAGGTAATTCAAACGCGACGGCAAATACTAGTTTTAATTCGCATTTTAATTTGAATAAAGTCTAGAATATGCTGCCATACTATACACCAGTGGTGCACGGTTCCCCTCAATATACACATATTAAAACAAACACTAATAATGAAAATGTAAATATGTGAAAAACAAATTGGAACCAAAAGCAATGCTAATCCAAAAAAATAGCTACCAAAACAGACTTAGTGGGGCTAATCTTTATTTCAGGTTGCCCTAGAAATGAGCCTAACTAGGGAACCGCTTCGCTGGTAATTATATCGCAGCCCACGATAAAATATTAGGTAATTATTTTTGCGCATATTAAAAGTTGATATTAACTTTAACTCGTTAGTGAAAAACTGAAAATTCAGTCATGAATAAATGTGACTTTAATAAGCGGCGTGTTTGTCTTTAGAGCGGCTTAGAGTGTTGGGGGGGGGGGATCACATTTAAATGATTTCTAAAAGCAGAATTAGACTATTCATCACGGAGAACAGAGCCGCTATCTCGCTCAGCAGCTGGGAGCTTCGTCTGGCTTCCTCGAAAAAGATAAACGCATCCAAAAATAGAAATTAAAATAAATAAATAAGCAAATAAATAAATAAGGAGGCAAACGACAACTCATTAGAGTGCATTTCATTTTCTCTCGGCTGGAGATTCAGGGTTTGTGCTCATTACACCAGCGCTTATGACTTCATGTTCTCCGCTCCATCCCCGCGTCCTTATGTAACGTCTCGGCCATTTTGAACGTTGAGCAGTTCTATAACTGGCGAGTGGTTTTTTAATACAACGTAGGCCACTTTATTGCTCCGTCCCGGACGCTTCCTTGTTTACTTCTATTTATCAGTGGTTATTGTTCTTCCTAGGACGTTGCCCATTTTACACTTCCATCCGAATACGACAAGTCAGACTATTCTTTTTATTCATGACTTCTTTGCGTTCTGACTATGTCCTGAATCTTAGTAAAAACTCTCACAAGAACATACAGTATGCAATTGTCCCAATGTTCTTTTTAGATCCCGGATGCGTTTTTACCGTAAACACAAAGAAGGAACGGTCATCCAGTTTATGAGTAAAGCTAAAAAACATATCGTTTTCACAATGCTAAACCGGAGGCTATGAGTTTCCACTACTTGATAGCGACATTAGCCTGCTAGCTGTTTTTTGTGTCTAATCCTGTCCCTGACAGCTAATTAGTACAGAAGACGGGTTGAACACGAAGGCTTCCTCATTATTCACGGGACTCATTACTTGGAGATGATTATGGCTGGCAGGAGCGTTGCGGCTAACGGAGTGTTCCTCGATGGATATTAACTCACAAATGTTTAATAAATAGAACGACACTTACAGCATGTAGACTTTAATCAAATTAACGGTGCATTCTGTCTTCAGTCATACAAATGAGATTGGTGCTCAAGATCAAAAATAACCCTTAAATTCAAATTTATAACCGAACACTTTTAGGTCGACAATCTTATCTGTATAACGTCTAAGAAAGGCGTGAAGTTCCGAGCAAAAGTTTCAGTTCCGGTCAAGATTCGAGTCCGTGTCTAGTTGGTGTTCTTACTCGAATATGCATAACATTAACATCGAGTCAGCAGACCAAAGATCGGCCAAGATATGAGCTCACTTCCTGTTCGGCAAGTGTTTGACATGAGAAATCGCCATTTCGTGGCCCACAATATCACTAGAATTATTTGTAAGGCAGACAAAAGTTATAAAACTTTTAAAAAGCCAAAATGCATTTTTGCTTACAACAGCGCCCATTAGTGGCCAAATGACACTAAAACGTCCATGCTTCCTCAGAACGGGCTCCATTCACCAAGCTTGGTTTTGATACATGAAAGCATTGGGGACATGTGACCTCATATCCTGTTTGGCAGCGTCGCCACCATTCCCACTTAATTGTAACAGGCTTTTGTCAAGGTCTCAGAATCTCACAAGATACAACCATCACATTTTTAAGGCAAACACATGAACATTTATCGGCCAAAACACGCTTATACTCAAGAGTGATCACATTACGTCTTGATGAAGGGGTACTGAGTCTGTTTACCAAGTTTAGTGTCAGTACGTCAAAGAGTGGCTGAGATTTGACCTTCCTTCCTGTTTGGAGGCTTTGCCAGCAATTTCAAAAATGGTTTCAAAAAAATGCATGCGATAACTTGGGTCAGAAGATTAGCTCTAGCAAATTTGGTGAATGTTTATGACCTGTAATAAAATCTCCATACAATCCAATATGGTGGACACTGATGTCATGAACTCGGCTTGAGCCGAGGATTCCGCCGGTACCTCAATTTCGAAAACTGGCGATACGGTTCCAAAAGTTCCATGCATGGATGCACCTCCAAATTTGACCCGTTGGTGGTGCTAAAGCACTTGAGTTGTTCAAACATAAAAAGTGGTAAAAAGGTAACAGGGGACTGTCCCCAATCAGTGCGCCAAATTTCAAACCCTTTTACCACATGGTTCTATGGGCTGCTTTAGATAACCTGGCCAGACGAAGAAGATGAAAAATAAGAAAAGGTAGAAACACAACGGGTGCTGACGCGGCCTCGCTGCTTGGCGCCCAATTAAGGCAACATCCAAAATGATGGAATTCACATCTAGGTAGGATTCTTATTCGAACATGATGACTAGAATCTTTTACGTTCCCGTCCCAATCTACAATCAATGACTAGTTAGACAAATGAAACAAATGCTAGAAGATATGACTAGGTAATGTTCTTGCCATGAACGTTGGCCATTTTAAGGCTTCATCCCAAACGCTATAAATTATGACTAGTGCTCTTAGTAGGACGCAGGCCATTTTTCCATTATGGCATTATTAGCATTCTTTCTAGCGCATTTCTTATTAAGTTCTCAAAGACTCTGATTGACGGTATAATTCAGGCCTAGTTTACTAGAACATAACTTTTGGGTTCTATCCCAAACCCGAAAATTCCTGCCAAATTTGTATTATTACTAAGACATCTGGAAAAATAAGGTTTCATCCTAAATGCAACAATTAATGACTAGTTTGTGTTTTTTCTAATGTTTGAATTAAAAAAATATTAGCGATCTCACTATAATGTCAGCCATTTTAAGGCTTCACCCCTTTTTCTTGGTAAGCAATAAACAATATTTATATTCGAAAAAAAATATATACTGCCTTTGATAAAAGTTGCGTACAATTTATTGACAGTCGGCTTCAGCCGCAGTGCATCTGTCCTTCTCCAAATGTAGTATAATGCAAATTTAAGTGCAAGGATGAGCAGATGAGCGCTAATCATCAACGTATGGTCATTAATGAGCACCTCCGTGTGGATTTAAACGCTAAATGAGATTGTTTCGGGGCAATTAAGCATTTTGTTACATCCTACACATCTCATGCGCCTGGTCTGCTGATATTCCAGCGTTGTTTCAGCGGCTTCAACAGGCACGTAGGAAGCCATGTTGTTTTACATCTAATCAAGATTAGCATAATTATCCAACATCATTCCAGTACTCGGCTCCAAATCCCCTCAGAAATCTTGCCAGGTTAGCATGTATTAGCCAACTAATGCTAGCTGGCTAACATAAGCTAACCTGACAGGAATTAAAAAAAAATATCATTTATAGATGTTAAGTATGATCACAGCTAATGCTAGCTGGCTAACATGAGCTATCCTGACAAGAGATTGGAGAAGATTGTAATTCAGGGTTGATTTTCTAGGGCATTCTGTGAAAACAAACATTTTATACTTCGCAGGAGAAAAAAAAAAAAAAAGCGGGAACCTTCTACAGGCGCATCCGGGTGAGGTGTCGAATTTGGCCAAAGGCAAAGGTCAGGTGACATCTTATTTCACTTGCTTGAAGCATAATGACAGGAGCAAGATGCCATTTGACCCTTGACCCCTTTGCTCTGTTTAGGTATTCTGGAGCGGGTGCAGTGCAAGATTCATCGTGAGAGGAAGATATGGTTGATTCTGGAGGTGTATAAAAGGAGTCATTAGCATGATTGCATTGTTTAGAGAAGATCTGTGGAAACGGAAGAGATCTCTGTATGTGTTACCCATAATGCACTGTGAGTGGTTGGTTTGTTAAATGTCTAATGAAACCCAGTTTTTTGTAGGGTGCTAATCTCACATGCTAACCTCTAATTAGCCTATGGACTAGCTATGAAAACATTTACAGAGTAATGAACCTTGCTTCTGTATCTACAAGCTGGTTTGGTTTGTTTATGCGATGTAGAAAAGGCGATAATGTGACCTGTTTTCCAAAACGGATTTGGCGGTTTCTTTTGCCTCATGTTGAGTTGATTAGTGTGCTAATCTTAGCATTGTAATGATGTATGATGTAAAAAAGCTCATCTTGTCCTCTGACAGGTGTCTTTTTTTTGTCAGCAAGGTAACACACCACAATTCTTAACATGCTGGCTAATAAGCTAAGCTAACTAGGTAGGTGGCTAGCTAAGGCCTTATTGCTCAATTATTTTAATGGCTTATTAAGACTATGCATTACTTAAAACTGAACCTAAGCCCCACCCACATAAACCAAGGTACACTTACACTGAAAAATACATAACTAAAGAAGGGGCTAATAAGGGATAACATATGCATATCTTCTCCCAGCAACTCTGTGTATTTATATACAACGTCCCAAAAGTAATCTCTTACTGAACACTATTTAGATGCGCTTCGGGATTTGGGACACAGCCCAGAATTCATGCCTAGGTAGCATTCTCACTAGCATGCACAGCCAGAAGCTAAAGCATTGCAAGCGGAGACAGCAGTTTCCTTCCCTGGTGTTTTTCTAACAGCATGTGGACCTTCCGTCATTATTTACCGATGCAGTTCAGCGCTCAGGTCGTGAGCTCATGCTGAGAGTGTGAAATCCCAGCATGCATCTCTCCAACTGAGTACCTGACAACAGCGATAGAGCGAGGGATCCATCAACTTCCAATACTTGCCTTTATTCGTTTTTCCCAGCAGGGCACTGGAGTCTCAGGGAGTTTCTCTCTGTCACGAAGTAACCGATAATTTACTGATACTGAGCTTCCTAATGTACAGTGATGGGGAGTGAAAATTAATTAACGTTTGACAACATTTCTTGAGGCTGTTTTTCCTGTAATGATCTGTATCATGAGTGTTTGAAATGAAGTTATAGTCAAAGCTATGCAGAATTTTAGATGTTGTTAGCTATTTGCTGTTAGCGATTGTTGACTTAATGCGACAGCAAGCATATAAAGCAAGAGGAAACTGAAAATGGTCAGACAAGTGAGAAATCAGTGTGGAAGGTGAAAGGGGTCAAAATAAGTATGGACGTGAAAATCTAACAACCAGATCGATTGCTTCACGCAGTAAACAGGGGTTAGGCCCAGTCACCAGAGAGAGTGAATTGGGAACCAGAAAGGGTCAGGGGGACATACATAGTGGAAGGTGAAAAGGGTCAGAAGCAATGACATAAAGATCAAAGCAAACTTAGCAAATATTTGGTTAGAATGATGATAAGAACACAATTATTGAAGGTTCCGTATGAGCTCATATATAAACACCATATACAAACTAATCACCAAAGACAGAGGGTTAATTAAGACCGACAACAAGGATTAACCAAGGAAAATGGACAATGAACAACAGAGAAACTGACCACAAAGGACCAATCACCGGGGAGACAGGAAACAAGGACCAAATAAGGAACGTGAAACCAAAAAAAAGGTCAATATGGAATGTGAAAAGGGTCAAAATCAGCTTCTTGAGGAACTCTGCAAACGTGTCAAAATCTGGGTGGATTTAACAATTCGGGGATCCGGAGTAAAAAAATGTAATGAAATATATTTAGATAAATTTAATATAAGAAAATAGATAAACAATCTGGGCTCTGTTAGGATTAAACAACCGATAGACTAGAAATCATGAATCTGACATCATTCATTTTATTGTGGCATTATTAATCTGTCTCCCATTTGACTGTTACAGATTTGATTTCAGACAAACAACAAAACAAAACAAAACAAACAAAAAAACGATTTTTCTTTCCAAAACAAACATTCTGGAATCTTGGAACAAAACCAATTCCAAAAGCAGCAAATGCCAAACCAAACGCAATGCCAAAACAAAACTTCTAAAAACAAATCAACAAACACGAATACTTATAACCATAAACAATTTGAGCCAAAAGCAAAGTGAATCCAAAGCAAACAAACAAAACAACCCTAAAGTTATTTCAAAAACAAATGGATGCCAAAATAAAAGTGTTTCTAAAACAAAAGTGAGTCAAAAGAAAAAAAAAAACAGATTACAAAACGAAACCAATTCCAAAATAAAAGATTACGATCAAGTCCAAAACAGAACTAATTCCAAAACATTAAGAAAGTGATTCCAAAACAAAGACAAAACTGATTCCATAACAAAACCAAAAATGAAAGCTGGTCCTAGAACCAAACCCAAACCCAAACAATTACAAGACAAAACCAAAAATGGATTTGAAATGCAAAACTAAGTTCAGAAGCAAAAGAAAATAGATGAAAAAGGAAATGACTGAAAGTAAGAGTAATAAAGGGTCAAATTACAAATTGGATGAATTTTCTTTTTACCGTTTGTCTTTGCAGCACTTATTATTAGATGACGCAGTAATAAACTTTCATATTCTTGCTTTGATCGAAGCTCTCTGTCGGATTTAACTCGGCTGTGTGTGGAGGTTGGGTCATCTGATGCAACTTTTAATCACACTTACTAGCATTAGCATTGGCGTCTGGAGCTCTGACACTAAGTCAGTCAGTCAGGACATGGTGAGTAATGGACTGATCTGACGCAGGAGACTGAGGCAATGTGGGCGAGCGTGATTCGTCCTGTTCTTGAACTCTGCATGGAGAGAGTCCAGCAGTTCCTCCTGTCCCTCTCCGGGAGAAACAGGTGGTCTGAACGCATAAATCTCTCCGCCAGTCCAACGTCCATGGCCGAGTAATCAATCACACACCCAGCGGAAAGAGAAATCACCACCTGTGTGCTCTGGGAATACACACTTTCACCTTCATACACACATAACGGCAAGAGAAACACTAAAAGATTTATACGGTATGAGTGGGGACGTAAAAACGACCGAAAATATTGGACTGAAAAAGTCATAACGTTCCGCCCATATGGGAAAACAATGTTTATACTTCCTCATATATATTTCAAATCTATTTACTGTATGTCAACAAACAACAAAAAAAAAATCCCCCGCACACAATGTATAGCACATAGTAGCGTGTATATTTCTATTTCAGAACAGAAACAGAGAAATCCATGAAACCAGTGGCATTGGGAATGACCCCGTTGTTTCATCACCATGGCAACTGAATCTACTTACAGCTACCTTTAAAAAAATTATGAAATTAATATGACAGTGCAAGGATCCATTCCAGTAACTGCAATGAACTGAACAACAGGCTGGTTGGTGGTTCTAGCGTTCTAAAAGTGTTCGATTCGGGGTAGCCTTTTTGGATCGTCTGTCCGAGGCAGTGCTTAAACTACGCACGGGTCAGTTTTTATTCACTGTCATCTAAGGAGAAAGGAGACAGGAGACACAAGCATGACTTGCCCGTCTCATGCCTCGAAAATCCGCCTAAACCAGGTAAAAGTGCTGCATTCTGGAAGAATAAAAGAGTTAAAGCGGATGAAAAAAAGAGCATCTGCCGTTTTTCGGAGAGAAAATTGGCGAGGCTGGAACGCTAACCTGAATGCGCTTTCAGAAATATGACAGCCGTCCAAGAGCCTGAAAAGAAATTTCAAGAGAGAAAAGAAGAGAGACAGACAGAAAGGTTGACAGACAAAAAGAACAGATCCACAAAAAAAAAAAAAAAAAAAAAAAAAAAAAAAAAAAACCTTAAAAGTTTAAAAAGAGCAAAAATAGAGTAAAGCTGCAGACGGTGTTCTCCTAGGTGCTGCTTGACATGACATGCAAGGCTAATGGAGCTTGGTGTAAATCATTACACACTTGGGATAAATAAATAAAACTACTGTATGAATATGTCATTTTGTGGCATTCATGGAGCTGTTATCCTTATAGCCCCGGACACAAGACATTTCATCTGATATATCTGATATAACGTAAGAAAAATCATATAATACTGGGACACGCCTCTGTTTTAGGCAGACTCCGCCCCATATGCATAATGTAAGGAAGCTGCTGATTGGTCGGCTGCCGGAACGCCCATTATGATGTCATCGGCTGTCGGTTGGAATCGAAATTTCGGAATGAATGTCGTTTATACGAAGGAAGAAAGTGAGTTTGTTTTTCACTTTTGTTCTTTTATCGCTATTTTAGGATCGTTTATCCAGATTGGCAGGAAATGAAACGGAGCCCTTTATTAATCCAGTTAACCCCGGATGAAAGTTTCGACCCTTAAATAAAACGGATTATTCCGAGCACTTTGCTGTGACCCCTCAGACGGGTCACGGTGCTCGCCGGTTTAATGCGCCGTTCTCGTGAGAGGCGCACGGATGCTGAGTTAATGGCCAGGTGATGTACGGGCTGTGTTTACCACGCTCCAAATTCAACTCGACTAATGGGCCGGTCATTTTCGCACTTAACACTGACCGCCTCGCACTTAATTGCGTAAGCGAGACACGTTAAGACGGCCGTCCGTTGTGTTCTCCATGTCACACACACGCGCGCACACACACGATTTCTTTCTATTACTTTTGTTTCAAGTGTTGCATCGCTGTTTTCCACATGCAAAATGTAACTCATCTCCTCACAGAACGCTTAGGAACACATGGATAAGAGAAAGGAAGAAAGAGGTAGAAAAAAGCAGAAAAATAATTCTGGATTTAAAGGTAAGGAAAGAAAGACATGGCGCCAAAAGAACCGAATTTTCTAAAGAAAGAAATAAAAAAAAAACAATAAATATGAAAAAGTGGAAAAGTGGAGACGTGTAACTGTGGATTAAAAAGGAAAACAGACAGAAAGAAAGGCATGATGGATGGATAGAGGTGTGGCAAAATGAATTGATAAAAAAGTGGATGGAGATAAGAAAGAAAAACAGGAAGGAGAAAGGTGGCAGTGAGCTGCAGCCTGTAGGCTCCGCCAGTAACAAAAGTTTGTGCACCCCCAGGCTACACAACGTGAGTAACGACGAGGCGTGTTCCTGTCTCACCCCAAACCCCTGTCCTTTAGGTGTTAGAACATAGCTTCTCACACACACACACACACACACTCACATACCTATTTCGCAGTGTGTGTCGCCATGGTTACCAAGGCGAGCACTCACTGGCCGGCACTTATTGGACACAATTGAAAAATAATGACATAAAATTGTCCTCAGAGAGACTTTTGCACATTTCAGACATGAAGAGAACTGGATTTTACTCCCTGTGGAAACGAACGTCCCACATTTATTTCATCAGCCCTTAAACACACCTGCCGTTTTGTTTCGGTAATCGCTCATTTAAAACCGGACACGTTCCAATAGTTCACGTTTCTTTTTTTTTTTTTTTTTTTACACGAGATGACTTTGATAAAACAAAACACCTGGTACGTATAATACATATGTGGTAAAAAATTTATTTTATAGTTTTATTTGCTGGAAGAACGAGGCCAAGAATCTACATTTGTCCATTTATTTACTATTTATTTGTTTGTTTTTGTATTTGTCCAAGGACGAGGTCACAAGATTTTGTAAGAATAGTGATTTTGTTTGTTCTTTCTTTCTTCCTTCATTATAACTTTTGCTTGTTCCAGGGATGCGGCCAAAAGTCTAGAGAGTCTTAATGATCGTTTGTTTATTTTGTTTAGATTTTTTGTTGTTGTTGTTACTCCGAGGATGAGGCCGAATTTTGGCCTCATCCTCGGAGTAACAACAACAACAAAAAATCTATCTATCTATCTATCTATCTATCTATTTTTTATTTATATGTGTACATGCATATATTCATACATTTATACACACACTGCAAGATCAAGGACAAGAGTTTCTATATTTTAATCATTTTAATCGATTTTTTTTATTATTATTATTATTATGCCAAACGTATTCTTATTTATTCCAAGGACAGAGTAAATGGCACAGCCTTCAATGTGTTTTTAACTATGGATTAATTTCATTTTTATTTTTTTTTTTATCCAGTCACACCAACGACAACACCAATGCCAATAGTCTAAAAGAAAGCCACAACGATATTCTGGTTTAATAAATAATTATAGTGGCTATTATAATTATATGTAACATGAACCTTTTCCGCCCACCATTAATGTGATATAGCAACCCAGAAATCTCAACTGAAAAAAAAAAAAAAGAAATGATTTAGAAAGAACAGACAAAGAAACAAATAAAAAATCCCCTGGTTGCACAAGCGTCAAGTCTTTCCCCAGGTTTTCAGTAGGATTTAGACCTGGGCACCGACTGCAAAACCTTCAGCCATTTCTATATTGACTTGGATTTGTCCTTTGGGTTGTTGTCATGCTGGAAGGTGAATTTTTCCTTCATTTCCAGCTCTCTAACAGAAGCCTGGTTTGTTTGTTTGTTTGTTTTAATCTCCAGTCCTAGCTGAGTAGAAGCGTCCCCGCGGCATGATGCTGCCACCACCATGCTTCACCATGGGGATAGTGTTCTGTGGCTGATAAGCTGTCTTGTTCTCGAATTATGCCAAAAATGTTCTACCTTGGACCAACACATTTTTCCCACATGGTCTTTCTCAACTCCCTACCCCGTAGCCCGGACGTGAGGGATACGAGAGACAGTCAGGAAATGAGCCAGATATTCCTGTAATGTTGCCGTAGGTCTCTTGGCAGCCTCCCTGATAAAAAATATCAATTTAGGAGGGATTTCCTGTACTTGGTAATACCTTATTTCTCATCTTGTTGATTACAGGCTTTCCAGTGTACATCCAGTGCTTTCTTTTATACTCTCCTGATCTCTCCTGATCCATAACTTTTGACAGTGAGAACCTGTACGTGAGTCGAGGATCATGGCTTTAGCAGTCAGATGAATCCAAGAAGATACTCAGAATTACTTCTGAACATGAGTTGGAATGTGATTGGTTAATTTCCGAGCCTTATTTCTTTTCTTTTCTTATTTTCCATTTCCATTTGTTTGCTCTATCGCGTTAAACGTGGACAAAAAGATCTGAGATGATTTATCTTGCTTTCATTTTCCATCACAAAATCCTTCAATTTTAACAGCAGATGTTTTTTATACCCGCAGTCTAAAAATAAGCACTGTAGTTACTCTATACGATCTAGAAAAGTCTTTTGTTTACTCCATGGGCAAGGCCCAGCTCGTTATTATAAATTTATTTATTCTATTTTTTTTTTTTTTTTTTAGGTTTAATCCAAGGACAATCCCAAACAAATTTCTTTGTTTTTTATTATATATATATATTTATCAATTTTTATATTATAAAAATATATATTTATTATTGATATATTTATCAAAGATGTATTTATTCTTACGTACTATTTTAACAAGGATGAAGTAAAGAATGTTAAAAAAAAAGGTTTTCATTTGATTTTTATTTAGTCAAGAATCCATTTACTGCTTTCATCAATTCTAAGACTAAAAATCAAGAAACGGTAATGCGTTAATTATGTTTGTTTATATATTTATTTAGTTATTTTTACTTCCACCAGGTTTGAATTTATTTGACTTTATTTAGTCAAGAATTTATTTATTGCTTTATTAAATAATAAGTTGGGATACAATGATACGAATAAGAATACAAAGCGATACAAGTCAACTTATTCAGATCATACCACATTACTGGATGATAGTATTCATTTATTTATTTTTAATTAATGAATTGATCTGGTTTCTTTAGGCAGGGCGTCTAAAAACCGAGTTAGAGTTACTCAGAGGACAATTTGGAGACTTTGGTGTGGTCTTTGTGATGAAAGGAAGAGGCAGCGATTCTCTGCAATTCGAGAGCAAGGGTAACTTTAAATAGTCACACTGCTAATGATGAATCGATAGGAGACAGAGGAGGGTGATTTAGCATCCCGTTCAGAGACTAATGACACTCCAGGCGCGAGATCTGCTGAGCGTTAATGCCGCCGCTGTTGGGGTTCTCCAGCATGAGGCGAAATCTGCCAATTTGTCTAAACACAAAAAAAAAAAAGACCAAATTTAGCTTGTACGGGTCCCTGGGGGGGGGGGGGGGGGGGGTTTAAAAAA
>JAQQZR010000010.1:12344105-12356790 GCA_030068235.1 Notoglanidium macrostoma | reverse complement strand
TTGGGGAATGAATGAATCATTTGGGGAAATAAGTGAATCGTTTGAAAAGAATCATTTGGGGAATGAATGAATCATTTGGGGAAATAAGTGAATCGTTTGAAAAGAATCATTTGGGGAATGAATGAATCATTTATAGAAATAAGTGAATCGTTTGAAAAGAATCATTTGGGGAATGCATGAATCATTTTGAAAAAAAATTTGAATAAATAAATGAATAAAATAAAAAAAAATTAAATCACACACACAAAACATACACTAAATGTGAAAATGAATTAATTATGTGCTTTTGGAAAAGGTGAATCCCGTGAAATAAAACCCATGAAAAATTAAAATCATGTGGGGGGAAAAAATGAATCATTTCTAAAAAAGTGAAGGAATGTCAAAAAGCACGTCAAAATTGTGCGAAACATGACATATGAAGTGTTTTAAAACACATTCTCAGAAACTCAATATAAAGAAGGTCTTGGAACACTCCACATCAAAGTGGTGATGCAAAGCCTGACCTCATTTTTGTGTGCTCGGATAAAACCGCCTTCGGAGGCTTCGTCTCCTAACGACTGGCGATCCGGTGTGGATTTGAGACGCAGCCCTTGGTTGGCTCGAGGCTCATCTCCTCTGTCTCGTTATCCTCCCTCCTCGCTAGCGCCTTCATCAAGTCGGCAATCGGCCGAGTGCGACTTAGTAGGGCGCAACCCGAGGGGAAAGCACAAAGCCAGTGAGTCGGGGAAACACGAGCTTCAGATGGGAACGCAGCCGGCTTTCGGGTGCGTCCTCATTAGCGGAGGAAGGCTCAGGCTTTAGCCTAGACAAAAAAAAAGAAAAAGAAAAAAGTGGACATTTCTCTGAAGAAGTAATAAATAAATAAAAAAAACAACAAAACTATGAATGCGTAATGCAAGTCGCGCGCCGTTCGGGGTGAGATTTTAATGAGGCGGCGAGAGAGAAAGATATGTGACGGAGATGAAATACTAAGGACCATGAGAGCGAGGCTTGCGGTGTGTGACTATTATCTGTAAACATTGTTATCAAACTTTTAAGAAAAAAAGTTTATGTCTCTTACGCTGGTAAGATAAACCTCGACATCCCTCTGGTTTCGTGTCGAACCGCCTCGTTTCTTCGCGCTCGTGTGTAATTATGATGAATGTCTTTGTTTTGAGAATTACAAACACTGATCTCCATATTAATACGATGCTATTAATCTACGCCGCGCCCGGCTAATGCTGCGCAAACATCGTGCGCAGTCGAGAAGCTTGAGTGCTCCGGCGCTTATTAACCACATTAACACATCTGCTCGCTGAGAGGAACGCTGTTTACAAATCACTTAAGAGAAATAAAAAGATAAGAGAAAAGATTTTCTCCTTGTATCCCGCTCATCAATTCCATGTGTGTGTGTGTGTGTTGCATTTGTCTTTTTTGTACACGTTAGCTTGATTCGTTCAAGGAGCCAAACGTCTGGATCGACTCTTTATTACAGCATCGTTCCTACTTGGCTTCATATCACTCATGCACATAGAAAACCAGTAGTTGCCTGGTGCTTCGTCACTTGAGAGAATGAACATTTGAAAGACGCTGCATTTAGCAAAATACAAAGGGAAAAAAGTAAACATGCTGACCGTTATTCATCACTCGCCCGTACGGACAGGCTGGAGTGGTGTACAATAGGGAATAATCTGCTTAATTTACGACTCAATAGGCCTGCTTCGTTCATGTAATGTATCATTGCTGTTCGGACGTAGGCCCGGTAGCCTTTTCTCGCTGCTGACATGTACCAATTTTTCTGCCTGTGTCAATGTAAATGTTTAAATAGCCATCAGAATCAATTTACCCCTCGTGTCCGTGCAAAGCGAGCCACTTTGTGCCACGTCACATTCAATTCGCTTCAATTCGACGTCATTTGTATAGCACTTTTAACGACACACATTGTCCCGGAGCAGCTTTACACAAGTCTGGATAGAGAGCTGTAGTTCCCTAATGATAAGCCAGAGGCAAGAGTGGCGAGGATAAAACTCCATGGGATGACATGACATACCTTCTTTGACGTAAAGAAGCCATTCTCTTCTGGGTGACACTGGATAGTAGGATTCTGGATCATTAGAGCGTACAAGAGTAAAGACAAACAGTGCCGAGTGTGTTGAAAGGGTGTTCAGTATGAGCAGATTGTGAATAAGTCCTGTGGACCGTCTCATGTACAACGCTACAATATCCAGCTGAGATTATCCACTGAATCAAGGGTAAGACTTGGAGTAGTCTGTGTTTCATGAAGAGCAAATTTTTTTGAGGTATAGACACTCCTGGGCCAAAGAAAATGAGGCAATATTGCAAAACATGAAGCTTTTAACGGTCTCGACAAAAATCGCTGGGGAGAAAATGCTTTGCCACCTTTTGCTGGTCGTTGCTGAAACTGTCGGGGGGAAAAGCTGGAAACAGGGAAGTTCGCTTACATGGTCTTCTGATACGCAAGGAGAAAATCAGGAAAAGATTGAATGATATAAAATTGAAACTAACTTGTCTGGGTGTTCCAAAATCTCTTCTGTTTGAAGACTTTAACATCGAGTGGAACACGGACTCTTCTTTCTGTATAAAGCCGTCTGCAAGTTTCCCCTCAAGACTTCATCATTTAAAGGAAATCGAGGGAAAAGCTGCACCGCACCGATTTCCTTTATCTATCGGTTTCATTCTTGCTCATTTTCCTGACCAATGATTTGCTGTTGAGACCATTAAAAGCTTCGCGTTTTGCAATATTTGTTTTTTTGCCACAAGAGCAGCAGAAGAGTAAATCTCAGTATGATGCCGCCGCCACCGTGCTTCGCCTCTTTAATATCATGGGCTATTTTGTGTTCATCAAACATCATCTCTATAACATCCATTTCACTTCCAGCTTGTAACACTCCAAAAGTTCAAGGGGGTGAATATTTATGCAAGGCACCGCATGTCTGTCTGACATTTTAAGTCCTGAACGGAACCTGTATTACAGAGTACACTATTTTCTTGGCATGTCCCCACACACTTGTCTCTCTGTAGCGAGTGTGTGCAGTCTCGAATTCTTCTTCTTCTTCTTCTTCATCATTTTTTTTCTCTCCCCTTCGCTCAGCTGCCGGTCGGCGCTCTAATCTCTCTGCCCGTCTGTCACGGTGCCATCTGCGAGTATCTGGCGCTGAGCACCACGCCGCTTCCAGATCGCATTTGTAGTCTGTGAATTGTCGCTCCCATTCCTGCTGTTTGTGACTCAGTGTCGTACGACAGCTGCGTCCCATCGACACATGGCAGAAATTTCATTCGCGTCCCCTAACTGTAATGTAGGGTGCAAAATCTGAGTGCACTGAGCAAGAAGTGGTTTTTATTTCCCTTCAGTTATCAAACGCAAACGTTATAATAAAATTAACGTCCTGTTTACTTGCACCTTTTATTTTTTTAACTCAGGCGGTACCATGTGTTGCTCCTCTACAGTGTCAAATATCAGATATTAGTGTAGACGTTGCTTTGGGGTTACTGACCCCACTGGCATCGCGGCTCATCGGAGTAGACGTGAGCTCCTGGAATGATCAGCACAAGATTTTCATTCCTTTGAGGGACCTAAAGTGAATATACGTAGTCTGTATAGAATTATACCGCTCATTTTTTTAACTGAAATCAGCAGAATTTGTTGGATCTGTGCTAGCATGTTGACCAGAGATAAACCTTACTGAGTGATTCTCAAAGACTAGAAGGTCAAGGTTCATCCAAGATGCTTACTTCCTGCAAATTTAATCAGGTTGAAAAGGAAAATAAGTGTCAAACAGCGACACGTTCAAAATGTGCAGATTCAGTCGCATTATTAACAGCGCTCATGCGTGTGTAGAAATGTACTTGCTGCAGTTCTTGCACATATTCCGGTTTTTATACTCCTTGTGGAACAGAACCGGGGTCGAAATTACACCCTGGGTTGCCAGGCAAGGTTTTTTTTAGAAATGTATTAGATTCGTATTTCATTTAAAAACAGATCACGGCAGGCGCAGCCCTGTTTCAACAGCTACCCCAGAACTAGCCTCCCCCGCAAATAAATAAATGCCACCTGTGGACTTTTTCCACCTGCAGCCTTGCTCAAAAAGTAACCCGATTTGAGGTTATTTCTGTGACCCTGGCAACCCTGATTATATCTTCATAGGCTTGCGGAGGCGAATGAGATAAAGAACGAGACCAAACTACTGAAAAGTCACCAAAACCATTTATCATTTAGACACACATGCTGGACAAAGTCATTAAAGGGGACATATTATGAAAAACTCGCTTTTTCAGTGCTTGTGCACATACAATTGGGTATCCGGGGCGTTAATAAAACAAACTCTGAAATAAAACAACCAAGTCAGTTTCTTCTGCGCTGCATATTTTAGAAGACATATGCTTCAACAAGCTGTTCGGATCTGGTTCCCCTTTTTTGTGTCACAAGGGGAGCTCATTAAAATTATTCCACCCCCATCTGAGTCTCCACTCATAGCTTGAGATGCAGCGAAAACGTCATGAATATTCATGAGGAAAGTGCTACCTGATTGACTGATGAAAAAGTGGGGGGAGGGGTGAGCAGCGGCTCGTTATCATTTAAAGGGACAGGCACTCAAACCTCCTGTTCTGCACAGGGCGTAAAGAGTGCTGTGGGGTTTTATCCTTGTGGTATTTTGACGAAATCATGTCATGGACATTTCCTTAAGACCTCTAGGAACCGTGTCCACTTGTGGAAAAGGCGTATTATATGTCACCTTTAAGCATTATTCCAGTCACAGGACAGAAACCATAGCTATGATACAGGAAAAACAGCAAATTGGACAAATTTGATCAACAGCAAGTTTAATTAAAACAATTGACGGCCAATTGACATGCATCAAAATTATATTGTATATAAACTGATCGCTATGTATATGCTACAGATCTAAACCCTGACATTTCTCCCTTTTTTTGATTGAGCAAAATTATAATAAAACTGGAAATCTTGTTCCATATCTGAACCAGTAGATTAACAATGCCATACTCATAACATGTAATCACAGTCGATATAATATAAGAATTTACGCTGCACTGTTTGATATATGGTTCATTTTATCTACAACCTAAGAACTGAACTGCACTTCCACCAGCCAGGAAGTTCACTCAAGTCCCCTCTAGTCAGTGTGAAGCACTGAGTCAGAGTCTATTTTTTGCCATGACCTTTGACCTCTTGTGAAGTTCACAATCGGTGGTTGATGATCCGCTGCTTCCTCCTGCTTTCTGCCACTCAGCCGCTGATAAAGGTGTGGAGAGACAGAGGATAACGTCTCTGTCCTTTTCCTTTCCCCAGGTTTGTGGGAATGACTTACTACGATGAAAATATAACCTCCTATAAAACCTCCCTATATTTCTCCTAGTCCTGTAATATTCCACCAGTTAAACCAGAATATTACATCGTAAGAGCATTCTTTTCAGTTTGACACAAAATGCGAGCTAGCTAATAACTTAGGCTAATCATTTGACCCGATTTCATGGCCATCTTTTATGTAGAAATGTAAAAATGTCAAGGTGCAGTGATAGTGAAAATGAGACCAGCAGGAAGATCAGCATTTACCTCAGAGCTTTTGGTAGATTACTAACAACTGATTGTTACTAGCATTGACCGCTAGCCTAATTTTCTACAGTTGACTACTTATGCTATTTCTGATGTGCTTCTGAACAGTAGTTGCACAGAACAGTAAAAAGTAGGATATGCTAATATAGCCAAACCTTAATGTTGAGTAATACATTTTGAAGGTGGTGCTATAGCAGCTGTGGTAGTAGAGTGTGACTAGGAAAAAAAGTGCTAGTTATTTAGCAAAGCCCAATCTATAGAGCATAAATACGTAAAATTTCAATGAAACTATCTATCTATCTATCTATCTATCTATCTATCTATCTATCTATCTATCTATCTATCTATCTATCTATCTCTATATTATTATTATTATTATTAAGTGGGAGAGAAACTTCCAGTACTAAGGCTTCTGAAAAAGTGGGCGGAGTTACCACTGAGCAAAATCATTCATATCTGCTTTGTATGCCTGCGTTGGATTGAAGTGTCACAAGTCTTTTGTTTATTATTTTCACATTTCACAGTTACAGATTGCACAAAGGGTGATGGATTGCCGAGCAGAAGCCGCCACTTTCTCCCACTTTAATGTCTCTGTGGTGTCTGACAGCACAAAACCACGGTGACGAGTCCAAATCGAATCTGGGAGAGATGAGGATCTGTCCTCGGCAGAGATGAAAATCCACCGCTAATTCATACCAAGATTTATCTTTCAACTCTCCAATCTGAGGCGAACAGCTGCGGCTCTGCTTCAGACGCCACCGCTTCGCCAATTATTATCCCACTTATAAATGTTTGCCGCCTCGCAATCCGCACACATTTTCTTGATAATTAGCGAAGCCTGCTTAGCAGTTAGCTATAGCAAATTGCAGGTTGATACAGGTTTTATTTTTGACCCAGATCCTAACATTGATCATATGTTTTGACGATGGTATATAGAAATGCACAAAATAGTGGCCTGTCAGATGATGTGTTATTTCCCACATGCTAAATTATATTTGCACCTCACAATGATTGCTCACAATTCACAATACATACACACATACATACATACATATACACATATATATATATAACCTTACCTTGCACTTGCTTATGTTATTTTTTTGTTTTAAGAAACAATTATCTTAAGCTGAATTCTTCCTTCATAATAATGTTATCACAAGCTAAAGTGCGGCATAGAGATAGCTCAAATCAATCTTAATATTAGATTAAGATACATTTTTACCTCACGGTAATGCTAAAAAATTATGTAAACCAAAGCTTTTCCTCACAATCTTAGCTTAACCCTCCTTAATGTTTCATCTTCCTAATAATATTAACTAATAATATTGGCTTTAGCACCTTTTTGGAGGTGCTAATCTTATCCAATTATCCTATCCAATCTCACCAATCTTATCTTAAGGTATGCTTTCCTCCTCACAGTGATTATTTTAGCTAACACTGTACCTCACATTGACTTTCAGTTTCAAAATTAACCTAAATGCTAGCTGTAATGTGCTAGTAATGTTAGCACAGCTAACATTGCCTTTACATTAAAATCAGCTTAATGTGGTGTTTGGGTCAAATTCATTTCAAATTTTTACTAAACGAAAAATAATACAAGGATATCTTTTGTAGAATAGAGCTCTATGGGTTCAGATTCTGTGAAGAACATGGTAAAGAAACAAAAAGTACACATGCTACACATTTATGTCCTTGTGTTCGGGTCAGTTTGACCTGCATACAGACTGAGAAACAGACGCAAACACTCACACACTACCCTCTGTAGTGTGGGAACCTTCACATTGTTATTCCAAAAGATTCTAAACATTTAACATTTTCTCATACTCTAGCCCTTACACCTGCACATCAGGGGAGGGACAAAACAGATAAATAAATCTGCACCACAGTATATAGATCACTTCAACTACAATCCTCTACTGGCACTATGAGCAAAAGGTTCTCTGCTCAGACGGCCTTGGAGCTAATTTGGAAAGAGACTGGAGTGGAATGGAAGTACACAGTGCAGAGGACGAGCTGGATGGTTGGGAATATGAGGAAAATGTAGAAATACATTCTGAGTATGAAAGTGAATTTGAAGATGAGTTTGACTCAGAGCACGCACCAGAAGGAGAACCCAAGCCAGCTGCTCATAGACCCCCACAGCCAGCCATAGGTAAAACCCCACAGCCAACTCCGAGAGGACCCCCATGGCACACGTGTCCAAGAAAGGTCAGACTCAATAGTCTTCATCCCCATTGAGAGAGCCCTCCCACTTAGCTGTTAGCAGGGTTCATGTCATCCTTTAAACTCTTGATTCCTGATTCCATTGGGAATATCCTTTTGGATACGACCAACCTTGAGGCGAGGTCTGTTGTCAGGAAGCAGTGGAAAGAGATGAACAATATAGATTTACATGCCTATTTGGGATCCTCGTCCTTGCAGCTGTCCGTAGGTTGATTGAAAGTCTGTGGGATGCTGAAACAGGGAGAGCAGTTTCAGGAGCCACAATGTCTCTGGAGAGCATCCATACCGGTATATTCTCAAGTGTCATCAGGTTTGATGACTGGGAGTCAAGACCTGCTAGATGGCAGAGGGACAAGTTGCTAGCAATCCGCACCATGTGGGACAAATCAGTGGACTGGCTTCCACTTCTTTACAACCCCCTGTTCTTTACAATCAAAATCTGGACTGCCTTTGGCGCTGTTTCATCTTATGCACGGAACGTGCAAATTTATACAGGGAAGCCAGAACCTCTACAACCTGTAGCCCCTGAGAGAAACCAGGAGATGCAGGTGGTTCTGGATATGACGCACAACATAACCTGTGATCAATTTTTTACATCGTACATCCTGGGACAGGAACTTCTCCGAAAGCTGTAAAGTACAGGCTCCTCCAACTTTGTGTTTATTGCCAACACTACCGTCCTTGTATCCTACATACCCAAAAATGGCAAAAATGTGATGCTCATGAGTACTGTTCATAGGGATGCCAGAGGTCATCCTTGTTTATAACGCCGTCAAAGGAAGAGTAGACATCTTCGGCAAGCTTCTATTCTGCTACAGCCGCCAATGAAGAACTTTATGGTGGCCACTCGTGATCATCTTCAATATCATGGATGTCTCAGCCTTCAATGCTTTTGTAATCATCATGGCAATCGACCTGACTGGAACCAAAGGAAGCTCCAAGGAAGACGTCTTTTTCTTCCATTGTCTTCGGCAAGGCCCCGGTGACACCGTGGACTCAAAGACAGGGACTCAAAGACAAGGACTCAAAGACAGGGACCACATACAGCAAATGCAACAAGTACATCTGTAGTACACTTGGAGATTGGGAGCAGTTGAAAGTAGAACAGTAACTAAAACAGTGTATATTTCATTCATGTTTTACATTTCTATTTGTTGTAAATCATCTGCATTTGCAAATTATTTGCGAGATATTTTCGAGGGATAAATTTCATAGCCACCGATTAAAGTTTGGGTTTCATGTTTCCATTATTGTTCATCACCTGTATTTGCTTTATGGCTTTGATTAGTATAAGATAAATGTGAAAAGCAATTGACAATGATAAACGTCAATGAAACAAATTGTTTCATTTAAATTTTTTCTACACACGTAAGTATGATTTATGCCACCTAAGTCTTTAGATATTATATTGGATTTTGTTTTTTTGTTTTTTTTACCTAAATTTAACTTTTAAACTTTTGTCACACCAAAAAAAAAAGTCACTTCCATTGTTTAATGTGATCTAGCAGAAATTAATTGCAAACATTTATCCTATATATTATCTATATTGTTGGGAATTGCGATGAAGGGAATATATGTTAAGGATTTTGCTTGTACATTTTAATTTCTGTACTGCTTTTAAAACCCCAATTATGTCCGGATCAATTTAATCCGAATAGTACCAACGAGTCCAAAAGTAAACCTACTACAAAGCTACCTCATGCGAAGTTTTTCCTTATATGTTATTAGACTTTACTCTGAGGTAAATTTTTACTCACAGGAATTTTAGCTGATCTAATTTTTTTTACCACACAATAATGCTAGCTTGTGATCTCAGTATAAAAGTTTTTCTCACAATATTGGTAGTTTTACATAAATACTTTCATTTGCAATCTAATTACATGCTAAAATTTCACCTTACGTTAATGTTAGCTTAAACGAAAGTTTTCTCTCACTAATCTTGGCTTCAGGTAAAATCTGACCTCATTCTTTTAAATGGGTTTGTTTATTCATGACCAATAAAAGGCAAGCGATAAACATCACTGTATTATTCATGTAAAAACTTGCCTATATTAGCATTAGCATTCAGTAAGGACTTTTTTTTACCACTCAGACATGTTGTGCAAATGAACAGAGCTGCTATTTGTTACAGCATTAACCAAAATTATACCCACTTTATTCCTTCCTTGCTTCATATAATCCATTTTACAGCACGCTAATGAATAGCGGGGGGTCACTGAGATAGTGTGACATGCTAATGCCTCATGAATGTGTTTATCCTTCAATCTCTGTGACTAATTTTCAGACGGTTATGTACTGAATCTGTTATAACAAGGGAGAGTGTTTTATCTGTAATTTCACCTAACGGCCATCTCGCTACACTTTAAAAGGTAAATTAGCTTAAACAGACGTGAATTGGAATTAGCATGGAGTCACTTTAGTGCTAATTTAAAAGAGGTCATAACCGAAAAAAAAAAGGCCCAAATGTCTTCTTAATTATTCAGGAGGCTCAATCTGTCGCTTTGCCTTCATCATAAGCCTGTGTCTATTTGCATTAAGAAGCGCTGCGTGAATTAAAGTTTGCTCTCAAACGTTTGCCTTAACGTTGACTTGGGAAATGTCCGGCCATCAGCGCACATCATATTCATTTAATCCTGCTGTAGTGTGCACTACTAAGTGATATTCAGTTCCACTGACCCAGGACGGGTCTTTAGAAGTAATAGCAGTATATTCGTATGATTCCTGCTGACATCACAAGGTAAATTAGCAGAATTAGCAAAAGAATGGCTTTGCAGTTCCTTTCTGGGTGGTTAAATACGCTTCCTGTATCAGCTTTAGCAAGTATAACTGGGGGAAAAAAAACATTTAGGCGGATTGTGAGCTCTAAAATAGTTAACCAATGGCACCAAATGTACTTCTGTAGACGCATTCAGGTTGTAGGATGTAACCATGTACTCTAAAATAATCATATGAATGGTATATAGAAGAGTTCTTGGTGAAGGATGTAGTAGAGCCACCATGAGCTACACAAGCTTGTCTACATGCCCCTGAAGAAGGTTTTGAGCTGAAGGAATTTAGTGACTTGCCATGAGGTATAAGATCATTAGACAATGCTCTAGTAGAAGGGTTTAGGGCAGTCAACATGATCTACAAGATTGTTAAAAATGGTTTACGCTGTAGGGTTTGAGGGGACTTGTATGAGATGAGATGGTGTACTCTAGGGTTTAGGGTATCCATGAGATTCTACATAGTTTAACCATGGTATGTACTCCTGAAGAAGGCTTGACTCTGTAAAATTGTTTAACGCTTTTTGGGGTAAATAGCATTTTAGAAGACTTGTCATGAGTTATGTGATGGTGCACCCTTCCGTAGGGTTTAGGGTACTGACCATGCGACCCGATACTGTTTAATGATGACACACACTCTTGAATAACGGTGTAAGGTGTGCAGCGTAGCGGACTCGCTGAGAAAGTAGCTTAGCGTGCTAATTGTTAGCAAAACTAGCCCAAGTCCTGATTAATAGCATGAACAGATTATAATAAACGGTAGTTCAATCATGCTAACCGATAATTGCTGGCTCCATTAGCACAAAGCTGGCAGCTAAGACACCAAATAAACTTTAAAGGGTAAATCGTCTTTCGATATGCTAGCTGAATTAGCATAAATGACTGACTGGATAAGCGTTCAAACACAGCTGGAGTTTATCTGCGTCTGTCCCGATAAACCCTGGGACGTAGCAGTGAGCAAATCCGTAAATATGTAATATTCTTTTAGCAAATAGATTACAGAGGCGGCGGCGGTTTGTTTGCCTCCGTTTCCTTCTTCCTAAAGCAGCCAGTGAGACGCGGAGGCGAGAAAGTGGGGTCTCTGTCTGTTCTACGCGGTCTCTTACTGTACGCCGTGTTATAACTGTGTGTCAAGAGGGGTCATACTGCCGTGCTGCTGTTGCCAGGCAACGGCTCATAAAGGAGCCGGAGATTAGAAGTGATGTTTGCAGATTACAAATTATAAAATTATGAAATCTCTCCTGCTGTGCCTTGAGCGGAACAAAGAAAACAGCCCTACTCTCACGATCTCTCACTCTCTATCTGTCTCAATCCGTTTCTTTCTCGCTCTCCATCGCGTCACTCTCGCATCGAGACGCACAGTGTTTTCTCTCCATCTCATATTCTCTTTCTCTTGCTCTCTCGATCCGTCCCAGTCTTAGCATTCACTTTCTCTTTTTTTTTCTTTTCTGTCTTACTCTTATTCTGTCCATCCCATCCTCGTTGCCCTCTTTTTCTTTTGTTCCTTCTCATTTTTTCACTCTTTCTCCTAATTTGCATCCCTTCATTTCTTCTTTCTTGTCATTATTATTATTATTATTATTATTATATGTTTGATATCTTTTCATCTCCTTATCTCATTTACTGTTTATCTCTCTATGTCTCATTCTTCCCCTCCAGACTCATAGTCTGACTATTTTTCATTATCTTTCTTTTTTATCTCTTTTCCTCTTATCCATTCCCTCTCAGTTGCCCTTTCATTCTCAGACTCTCCTACGATCTCATCTCACCGTAACATCGTCTCTTTTTGAATCGCCGTCCCTTTGCGTATCGCTGCGTAGGACGGTCAACGGTCCTCTCGGTACAAAATATAACGCGCAAGTCTCGTCGACAGTCTGGAAAATGTCCTTCGGATAACCCGAACCTTCCAGAACTGCTTTAAATCACGTGTGTCTCTGCGCATAAAATCACTCTAAGGAGAAGACAGTTTACCCTGAGGGGGGGTTATTTCCAGTTTTGAAATAATAGTTCTTTACAGTATCTTGTGGGCATGCAATTTCCAGCAAGAAACAGTAGTAGCTGCTGTGTATATATATATATATATATATATATATATATATATATATATATATATACAGTGAGT
>JAQQZR010000010.1:12327222-12343480 GCA_030068235.1 Notoglanidium macrostoma | reverse complement strand
GTTGTTGTTCAATAATAAAATTATTCCTCAAAAATACAACTTGCCTAATAATTCTGCACTCCCTGTATATATATATACGTACACACTGTATGCTGTATAAGCTAACTAATTAAAAATGAATAAAATTAAATAATGCTAATCAGTGTGAACATTTGATTTAATTGCAAGGATTCATACTGGCAGATTAGCAAAGCAAACTAAACAGGAGCACCAATGATCTCCGCTTCTTCTTTCCATGCTTTGTTTTTCTTTATACCATCTCTAGACACGCTTAATGTGATGTATAATGACGGGATGAGGTGAAAATCCTTCCGGCAAACAGTAAACGGGGTCTCATTGCAGGTAGGAACTGAAGATGTGAGACGGGAACTGAAGAACCGTCAGACCACACATGCCACCGGAGTAGTCTAAGGAATCATTTGAGCCAATTGATTGGGTCTGCTGATTTACGGTAACATTGTTTTTTTTTGTTTTTGTTTTTTTATTTGAATGGAATTCTCCACCAGAATGATCATTTGTTTGTTTGTTTGTTTGGTTTTTTGGACAAAAATGAAGAACAAATGAACAGAGGTTTGTTTTCTCCATGACCGTGGTTAAGTCAGCCTTGATGGCATTTTTTGTTTGTTTGTTTGTTTATCCCAAGTTGATTTCGAAACTCAAGAATAAAACCTTCCATGGATTCTGGTTGGTTGTTGCTTCGTCACTGGTTAGTAGGAACATGGGGTAAGAGCTGGCACCTTGGTGACTCCTTGTCCGACTGAATGACAATATTTACAATAAAACAATTTTTACAACCCATTTTGTCTGTTAAATTGCTCAGTGTTTCCCGAGGTGTCCCTCCAGGTTCCGCCATTGGCCCTCTACTCTTCACTAGGAACCTGCATCCGCTCAGTGAACTTACCATAATACCTGGACTTTTACAATCTTTGCCCATTTATGTTGCTAAACTTTTTTTTTTTTTTACATTTATATATACAACCAAACATGACTTTTGCTTTGGCTCATCATCTACAGTCTACATTCTTCATTCCTCTCCGTCTCTTTTTCTCACTCATCTTTGAATTTGCCAAATTATAATCGTTGTAGTATAAGAGCACGAAAACACTCCAGGATAGATAAATAATCAACTTCGGTGTGTTAACAGTGAGTCTGCTTCATCACACCATGCCCATCACTCAGTATTTTACTATAACAGCAACACCCAGAGGTTTATTACTTACATATATGACAGGTTGGCTTTATATCCAATTCAGTATCAGTGAGCTAAGGCATCCCTCAAGGCTCCAACGCGGGTCGACTACGCTCCACTATCTTTATTTTATTATCGTCGTCTCTTCATCTTGTGTGTCCCTCGCTCTCATACTTTTATTTTCTTTCCTCATTCTATTACTCTCTCTCTTTCTGTATCACTGTGTCTCTCACTTCTCGCAATCTCGCATTCACTATCATTCTCTCTCTCTGTCACTTCCCTGTTATTCGATTTATTGGTCCGACAAACAGCAGCACATTTATATTGCCGGAGCTACAGGCTGTGTAAGGAAGGAGATCTTCATCATCACCACTTGCTCCATTATCCCAGTTCACCTTCCCGCTCTGGTTTCTCCGTCTGGGGTTATTAAGGCGATCCTTCGATCTGTGTTTATCTGAAGAGGACGTCGGGAACACTCAATAGTGGGAGATGGGAGGAGAGAGATAAAGGAAGTGTAGTCTCCCAGGTGGGACTTGGGCATGGCCTCAGGCCAGATCTTTTCAGAACGTCGAGTGGCATGAAATTAGCGTTAATTAGCGGGTAGATGCTTTGTGCATGCTTAAAGAGGTGCGATTTTGCATTTGCGTTAAAGCTAATAAAGCCTCGGAAAGGGTGTCATTTATCCAGATTAATGCGATAAACATTTCCAAACATATGACTATCAAGTCACTACCTAGTAATTGATGCACCTAATAACCATGCACAAAGCGATCTTGTGTAACACTAAACCTACTCATTGCTTGCCTACATGCTTTATTATGAATAAAATCCAAGCTAATATGAGCAAACATGGCTGCTCATTAACAAGCAACATGATACTCCAGTTCTCTTGAGGACTTGTGGTGCTTTGTTAAATGTCATTATAACAGCAGCACGACAGCAAATAATACCAGGTGCAAGAGGGAGGTGCAGGGCACAAGTGTGCACTCAAAGTACGGTTATTAAAAGTAACCTGAAAAATGTAGTCGCTACACCGGGCCACGCGCTGCTGGGCAAAAACAGTGTATTCCATAAACAAACATAAGAGCAGGGTTCAAGTTGCCTCCATGGACAGAGCTTTTGTTGAACATCGTCAGGAAAATACACGCTGCCTAAACACTGCGCTATGATGATGCAAGTAAATGATTTTATTTTCATAAAGTAAGCTACGTTCTGGCGAGCTTGTCTATACTGTATTGTATATCATATAGCTACTCTTGGAGGAAACAGTATATTGGTGTTCATAAAAATTGCCTCGACTCCTCCTGCTGGTGAGCGAGAGGAAAGTCCGGTGCTCACAACACGGAGATGCTCCGCCCACTTTTCTGCACACACCATTCATTTTAATGGCCAACGCCTTCTCATGCTCAAGTATCAAGCAATCAAGTTGGCATCCCTTGTCTTAAAGGTGACACATTATACACCTTGTCCACAAGTTCCCTGAGGGCTTAATGAAATATCTCTGACATGCTTTGCTCAAAATACCACAAGGATAGAACACCACAGCACCCCTCTGGCCCTGTACAGAGCAACCGATTTGAGTGCCTGTTCCTTTAAATGATAACGAGCCACTGCTCACCCCGCCCCCCTTTTCCGCCAGCCAATCAGCTAGCACTTTCCTCATAAATATTCATGACCTTCCGCCTGCTTCTCTAGCCGTGAGTGGAAATACTCAGATGAGGGGGGGCGGTGTCATTCTAATGACCCCTTGTGACATAGCAAGGGGAGCCAAATCTGAACGGCCTTTTGAAGCACTTGTTTTCTGTAAAATCCAGCCCGAAAGAAATTGACTGGCTTGTCTTATTTCAGAGTTTGTGGGTTGGTAGGCGCTCCAGATGCCCAGTTGTATGTGCACAAGAACTGAAAAAGTGAGTTTTTTTATAACATGTCCCCTTTAAAGACGCTGTTTAAAATGCCATCATTTTACTCGGAGCAACGCTGTAGTTCCTACTCTTGAGACGCAGAACTTCCAATGTAGCTTACTCATTATGAAAAAGAAAAAGAGGAAAAAGAGGAAAGAAACTATCACTTTCTGCAGGGCTCATTACATCATTATGACATCATTATTTCTTTATTAGTCCTGGGGTTTTGGAGCTTCTGATTCAGATTAAAAGACATTACATATTGATAAAAGGATATGGAAACGATAAAGTATTGATATTTATTCATTAAGGGATTTAGCAGTTATTATATATTAACATATGTACCCATATAGAGAGACAGTGAGGAACTGATCGTTGTAATACTTGCATGTGATCCTTACATGCACGTTTATGTACTCGGATCCTAAAGCAAAAACGATGCAGAAAAGTGAGTCTCTCAATACGAGCGTTTCCTGCTCAAAGAAAACTGGCGTCACCGAGACTTCGCTCAGTCAGACGGTGAATAATTGAACAGCAGCCACGCGTGACTGGCTCGGCGAGCCTCAATCTGTTGATTCAGAATAAATGGGTCACTAAATATGAATTAGACTCAAGTGGGCAGAGTAAATATATCATAATGAGGCAGAGTCAGAGTCATCACTCTTCATCAGAGGAATCAGAAATGAACAGATGAGTGGGCGGGGTCCCAATAAACAAGGGATGAATGCTATGCACGAGATGGCCAGTAATTAGTAAATATTCCGTTTAAAAACCAGCTTAAAAAAAAGGATGTAGTCTAAAAAAGTAAAGACATTATGTTTAAAGTTCTAAATGAGCCAATGGGAACGTTTCCAAAAGATTTGTCTTGGAGGGGGGCGGGGAAAAAAATACACTTGAAAAACCAGGTCATAAAATGGAGCAAATTCTATTTACAGACCAAAAACAAGACGATACGATTAAATGACAATGAAAACGAACACATGTATCTTTTGTAAATCCTCCACACGAGTAAAAGGTCAGCTCGGAACTGCTGGTCCTGAGTTTGGCATGGTGCTGTCTGCTTGAGTGCCAAACAGGAAATCATTAGCGGGCTGTTCTCATCGTTATTACGGTGAGTCAGAAGGAATTACGCTGACATTTGGCGAAGGATGCCGCTCTCTTGGAAACAACACTGGCATCTCGTTGTCCTATTAGCTCTAACGAGGCATGCGGCTCGCTCCCTTGCTCCCTCGCTCCCTCCCTCGCTCCCTTCCTTCCTTGGACTTGGGCCTCGCGCTGGAGCTGTCGGGAAACGTTACGCGAGCAGGAGTCGGGAAGCGAACTGACAGGCTCGTTACTCCCTGGCGCAAAACCGATGCTCTCTCAGCCTCGAGCAGCGGAGGCTGTCGGGTTCGGAGTTGCCAATGGCAACTGGCACTGGGAAGGAGACGGGAGGGAGAAATAGATCGTGCCCTGTGTGTGATCTCGAGGCAGGAGTTGCTCGTCGCAACTCACTGCAGGCACGAATGAAAAGACTGAAGGGAAACCCTCTCGCAGAGGAATTCTGACGCCTGAATGATTGTCCAGATTACATAGCGCTGTTATTTGTGTATCAGGGCAACTACTCACTTTCCTTATACAGTCCTTATGGCTTCTTGTCCTCGTTAATTCATTCATCTTTTGGCATTGGAAACTGACCAGCGTTAAATATTTAGTGCTTAGAATAAGGTCAGCCAGATGTGACTAGTAATTGTTATCCGCGTACGCATGCACTGATGAAAGTTTCTCAACCGATTGGAGATTACAGTAACGACCTGCAAACTTTCATTTCTCGGTTTCCGTTCTTTATTTCCGTCCCATCCGTAAAGTACAAGCCGTCGTTTCGATGCCTCATTCAAGAAAAAAAAAAACGTATTTCTAACAGTAAAACAAATTGTCCTCGCCCTCATTTGCGTCGAACAAAAAGCCGCTTCTGTTCCCGTAAGCGTTATCCTGTAGGAACATATAGTCCTAAAAGAGCCTGCAAATGAAGAAAAAAAAAACCCTTCCAGAGTGACACGCGATTATGTCCCCATATTATTCCGATTATATCTGACATTTTAAGCGTAAAGGATTGGCTCGAAAATACATCTGGATAAATAAAGAAATAAAACGGTTAGCATTTATCCAAACAGCCTGCCAAATGTTTTCAGGTCAGACGGCGGTACGGCTCTTTTGCCTTCCGTTTTACAGTGACGTTTTTTAGCTTCGCGTGAAAACGAATTCCAAATTACGAATGTCTGCATTTGCGGAAACGTCCGCTCTCATCCACCTCTGCCGTGGAGCTCGCCGATCTAGCTGATCTAGTAAACGTGCTACTTCGTACCCCAACACCGCCTATGACCTTATATGGAAACAGGGTCCCGGGCCAGACTTTTAGCTATATACTAGTAACTCTAGTTTCAACTGACATCTTAATTCACTTTCAATGAGGTTAAGCGATTCCTTTAACAATGCTACCACCACCATGTTTCATGGCTGATTGAAGGTAAATTGAAATAAAATAGAGCACTTTTGTTTTTAAAGGTTTGTATGAAATTAGCAGCATAATGTTGCGTAACATCCACCGCTTTTATTACACGAGTAAATATACTCTCCGTGGCCTCATGCGGTGCCGACGAAGTTGTAATTAAATCTATTTCTGATACTGAAAGAGCAGACCTGCAGACCTTTATGCATTTTGCGTAGTAGTTCCACTTTTTAACATCTGTGTTAGCCTGGCTAACGTTAGACAAGTGGCGGTTAACTATACTATACCAGGGCTATTCAGTATAACTGTTTTGGGTTGGCATTTCTGAAAATATTACAATATCAGTTCAATAATGGAGAAACCAAGCTACACTTTGAACTGCTTGTCCAAGTACCTCTTTAAAACCCAATAAGGAACCATTAAAATCATGTCTGTCTTTAATAATCACCTGCTAAGCTAATCATGTTCTCGTTTATCAGCTGACAGGCTTATAATAGCCGTCCTTTTCATCCGGCTCTGTCAGGATTTCCTTGTTATCCGCGCTCCCTCCTCCGCTACGTCCTCGTAATTAAATCCGAGCCTTTAAGACGGGTTGCCCTAGCTCCTCTCGCGCCGTCACCCCCGGTGACCCCTCATTTCCATCCTAGCAGGACAGATTTGCATACACGCTCGTTAGCACACGCAACGCTTTGTTCTCGGTTTATTTCTTACCAAAGTCTTTTGTCTGGGTGTCCTCGCTGTCCTCTGGTTGCTCTTTGGAAAACAAGCAACTTGGAAAAAAAAACCCTTTCAGGTCCTTGAAAAACAAACCATGACGAGAATTATGCCCTGAAGTCGTTTTTAATACATGCAATATGGCATCAAAAATAGATTCAAAGAAAGAATTTGAGTCAGGCTAATTAACTCCCTTAAACTCAACAAGGCAATACAATAAATTCATTCATATTTTACGTCATCGTCATAGCATTTAAAAGATAATGCCTGGTTGTTATTTCAGCAAGGACCTACCGATTGGCATGCTGAATTAGTACTAGCTAGCCAGGTAGCTTTACATGTTCATCCGGACAAAACAACGACAAAAGAAATAACAAGGACATTGAAATTAACGGCTTATATTATTCATGGGTCTTTTTAAAAATTGCAATTATTGCAAAAAAAATATTTATATTAAATGATTGGGAGCCTTATGATTTATGCATACTAAAAAAAAACGTTGACGTGGATGTATGAATCAAGTCCTTACATGCTTGTAGTAGTGAAAAGGTCATAGATGAACATACTGTTTAAGTTTTGTGACATCATAACGCCTCCTGAAAGCTGATTGGATGATTTTAAGAAAATAGAATCATAGTCTTTAATCTGCTTAAGTGTCAGCTAGCAAATGTGGAAGAGATGAGGAATACAGGGCTGGAGCAGATATGGGCCGGATGCAGTCCGCATGTGGATTAGATATGGTCCGGACATGGTCTAGATATGGGTTGGAAGTGGAACAGATGTGGGCTGAATATGGAACGGACATGGTCCGGATTTGGTCGGGATGTGGAACGGATCTAGTCCAGTGGTTTGCTTAAACTGAGCAGGAAATACGGTGTTATATGGTGATATATTGGCTGTCAGACAAATTATGAAGGAGGATTTATGAAAAGAATATCATAGTAATTATATAGTGTCTGCACATTTATCATAACTAAATCTCAGTCTAATAAACCATGGAGTGGTTCTGTTTAAAAAAGCACCGATGCGATAAAATGTACGGAAATAAAGGTGGGTTTTGTTTTTGTTTTTTATAACAAAACAATGTAGCTGAAGTGTTTTTTTTTTTTCTCTTCTGTTGATCTAGATATTAAACCTTTCCCACAAAAGAAAACAAGTCAGTGAGTAAACAACGGCTCCACATCTTTGTGTTCTGTGATGCACTAACTATGCTGCCTCCAAAAATAGTTCCCTAATCCATCAAATGTGGCCCGGGTCATTTACACCGGCTTTGTGAGCGTGCACTTGGTGATGACACAGCTGTGCACATATGGACGCCTGCGTCCGCTCTGAACACATTTACAGTCACGCTGAAAAAGGAGTGCACCTAAACCTCACACTATTTATTATACACAATCAAAAATCCAATGTGTCCCAAACCACATGCCCTATTCACCTGTCCACATAGACACCGTCATCAGTAAGCTGTGGGCGTGTCCCAAACCGCACACCCTACTTACTGTATAGTCCACATGAACACCATCATCGTCCACTGTGTGCGTGTCCCAAACCACACACCCTATACATTATATAGTCCACATGAACACCATCATCGTCCACTATTGGTGTGTCCCAAAGCACACACCCTATACATTATATAGTCCACATAGACACCATCAATCCAGTCCACTGTGGGCGTGTCCCAAACCGCACACCCTATACATTATATAGTACATATAAACACCATCATCAGTCCAGTCCACTGTGGGCGTGTCCCAAAGCACACACCCTATACATTATATAGTACATATAAACACCATCATCAGTCAACTGTGGGCGTGTCCCAAACCACACACCCTATACATTATAAAGTACATACAGACACCATCATCAGTCCACTGTGGGCGTTTCCCAAACCGCACAACCTATACATTATATAGTCCACATAAACACCATCATCAGTCCACTATTGGTGTGTCCCAAACCACACACCCTATACATTATATAGTCCACATAGACACCATCATCAGTCCACTGTAGGCGTGCCCCAAACCGCTCATACTATACATTATATAGTCCACATAATCACCATCATCAGTCCACTGTGGGCGTGTCCCAAACCGCTCATCCTATACATTATATAGTCCACATTAACACCATCATCAGTCCACTGTAGGCATGTCCCAAACCGCACAACCTATACATTATATAATACATATAAATACCATCATCAGTCCAGTCCACTGTGGGCGTGTCCCAAAGCACACACCCTATACATTATACAGTACATACAAACACCATCATCAGTCCACTGTGGGCGTGTCCCAAACCACACACCCTATACATTATATAGTACATACAAACACCATCATCAGTCCACTGTGGGCGTGTCCCAAACCGCACAACCTATACATTATATAGTCCACATAGACACCATCATCAGTCCACTGTGGGCATGTCCCAAATCACACACCCTATACATTATATAGTCCAGATAAACACCATCATCAGTCCACTGTGGGCGTGTCCCAAATCACACATCCTATACATTATATAGTACATATAAACACCTTCATCAGTCCAGTCCACTGTGGGCGTGTCCCAAAGCACACACCCTATACATTATATAGTACATACAAACACCATCATCAGTCCACTGTGGACGTGTCCCAAACCGCACAACCTATACATTATATAGTCCACATAGACACCATCATCAGTCCACTGTGGGCGTGTCCCAAATCACACATCCTATAGATTATATAGTCCACATAATCACCATCATCAGTCCACTGTGGGCATGTCCCAAACCACACACCCTATACATTATATAGTCCACATAAACACCATCATCAGTCCACTGTGGGCGTGTCCCAAATCACACATTCTATACGTTATATAGTCCACATAATCACCATCATCAGTCCAGTCCACTGTGGGCGTGTCCCAAACCATACACCCTATACATTATATAGTACATATAAACACCATCATCATTCCAGTCCACTGTGGGCATGTCCCAAACCGCATAACCTATACATTATGTAGTACATATAAACACCATCATCAGTCCACTGTGTGCGTGTCCCAAACCACACACCCTATACATTATATAGTCCACATAGACACCATCATCAGTCCACTGTGGGTATGTCCCAAACCACACACCCTATACATTATATAGTCCAGATAAACACCATCATCAGTCCACTGTGGGCATGTCCCAAATCACACATCGTATACATTATATAGTCCACATAATCACCATCATCAGTCCACTGTGGGCGTGTACCAAACCACACACCCTATACATTATATAGTTCGAAAGAAAAGAAAAAAGAAAGAAATGCAATAAACAACACATATATAAAGACAAAAAGGAAGAATAAATCAAACAGAACAGAAAAGAAATAAAGAAAGAATAGAACAACAAATAAAAGAATAATAAGAAAAAGGATGATAAATGCACAATGACGAAAGGGGGAAAGAAACAGAAGCAAAATATAAAGTGTTATTATAATGAGTGTGTGTTAGGATTCTAATAAGTGTGCAGTTCCACCGAGTGCGAGTCGAAGCGCAGCTGCTGATTGGTCGGCTTCTGGAACCCTCTTTATGACATCATAAGCTGACAGATGGAATTGAAGTTCTAGCACATTGCGTCATTGCGTTTCAATGGGAAAGTTTAACCTGAAACTGTTTCAACTGTATAAAGTTTAGGAGAAGCTTCACAGTGTGGCGGCTCTCACCGAAATGCTCTAGTAAACCATGCATGAACGAAGAAGAAGAAGGAGAAGAAACAGAATTTGAATCACTCCATAGAATTACTCCGTGGAAAGGAAGAACCGAGGCGCTGACGCATGACGAGGCTTGGTGGAAGCGATAATTAGGACATCACGGCCTCGACTTCTTTCTGAGACAGCTCTTCTCTGAATAAGTTTCTCATTTGAAATTTGCATTAATTATCTCAGAAGCTCAATGAAGAAACGAGATTAACTTCAGCAGGGGGCTGAATTAAAGGACGAGAGGCAGAGAGAGAGAGAGAGAGAGAGAGAGAGAGAGAGAGAGAGAGAGAGAGAGAATTCACTGGATTGATGTTGCTCAGCAACCATTCATTTCAGATGTGTACCTGTCGTCTTGATTCTTTTCCACGTCCACACGCAGTCTTCACCATTCATCTTCAGCTCAATTAACTCAGCCGCATCGTCACTGCCTTCGTTAACCACGTCGGCGTCCATCAGAGGGTCTCACTAACGACCGCGCGCTACTCACGTCACTGCTCCTTTCTTTCTGAGAGGAAAGAGAGAGAGAGAGAAAAGGCAGAAATAAACAGGAATGAATAAAAACAAAAAGAGAACTTAATGAATGACTACGAATGCATTCAATGATCCACAAGAAAGATGAATGAAATGGGTTAACGAACGACAAGAAAGAAAGAAAGAAAGAAGGAATGTATTAAGAAAATAAAAAAGGATCTCTGAAAATTAAATAAAAAAGAAACTGACACTGTTGACTATAAATCCACATAAACAGCATCATTCTGCTAGAAAGACAGCAATAAATAAAGGAAATAAGGAAAGAGTAGAGGAAGAAAGAAAGAAAGAAAGGACGATGTGAAAATTATTTAACAGACAAACAAACAAATAAATAAATACACAACTAAGAAAAACACAAGAGGAGAGAATGAAATTTAAACATAATTAAGAGATATTTATTTTAAAATTATTAAGAGATCGAAATATTCATTTTTAAATAATAAATAGACACACGTAACGATATTACGAGACAAGACAAAACAAAAAAAAAGCAGAATAAGAAACAAAGAGAGAAAAAGGACAGAAAGAAGAAAACAGAAAAGAAAGAAAGATAAAGAATAAAAGCACTGAATAATTAAAGAAAATGAAAATTAAGACGGAAAGCAGAAACGAATAAAGTGAGAAACTAGAAACAAGAAAGAACGAACGAGTGAAAGAAAGAGAGAAACCTAGATAGTTTACAGCTGAAAAAGTAAAATAAAGAGACAGGAAGAATAAAAGCTACACAAGATAGAAAAGGACTGAATTCTTTTGTTCGTTTGTTTGTGTTCAAGTTGATGGTGTTTAAAAAAGAGAGGACCGAGTGTTTATAGCTGCTATAACGTGAGTGAGAACTTGTTTATAAATAATGAATAACATTGGCAAATTCTTGCGGTAGAAGCAGAATAAAACGTGCAGTTAGAGGAAAATAAGAGCGGGATGTTAAGATGATTCGTTACAGGATTAAGTGAAGGCTCGACTACAGTGTGTAGCTTTGTAGCTCGTCTCAAAAATTGAGACTTTGGCTATAAAAACAGAAATGTTTAATAGTCATGTTATTAGCTGATTAGATAAGTACATGTGTTCCTAATAAAGTGGACGGTGAGTGTACGTGCACGTCGTAGAGTATGAAGCAATGTAGTGCTCTTTAAATAATGAATTATACTTAATAAGACATGGCTTGTACCCTATTTAGTGCTGTTTAGTGTACCATGTGTCTAATATTCCCTACTCCACACATACATGTTCCCTATATAGTGTACGAATTTAGTAAACTCCAATTTGGAATTAGGCACCCTAGTCCTTCTAAACATACACTACAAAGTTTGTATTCAGTAGGCGCGCTGAGTCAATTGGGTTGTAAGTGTACTAGATGGGATATGTAGTGCACTACAGGTCGAATTTAAACGTGCAAGGGAGAATGAGAGCCCGAGCTCGAGGGAACAGAAACAAGTGGAAGTGAATTCAAATTAAACACGAAGGTAAGCAATTAGGACAAGATAAGTCCCCGCTTCTCTCCGAACGGTGAAGCGGTTTGGGACGCGACCCACGCAGGGAGCCGATTGGATTAATTTGTCCTTGTTTGCAGAATGATGCGAGAAGTGCCCCGCACGCTCGCCGTGTTAACGATGCGCCCTAACGCCCTGCCAGGACCCCGCTGAGCTCCCTGAGTCAGTGCCAGAGTGCACACAGTGTCCCGCCGTCGCCATCTGCACTACTCACTCACTCTTACATACTGCCCTTACTCACTACTCTCTCCTAAAACCACCTTGCATTATGAGTACATCGTCAGAACACAGACTTGCTGCAGTGCATTGTGGGATATTATAAGTGTGCTATTAATTCTCCACTACGCTTTAGGACACAGATGGAAACTTCCCCATGTAGTGCATGCTTATCAGTGAGTAGGGTGCATGTCGGCCACTATTGATCCTGTAAGGGAAATTGACAAGGACAGGTAGACAAATACACAGACAGACAGACAGAAACAAATAGACAGGTGGATAGACAGATACGCTGACATATAGGTAAACAGATAGATGGATAGACAGACAGAAGGGTTGATAGAAAGATATACATATATAAATTGAGAGACTGACATACGGGCAGAAGGACATACGCATAGCTATGATAGGCAGACAGAGAGATAGACACAAGAACAGACAGACAGATAGATATGATAAAAAACAGACAGACAGGTAGGCAGATATACAGACAAAGGGATAAACAGACAGACAGATTGACATAAATATAAATACAATAGACAGGTGAATAGTTACAATAGAGAGACAGACAGCCCGAGAGACATAGACATATACAGACAGAGGGAAAAACAGACAGACACAAACTGCGACATACACGTTCTGTAGATATGATAGACAGGCGCAGGCAGACAGATTACTGGATAGACCAAACTGAGAGACAGACAGACGCACTACATAGGGTATACAATAATGACTCCTACCCCCTACATAGTGCACTTTTGTGCAATAGGGTGCCATTTAGAATTCAGCGTACTACTTAATATGATGTAAAATGGTACGAAACTAACGGCTCCTGCAGCCAACACTCACATGTACTAGAAAGTGACATAGTGGACTTATCCATCCATCCATCCATCATCTATACCGCTTTATCCATCTGGGTCTTATATAAGGATTAAAGGTGTTTATCTCAATTCTTCAAATCTGAAAGCACTAAGTGTGCACCCTAGTCACTAGATAAGTGCATTAGTTGGGGTATGAAATGACACATACACCTTTAATGTGCTAGTTTTTCCCCCTTTAATTGATATTCTTTAATATTCATAAACCCAAGTGAATTTCACTGAGGTATCTCCTCTGATTGCATTCTTCACGCCACTCAGAGCCCACGGAAGCCCCGTCCGCCCACCGAGAACGAGGTAAACGACTGGTTGATATTAATTCTTTCGTTTTGCACTGAATCGATGAGTGAGTCATTAAATTTGCAGTGTACGCTCTAGAGGAAGGTGTAAATTGTTTTGCATTGATTTTTCAGCCCCTAACACTGACACACAGAGGTCAGGCGTTTTCTAACACCAATTATATATCGCCCTTTCTTTCTCTCTCTCCCTTTCACACACACACTTACACATCTTCATGTCCTTATAGGCTACCATAACACGGTACATAACGCAGAAACACAGAATTCACACATCTGTGAATTACACAAAAACGCCATGAAGTGTGTCACTGCGGTTCTCACTCCAGCGCATTTTATTTTGTCTATCTAGTGTAAAAGACCGAGCTGAGTTTCAAATGACACAAGAATAACTATTGTTAGAAGAAGAAGAAGAAGAAGAAAACTGACTGGCTATAAAGTCCATCTACAAGCAACTCTCTGATCCTCGGTGGCAAAATGTCACAGGGGCCTCATCGTGATCCCTTGCAGTCAGCTCCAGAGTGCACACTTCATCTGAGCCACCACTAAAGGCCACAATCTGCTTCAAGTACCTGCTGTCCTCAACCTGAGAGAGAGGAAATGAGATGCTCCCTAATGTCCAGTCACTGTGTCATTTACCTGATTGACTGAGCTGCTCTAATGGCCTCTGAAAGGCACTAGAAATTAAGTGTACTTAATGGTGCGATTGCTGATACTCCGACCAGGAATGACTTGACCATACATGCTGACTTAAGAATCAATAAATAGAGCTGGCAGCATTGCGCACACTGCATCATAGCTAATTGGTGGCCATTCACGTGCGGTCAATATTTGCAGCACTTTTGAGAGCTTTGAGTTCCTTTATTTTTCAGATTTCCTGCAAAATGTGATTTTTGGCAGGAACTGTGGTGTGATTGGCCGCAGCGATATTTTTGGTGGGAACTGTGGTCTGATTGGTCACAGCAGGAACCGGCTACAGGTGTATATTAGGTATGAACTATATGGTCTTATTGGTTATACTGAGATTTTGGGGAGGAACTGTGATCTGATTGGTAAAGAAGACACATGATTTAAAAAAAATCAAAGAAATAAATGAGTAGTCTTGCTTCATGCTTTCGCAATCTCCGTCCTCACCAATCACAAAGCTGGGTGACCAAGTAAGTGAAAGCTAGCTTAGTGAGTGAAATGTAACCTTGCAAGTAAAGACTAACTTAGGTAGTGAAAATATAGCGTTGCAGGCTATATTGTACTTTGTAAGGCTGTCAAATAAGTATGCTTATTAGAATATTAGGCCACACCCATAAAGACATTTTATCTTTATCTTATTTCTGTCTTGTTTTTTTTTTTCACTCCAACAATTTTTGGCTGTTCACTCCAATACCAGAACAAATATTTTTTTAACAGTGTTTGTTGTATTAAATGTGATTTTAACCTGGTATAACAGCATCATGCTGAAGCGGAAGTGGAAAATTAGTCCGAGAAATTCAAAAATTGAAATATTACCCATCTGGATAATTAGCATATCGTTGAGTAAGAGGAATGCCAAAATCATGAACGGTCCAGCTGGCTGATTAAAATCAGATTTGGAGTCCAAATAGAAGCAAATCGGAAGAATAAATATGACATGACATGACTTTTTCACATTTCAAGTTATTCATTTGGCTGATGCTGTTATCTAGGATGACTTAGTATTATTAAGGGTCTAGTTCAAGCCCAGTCGTGGAATTTGAACTTACAACCTTTTGGTCACTTAAGCACTGAGCTACCGCACTGCTATCTTCTGTTCTCCCTCCATCATCTTTATCTCCATCATAAAAAAAGATGAACTGCAAAATCCAAAATTGATGATGGCTATAATACAGCCAAACTACCCCTATTTATAATTAGAATCCCCCGCCCAGGGTCATGCGGTTTTTATTGCATCCCGATTAGCTGTTTTTATAACATAACACTGAAAATACAGCACCAGCCCTCAGGCTTTTCCAAAAAAAAAAAAAAAAAAAGGGTTGAACACCGAAGGACGAGGCTTGAATGATCAAATCAATCCCACGAGAATTAGTCGTTAAAATGGTCTGGATGCCCTTCAGCAAAAAAAAAAGCAAACAGTGCTTAAAACTATAAAAATATGCGTAAAAATGAACCAGAGCTTTGCAAAGATGAAGGTCAGGGAGTCACAAAATTTTTTTTTATATAGTTCGCCCTCAAGAAATTAAGCTTGAGCAAAGGAAGGAAGATAGAAATCCCACAGTGGCACATTTTCGACTCCATCTTGAATGCCTGTGTATGAAATTACATTTGTATACTTGTATAATGGATCTAATTTCTCATATTACTGTTCAGTATATAGTATGTGACTTGCGCTCACTTGTGGACACATTTACCTCAGAAAAGTTACAGAAGTACCTCAAAAGTGCCTGAAATGGTAATTTAGCTCACATGTGGACACAGATACATCAGCACTACTTCAAAAATAATATTATTTAGCTTGGGCAGTAATTTAGCTCACATATAGACAGATTGAACTCAGATATACCTCAGAATGACTTCATTATTAACTTAGAATTACCTCAGACGTACCTCACACATCATAAAATTACCTCGGAATTACTTCAGACTTGCCATAAAATTACCTCGGAATTACCTCAGACGTACCTCACACTTGCCATAAAATTACCTCGGAATTACCTCAGACGTACCTCACAATTACCTCGGAATTACCTCAGACGTACCTCACAATTACCATAAAATTACCTCGGAATTACCTCAGACGTACCTCACACTTGCCATAAAATTA
>JAQQZR010000010.1:12278146-12327122 GCA_030068235.1 Notoglanidium macrostoma | reverse complement strand
ACCATAAAATTACCTCGGAATTACCTCAGACGTACCTCACACTTGCCATAAAATTACCTCGGAATTACCTCAGACGTTCCTCACACTTGCCATAAAATTACCCCACAATTGCCTCAGATGTACCTCACACTTGCCATAAAATTACCTCGGAATTACGTCAGACGTACCTTACAATTACCATAAAATTACCTCGGAATTACCTCAGACGTTCCTCACACTTGCCATAAAATTACCCCACAATTGCCTCAGAAGTACCTCACAATTACCATAAAATTACCCCACAATTGCCTCAGACGTACCTCACAATTACCATAAAATTACCCCACAATTGCCTCAGACGTACAGAAGTACATTAGAATTAGTACATCGGAATGATCAGAATTACCAGAATTTTGCCACTTATGCACACATTTACCTCAAGAATTACTTTAGAATTACCACAAAATTACCTCAGACATACCTTACCATAACCGTAAAATCGCTTCAGAATTACCTCAGAACTGTGCAGTAACAGAATAATTAAGCTCAGTTGTAGATGTACATCATAATTACCTCATAAATACGTATCTCACATGGTAAGTTAACCCACCTGTGGACACATTTACCTCAGAATTACCTTGGAATTACCTCAGAAATATCGTGTACAGTAAATGAGCTCACCTGCCGATAGATTTACATTAGAAGTACCTCAGAATTACCCCAGAATGATCGGAATTACCAGAATTTACCACTTATGCACACATTTACCTCAGACAGTAATTAAGCTCACTTTTGGATAAAAAAAAATGATATCAGAAAAACCTCTGAATGACCTCGGTAGTAATTCAGAATGATCTCAGAAATCCCTTGGCGGTACCTCAGAACACTTGTTTTTGAGTAACTCAACTTTTTGTGACTCGAAAGTGTCTCACGTTTTAGTGGTCAACTTATTCCATTTTAAAACACTTTCCTTCTTTTTTCTTTCTTTCTTGTCTTAATATTGAGTCACTATTCAACGCAATTCTGCTTTACTGTTAACAGAAAGTAAAGGGAGTGTAAGTTACCTTCTAGGCATTGAAATCATGAAACCCCCAGGTCTTCTAAAATGTCGCAGCGCTCTTGTTAGAGTGAATTCTAATAAAAACCCTTCTTATACTCTAGTGTTTAGGACACAGACATTTTTCCACCTGAACTTAATATTTGTTCCTCAATCTCTAAGCAGCGTTCAGTTCAAAGGGCCATGATTGCAATTCCATATAGTCCGAGCTCAACATATCCCATCATCCCTTCATTAATTGCTACCTCCGAACTCTAATGAGACGTAATTCGAGCAGAATTGTTTTGTAATCACACGCATATTGTTCTGTCTGCTTCTCCGGCGTCTATAACCGGCCATTAGAAAATAAGAAAATGAGCTCGGCATCATCCTTGTGCGCTTCCATTATCGCCTGTTTGTTTCAAAATCGTTTCTGAGACATTTATGTTTGCCGTCCATCATAACCAAATGGGCAATTTTCTCTCTCTGAAGTGCGACCGAGTTCAGACCGAAGTGATATGAAATACAGCCGACTGAGACACCCGTGTCCCAAATCTCACATCTTCTCCTCTTAAGTCTCATCATCATTTATCAATTATAATTACTGCCTTTTGTTCAAATTTCCTCTTGTAGACAATTTCAGTCAGCACTGCAGCAATGAATTCTTCATTTGTATAAACTATACATTTTATATTTATTTAAGTTTAAAGGGAGAAACAATTTAATAAAAAAAAAAAATACTGATTTAATTTTAGGAAATTCCTTCTTCATTTTTTTCTTTTCCCCTTTCTTTCCTTTTAGCCTTCTTTATTGTTTAATTGTCTTTCTTTTTGTCATTTTTTCCCCTCTTCCCCCTTTCTTTTTTTTTCTGCCTTCATTTTCTCTTATTCTTACCTGCTTATTTGTTTTATTTTAAGTAGTTATTTTTTATCCATTGGTCTTTCTTTTGTTATTTAATTTTTTCTTTTCTACCTGCACTTCTATTTTTATCGCTCTGCTTTTTTTTTTTTTTGTGCCACACATATGTATTAATGAATGTGTCTGGATGTATTTTTCAGTTTATTACAAGGCTGACCTTTCCCACACTGCTGTATCGGGTCACAGAGTCATTACAGAAACACACTGTGCCTTTACTTTATTAGCCCACAGTCACTAATGCGCTGCGGCTCCGTGTGTGTGGATTTGCTGATGAGCGGAAAAATTCTCTCTCTGATTATTCCTGAGCCAAGTGCCGCACTGCAACCTTACTAAAAATATTTGCCAGGAAGATGGTATGAATTTAATAATTCTTACTTCTGGCATGATGCCTTGTTAACGCTCACTTCCTTCTCTACTGTGAGACCAATTATGACATTTTTCATATAATAATTATTTACTGGCACTCAAAGTGTACCGCGTTATGAGAGTTGGAAGAAAAAAAAAACTTCACCTGGAAAACTCAATATAAACGAGGCTACAAATCTGAAGTTAGAGCTTATTATGTACAAAATATAGCTGAGGTTCCTCGAAGGTACCGAAGGTGGCCTGCCAGCTGAGGCCTGACATTTATAGGAAAGAAAATCTACATTTTGAAGGCCAGAGTGGCCAAGTCTCTTGGCTGCCATTTAAAACTGAGAAGTGTGTGCAATATCCGATTCTAGGGGAAAACAAAATAAAAAAATAAAAACAAAATTCCTGAGAAAAAAAAATTATAATTCACTTTGGATGTGTCTTAATGCACACTTTCAAATCACTACATAGTCCCCATAAACACCATCATCACTCAGTCCACTGTGGACATGTCCCAAGCTACATGCCCTACTCACTATATAGACACCATCAGCAGTTAAAATCAACTTCTTCTCACTGCCTCACTAACTAACCAGCTAGCATGCTAATTAGCTAACTTGCTAACTAGCCTGTGGCCACAGGCTGGCTACTGATTTTAAGTTCACAATTAAATAGCGAGTCTAAGCTTTTCAGGAAAACCCGCTAATGCTTCTACTTGCACAACAGTTAGCTTGATTTTAACCAGCTCATGGTTTGTTCGCACATTTCAAAGCTTAACTGGCTTTGCGTACGCTAGTGCAAAAGCTGCTGAGCATCGAGATAATAATCCAAAGCCATTTTGTAGCGCAAATAACATGCTCAGCCACAAGCATTTCTCTCACCACCATCTTTTTTCTCAACTTCCTGTCAAAATGTAAGAATCTAATAGAAATTCATGCATGGCTTCTTTTTAATCTGGGAGAAAAAATGATCTGACTAGTGCTGATTCAGCATCGCAAATGTCACAAAGCGTCAGAAAACTTGTCACTGAAATCACACCATTTATTTAATTTTTTATTATGAATGCTCCAGAGAATGCGTCGCTATCCAACCACAAAGAGATAAACGCAAAGAGAAAAACTCCTAGAGGTGATGTGTAATAGTTAGCCGCCTCAGGATTAACATCCTGTCTGCAATGATGGATGGCAGGTGGCAATCTCTCTCTCTCTCTCTCTCTCTCTATCTATCTATATATATATACGTTTGTGTGTGTTGTGAAGGGCACTGTGTATGCATTTTATATATAATGTATACATGGTGCCATCCACAATTATTTGCTCCCCTTGTAAAGATTAGGAAAAAGGGTTAGGAAAAAAAAAAAGCCCTTTTGTGAAGTAGCTTGAAAATGAGTAAAATCCCAACTTTGATTGAAATAAAATAATTTAAAAAAATTATAATAATAAATAAAATTATAATAAAATTGAAATAAAATTTATTCAGATGAAAACTGCAAATCACTCATCAAGAATTTATTTTCAACAACATGTACCACGATTATTGGCAGCCCTGGAAAGGATTGTGAACACAATGTAACTGAAGCATGTTTCCCATTTAAATTGTACTTTTAGGAACTTTCATGTCGTAATCCATGACTTCCTGATTAACTGGGGAACAAATATGAGGAAACACAGAGGCAAAATTCCCTTAGTCAACCATCAACCTGGGAAAGATAAGAGCTGATATGTCGGATGATATGATCATTTGTCAGAGATGATTTCAAAAAAAGGCTACTTACCTGAAAATAGGCATTTCTACTGTTAAATGTGGACATCAGCTGTTACAAAACCTGCCTGGAAAAGAAGTCAAGTCTATTTTGCCTTTTTGGCAGCAAACACTCAAGGTGGGTTTGGCATAAAAAGTAGGATGGCTATAGTGAAAAGAATCGTATCCCAATAATAAAATCTGGTGGAGGTTCTGTGATGTTGCGGGGCTGTTTTTTTGTGAAACCTTGTTAGGATACATGGCATCATGAATACCATGAAACTAAAACTGGGTTGTCATTGAATGTTCCAGCAGAAGAATGATCTGAACATATGTCCAAATCAACACATCGACTGGTTAACTCACCACAGAATCAAGCTTGTACCATGGCTATCTGTGCTAGCTGTAGAAGAGAGGGCACACCTAGGACCCTGGATGATCTGAAGAGATTCTGTAAAGAGGAAAAGCCTCAGTAGCCCAGCTCTGTATTCTCCAACCTTATAAAATGTTATAGGGAAAGACTCAATGCTGTTTTATTGGCAAAGGGAGATTGTACAAGGTATTAAATGCAGGAGTGCCAATAATTGTATGTAACGGTGCATGTTTTTTTGTCACAAATAATTATTTCTTGATGAGGGATTTGTTTTTCTCTGAACAGATTTATTTTAATTAAGGTTTGATTTTTTTCTTCTCATTCAGTATGCGGTGAAAATACTTCACTGGCTTTTTCATCGTTTCGAACTTTTTACTAATCTTTACAATGGGTGGCAATAATTAAAGAAGGCACTGTATATATAGGTGAAATATCACCTATTATGCTAGAGATACTCACTTTTTTCTTTAAATGAAGGACTATTGCTCCATTAGCATTAGATATATGGAGGTGATTGATGTATTCTTTCTTTCTTTCTGCTGGAGCATGAAACCTTTATTGTGTTTTACATGTGAGTGATTTCAGACTAGCAAATAAAATACTTCTTTTCTGGAATTATTCAAGAATTCAGACTGAATGGGAAATTAATATGTGTATATTTAAATATTTAAACAAATAGAATTTAATTGTATGCTTAGTTTATTGTTGTTTCAGATATGGCAAATTGTTAATAACGGGAATAATTATTTTAAAAAGCAGTGGATGGTGATTGTTCTTGAACATTCTTCTGTCTGTACAGAATAAGTCTATGAAAAATGAATAAATATACATTTTCTGGTGGAAAGAAAGGTTGTTTTTGAGCAGGTAAATGTCACACACTTTAGATGGAATTCGAGTACTTTCATATTCATGTGTGAAGCTTTTTAATATCAGCAGATATTTCGACTTGTCTTCGTCACCGAACGCGCCTTGCTGCTTTCCTCGAATGTGAAGGTCAAGCTCGGCTAAGTGGCCGTGTCCAGAATCGTTCAGCGAGCGGGGAGCAGGAAGTTCGTGCTGTGAACATCTCCGGCTGCATATAAAGAAAACGACCCCCTGAAGACCAGGACACACGTAGCACACTTTTCATCTGTTCATTTAGTAGAAGAGGTAACACTAACCTCAACCTGTTCTGGTTCAGAGGAAAGACGTTTATTTAGAAAGGAATAGCTTGTCCAAAAACGAAATGTAGGCTGGAATTAGACATCAAGAATATCTTGATTAATTCTTAGTACTTAGATTCTTCCTGAGCCAACAAATCAAAACCAAGTGAACTTTTTTTTATTACTTAGCTTAAGTTTGTTCATTTTAAGTTTTAAGTTAACATCCAAAAAATTCAACCCTTCTGACTAAAAAGAAAAAAAATAAATAAATAAAAAATCTGATAAACAAAATGGGTAATCCAAACATTTACCTCAGACGTGTTGTCAAATTTCTCAGTAAAATTACACTAAAACTGCAAGCAGCAGCGATTCCTAACACCTACGATTCAGCCATTTTGAAAAAAAGGCAACAAAAATCATAGTCTTGAAATAGCAAAACCAGTTTAAAAATGAATCAAATATCAAAATTTTCCTTCAAACATATTCCTTGTAATGTTGAATTAATGTACAAAAAGATATCAGATTTTTACTTTTTTTTTTTTTTTTCCAATCTATACCACATTTATTTCTTGTACCTCAGCCACCGGAAAATTTGTTAAACAGAAATTAAAATTTGAAATTTTGTTTACAGTATAAAACACAAAAAAGGGAAAATTCACCTCTGGGACACTTTAAAATTTGAAACAAATTCCACTTTTTATTCAAAAATAAATGTTTATATATATTATAATATTTGTTTTAATGTATGAAAAATTAAGTTTCTTTTGATTTGTTTTTCACTGCTTTCTATGCAGTAACCATAGTAACTGGGCAAGAAGAGCAGAAAAAAAGAAAAAGAAAAAAAAACAAAATACAGAGCTGATTTATTTCTTCCTTTTTTTTTTTTTTTTTTTTAAATCCAACTGCTTTGGTTAGTAAAAGTTAACTTTCAAACTTGATTATAATATTTGAACAAGAAAATTTTTTTTTAATAAAACTTGAATTCAGTTTACTTCTGAAGATGTTTTAAATAGCATACAAAAAAAATAATAAACACGTATACACACAAACTGGTCTCACATGATTAGAGCCATATATAACGCCATTTTTATTTTTTTCTCTAACATTCCAATTTTGATTAACATTAAAAGAGGCTGATAATGTAACTGGCTCAAAGTGGCTTCCCACCAAATTTACACCAGGGAAAAAAAGGCACTTAATTTCCTTAAAAATGGCAAGCACCCAAATAGCTAAGCTCTCCAAACACTGGAGCCATAAATCAGGCTACATATGTACACACACTTGTCTCTAAACAAATTGATTAGGTTTAATTAAGGCCATTAGAAGACGGGGGAAGGCCTTGATTAATAACCTCTTACAAGACAAATATGGCTATTATGTCCACTATTATTAGTGGAGCCTTTAGGAAACCTGATGGCTCTATAGATGTGCCTTGCCAAGAAGTGTTGCTTCAGTGGGCTATCGATATAAAAAAAAAAAAAAAAAAAAAAAAGCGCAACAAGAGGACACCAGGTATATACAGTCTTGTTAAGATATGTATATAAGTACTGTGCGTTAGCTTACAGTCAAAGACGAGAGCAGGTGAAAACATTGACCTGAATAGAAAGAAAGGACATGCGAAAGGACATAACAAATATTGCAACATGAACTCAGTTGAAAATGTTAATGAACGTATTTGAGGCACAGTTGTGTGTGTGTGTGTGTGTGTGTGTGTGTTTGTGTCTAATTCTGACATATTTCCTAGAATCACTCCTTTCTTGTTCATTGTTTGAATCAGTGAATCTTTTGCTTGGGACATTTTACATGTCATGCTATATATTAAAAGAGTCATATTTTCATGTTTAATGCTGAATCTGGTTCAAGAGTCAGTCAATCTTTTGAATAATATTCACTCTTTTCTCATACAGTGAGTCAGTTTTTCAATCAGAGAATCTTTTGGTCATGGTCAAGATTCGATTCTTGCTTATTCAGAGAGTCAGTGTTTCAGAGAGTCACCAAAATCGGTGAATCGGTTTCAGCCGTTCCTGAGATTCGCTCCTGTCTCTTTCGGTGACAATCTTTTGATTACGTCCAAGATTTGCTGCTCTCTGTTATTCAGTGTTTGAATCATTGATTCACTGGTTGAGATTCACTCTGGGCTCGTTCAGTGTATCAGTGCATGAATCAGTGACTCCTTTCTAAGATTTGCTCTATTTCAGTGCTCGAATCAGTGAATTTGTTCGGTCATGAACAAGCTTTGCTCTTGCTCATGCTTTCAGCCATGCCAAAGATTCAATCATCTTTTCTTTCTTTTCTTTTAGCAGATCGTTATTTGAATCTTTCTCACGATTCATGACTCAGCTCTCTTTTGTTCGGCAGCGCAGTGTTCGAATAAGCAAATCTTTTGGTCATGACTGAGATTCGCGCCTACCTCATTCAGTGAGTCAGCATATTGAATCGGTGAATCGTTTGTTCATTACCAAGGTTTGCTCCTCTGCAGATTTGCAAGTTGGTGTTTGAATCAGTAGAGCTTTCAGCCATGCCTTTGATTATTCACTCCCCTTGTAAGAGGTTAATATTCAAGGCCTTCCACCAGTCTCCAAATGGCCTTGATTAAATGTAATCGAATTTTGATCTATCTCAAACCCAATGTCTTCAGTGTCTACGAAAAAAAAAACGAAAAAAGAATTGGCCTTGCTGTTTCAACACTTTCAGAAGGGACTGTATATAAAATATATCTCCGTAATATGAGCCAGTGATATTGAGGATAATAAAGCTGGAAACACTACTCACTTCCTCACACTATAAGATGTATAGCAGGGTTCCAGGATATTGCGAAGCCCTCAGTAGCAGAAGATGGATTACACACTAAACATCCATATGTTGCTCATTAAAGGTGAAGGTTCTTCAGTGAGGTCCCCCCCAGGACTCTGGACTAACTGGGACAGAACCTTATCCTCTCCTTGTGCATTTTTCCCGTCAGCTCAGTGAAACTCAGACGCAGGTTGGACGTGAACATACACATTAGCGTAAAGAACAATAGCATGTAAACAGGGAAGGGGAAGGTAATGAGTCTGGGATCAAGCAAAACCCTTAACAGATGGACGCCAACGAGAAACAGCTGCCAAGGTAGGCAAGTATGCTGTGAGGGAGGAGTTGGGGTGAAGGAAACTAAGTATGACTCAACCTTGTGAAATTAAATAAAGACTAACCTCCGGGTAATAAAAATCTCAAACCTCAAGAAAATTATAAAAAAAATATAAAACCTGAAGAAGACTTAAAAAAGGATTCAAAGCTCTAGAGAAGTAAAAAAAATATGAAATCTCTAGTAAATAAAAAAAAAAAAAAAGATTCAAATCTCAAAACAAATATGAAGATTCAAACCAGAAAATATATTAAATATATACCCTAAAACCTCAAAAAAAAAACCTTGAAGAAAAAAGATTCAAAAAGAAAAAAGATTCAAACCTCAAGAAATTTACAAAAATATCAACCCATAATAATAATAAAAAATAAATAAATAAATAAAAAATTCAAATCTCAAAAATGTACAAAAATATCAAACCTCTAAAAAAAAAAGATTCAAATCTCAAAAAAGTACAAAAATATCAGACCTCAAGAAAATACATAAAAAAAAAAGAACCAAACCTCAAGAAGTCATAAAAAGATTCAAACTTCAAGAGCACTGAAAAAGTTTCAGACCTCGATAAAACAAACAAACAAACAAAAAAAAGCTGGAAAACATGACAAAGCCTTCGAACTACAAGGAAGCAAAATAAATAAATAAATAATTAAATCAACCACAAAAAAAAAGTTCATTAAACATCAAGAAAACTTAAAAAGATTAAGAGCTCAAAAAAAGGAATAAAACAAATCAAAGCGAGAAATAAAACTCCATCGTCACGCAAGTTAAAACTCAAGACAAGAAAAATCAATGGAGCGCAACAGAGGGAAAGAAAAACAGACTCGGCTCTATAATAAGAATAAATTAAAGCTCAGCGTCTGAGAATTTACAAAAGCCAAGGAAACTCAACTTAATGTCAGGGAACTGGAGTCCATTTGAAAAATAGTGAATGAATGAATAAAGGAAGAGCAAGAGTTGCAACCTGACACCGCTTCCTTTTCCAAATGGAGAGAAAAGATGTTTATAGCTTACAGATAAAATGTTCATAATAGCAATTTTATTAGGTGGAGTCATTAATATTAATGCAAACTCATGAATATTAATGAGATGCCCGTATTCATTAAAATTGCTTATTATCAGACACGGCATCCTGAAACGTTAGCTCCGATTTTACTACATAACACGGTAAATCATTATTGCAAAGGAAAACAGGAGGAAGGCTACGAGTGTACAAGTGCCTCGTTAATTTTCATTCTGCCTCATTAATATTAATGGCATACACACACACACACCTCTTCAGCACAAACACGAACCGGATATGTTCCTACAAACTGCTGTTTCACACCTTTCACTCATCCTCAAGCAGAAGACATTTTTTATTTCCTCAGCAGAAGTGAAGTGTGAAGATGGAGGTCAAAAAATACATTGTATAACAAAAAGAAATGAAGATGTCGCTTCGTCCTTGAGCCAGAAAGAAACCGGGACTTTTATCTCTGGTGATGGGAGACATTCTGGGAATTAAAACTTGTCCCCGATTGGGGAAAAGTCACATGACCAAACCGTACTCAGAAACAAAGAAAGATATAAATGACTAAATAAATTCTTCACTTTTTTTGTATTAACAAACAAACAAATATTGCGGATGTTACAGTGAAAGAAATCAATCAAAAATAAATAATACAATAAATAAAATCAGTCAGAAACAAACAAAAAACACACAATAAAAATTATTTACTACTCCTAATGATGATAATAATATCTAGCGCTGTTCTTTTTTGCATTTTAGTGCAAATACATATTTTTGAATGAATCCTGCAATCTGACAGAGTTGTTAATTAGCACTCCAGACAATAATCACTTTAGGCAGTAAGCCCACCATGCAGCTTATTAGTCAGCAAGATGATACATATGGCTGAATATAAACTCACTGTTGCAAGCTAGTATATTAGCGCTGAAGGTATTTAGCAAGGCAATGCACATTGCTTTAACTTTTAATGCTTTAAAGTTAATGTGAACTACATTTACATTACCACTGTACAAATTCATTTGAATTATGTTTCTTTTTTTTTTTTTAATAACAAGCCCTTGTTATTTTTTCACCTTGTTATTCTTTGGCCATGTGCAGTGAAGTTACAGCGTGATATTGTTAAAGTTTCATAGATGCTTGCTGCTTGCAATAGATTCATATACTTGACTTATTCTGAGGGTGCGTTTGAGTGGGGAACAGATTTAGCTGGTAAAACTGTTACAGGTCGACCCATTTTTGTCAAATTACAGGAGAGCCATCGCTCAGTTGCCCACTGACGAGGAGGCAGCCGGATAAAAATCGTTCAGTCAGCAGCGGCGCACAAAGCGAATGCATGACGAAGGAGAAATCCAATCCCAAGAACATGAATACGGCCTTAATGCTGAAGCGCAGATGCACAGTGACTCAATACACAATCGTGTTTATGGATGAGACGCCACTGATGTCCTGAATAGACGTCTCAGTGTGCTCGGTTTTATTAGAACTGACACTCAGCGGGGAAGAGACGCCCACACACACTACATCAGCTTCTTACAGAAACAGAAAACATCACCTACACCGAACGAGGACAAAGGAATAAAATCACTTCTCTGTACAAACCAAAATAAAAGATCTCTTTAATTTAGTGGTGCACAGAGATTTTGGCAAGGATGAAGGCTAGGGTGTTTAGGAAAGGACAAATAGCTAGACTATATCATAATTTTTGTGTTCTGCGTACATATTCCATATCAGTGACAGAAACAAAATCACTCATATTCAAGAGCAGACCATTGCAAGAAGTAGATAATTAGGTAAAATAACATAAGAGACAGAATTAAAGAACACTTTAAGATGTTAACAGAAGGAACAGGAAGCTGTGACCATATAAGGAGATGGAAGACTTGGGGGATAAGGGACTGTAGGCTTAGGGGCCATGCCAGGAAACTCTAGGCTAAAGGGACTGGGCTAAATCCACAAGGAATTTTGGGACCAGGCTAATGGACTTGTCTCAAGGATTGGATCAAATGATTCAGGGCTAAGGAACTAGGGACCGAACTTAGTAACTCAGGGCTAAGAAACAGGACTGAAGGCAACAATTATGCTAGGGGTCTTGAGGGTGGATGTACTGAACTAAAGAAAGTGGACTAAGTGACTCAGGACTAAAGGACCAGGCTACAGGACTTGAAGTTTAGGGAACAGGCTCAAGAACGTTGGGTTTTGGACTGAACTAAAGGAATCAGGGCAAAAGGGCTGGCCTAAGGGTCTTGTGGTTAAGTACTATGCCAAAGGAGTCAGAGCTGAGAGACCATGCTAAGGGGAAGAGCTCAGGCTAAGGGACTTAGGATTTGGGACTGGACTAAAGACTAAGAGTCATGGCTAAAAATTGGTCTAAGGGATTTGAGAGTTAGGTACCAGGTTAAGAGACCTGGAGATAGTAAATAGACTAAAGGAGGTTTGGCCTAAGGGACTCAGGGACTCACATGTAACAATTGGTGTCATCAGTATTAGGATATCAGATTTATATTTGGGATTGTAAAAGGATTGGATTTGGAACTCCATAAGGGAGCTATGGAACCAGTTTAAATTGGTAAGGCAGATGGTAGGGAGACACAGTAGCTAAGAAACTCAGGAATGGAGAATTTCACCGGGAGCTAAGAAACTAATAGTTATAATAGTATTGACTAAGTGAACTTGGAGCCAAAGGAACGTGAACTTTGAGATAAGGGACTTTAGGTTATAGGACTAAGGTAAGGGCCTAAGGAAAAGGGTTTATGGACTTGCACCTTAAAATTGCTTTCAAATTTGCTGTCAAAGTTACTAAGCAAAAAAGCAGCAAATAATTGCTAAAAAGCAGCATGGAAGACAAATTGGCCAGGCAGTGTGTAGGATACAGGGTAGTCTTTTAGCTTTGTTGTCTTTGGACAATCGTGATCTAGGGTTAAAGTTATCAAAAATACTGGTTTTAACTTGACATTCCCAGATATCTTTTTTGTGCCGCTGTAAAAGTCACTGTAACAGCGTTCCCCTGTGAACAATGTAATGAGGAGAACCATAAATAAGGCATGCACACAGAAACGCTTAGACTGCACTTTGTTGGCACTGACAGCACTCTGCAATGTTCTGTTCCTATCTCAGATGCCTATGACTAATTATTTATCGGCTGGCCTGATAAAAATTAATGAAGCGTCAGTGATGGATAAAGGGAGAGAGAGCGAGATGAAAAAGGTTGGATGTTTTGAAACATGCTGCGAGGCAAGAATTAACGAGATGTATATCGCACTGTGGGATGGGGTAAAAAAAAACAAAGCATAGTTCTGAGACTAGACAGAAGAGAGAAAGAAAGAAAAGAGAGCGAGCGAGAGAGAGAGAAAATATTTGTAGTTGTGCTTTGTTTCATCTCTTTGGGATTCGTGTTTCATGTTTGGAGCTGCAGATGGTCCAATGGATATGGTGTTCGAACACAGTTTAATGCAACACCCACTTTAAAGATCATCGTAGGCCGGTTCTCTGGTACTCAGTTCTCTGAAGCTGTTCATCGTGATGTATGTTGGCACCATACAGCAGGCAACAGTATGATGTTGTGCGCTTAACGTTCTGTTTAATTAGTGTTCAGCAGATGGGCTTGTTAACAGAGTGCAACAGATCAGTTACAAAAAGGAATAAATGCAGAGTCAGGCATAAACAGAGAAACTAACACTACCATATGGATACATGTATGGATGGATGGACAATACAAGCACAGATGGATAAATAAATCAAGAGCTTAGAACTTTATGAATTTTATGAAAATGTTATGTGTACACAATATAATAATTTCTGACCACGTGCTTCAGGATCTGGAAGGCTGCAGTCTGATTGGCTGTCTGCACTTCCTTGCACCAGTTTTGAGAATCATGACACGGTGAGCTTTTCAGAGCATGGTATAGTCACTGGATTGTTGAATAGAGTTTTGTTTGCTAGTGAAGACCATGTCTCTGACTAAATGACCTGAAATGGGATTGTGGACTGAAAAAAAAAAAATGGCAAGAACTCTGAGGACTTGGAGGGTCTGGAGCTCTAAGCAGTCAGCACCCTTCACTGAAGACCCTTGGCTAGGAGTTGTTGAATAGTATGGGGGAGATGAGGAGCTTGAGGATTCACTAGACCATGGCTTCAGGTGTGAAGAAATATTCAGTCATTTCATAACTCTGCTTTGAAACAGTCAATAACAGGTAAGTGAAATACGTCCCCAAGCCTAGGCAATGGGCTATACCAAAAAGTCTGACTGGTCATACAACCAAAGGGCCAATGGGTTTGTAATGGGTTTTTAGATAATAAAGTGTTCTTATCTTCCAAAAAGTGTTCTATTTTTAACCATTTAGTCAGAAATCTGCCTAAGTACCAGATGGTGTGGAAATTGCAGTACATTGGGCCAAATTTCCTAAAAGCGTAATACTTATAGCACAAAGATCATCGTTAAACGGTCAAACAAGCATCACATTAGGCGCTTTTGGACCGGAGGAACTTTTCATAGCTCTTGAACAGTTGGAGGAAGTAACCCCCTTTTTTGTGTGCTCACACCACAGGAACTGGGAACTGTTATAGTTCTTAGGAAGCTGTTTTAGGCACTTTTTTAGGTTCTACTTCAGAGTAGGTACATTCCCAGTACAAGAGAAGCCATGAGAGACGTGTGTGAATGGTGAAAGGTCCAGACATAAGTGTAGTGAGATTCTTCGAATCCTAGTTGGGACTACAAATGTACTACAGAGATGTTTCTGAGGGAAGAACACATGAACTCAGACTGGGCTGACCTTTCACCTTCCAATGTGACTCATAAGTGGCTTCAGGACAAATTTGGGAATGTTTCTAGGAGCAATCCAACTGAAAACCAGGCTGAAACCTGATGGAATGTTGGCCTGAAAACAGGACTAGAGTGATGTTCTTCATATTATCCGACAGAACTGGAGCGGTTCTTCAGACAGGAACAGGAGAAGAGCCCTAAAACCAGGCGATTCAAGTTTGTAGCAGCAAAACCCAAAAGGACTTAAAGAAAAAAAAATGGATAGATAGTGATATTTCACTTCTTTTCTAATAGACTATTTCTTCTTAAGGAAAAATCACTAATTTAAGCGAAACCAAAAATAACAAAGTTAGAATGTTAAACACATTCACGTCTTTCCAGTGCACTTTTTCGACCACGTAGCCTTTACTACAAATCCATGCCACTGTTTCCTATTAGCGCTTGCACATAATTCACAATTAGCATTAGCGATGTGCTCCTTATGGATTAGCCATGCTAATAATTCTAGATAACCCTGGGGAGGAATCAATAGCACAAATGGATTAATTGTAATTTAGGATGAAAATGTGATTTATATCTGGGTGTCATGCTAGAGTCCTTAAATATTGCACTGCAGCGATCTGTGGTTATTTAACAGACTTTCTACCAAGTACATCCAGGCGTATATGGAGAATAAATGAAACGTGGCTCATTGGTTTTGTGTTGGAACATTAAAATGCTGTTTAAGAGAGAGAGAAAGAGAGAGAGAGAGAAGATTGATTTCTGTACATCAGCGATGGAGGGAGAAATGGCTTTGAGCCACACATCAGTGCAAACAGACACTGCAGACTCGCTCACTGAAAAAAGAGGAGTACAAACTGACATTTTATCTAATTACTCCTGACTTCAAGTGCACAAGAATAGTGTACTGTTTATTATAGAAAGGGGAAATAGTCTAAGGTTGGACCGTAGCCTCTTCTCATTAAAGGAAAGAAAGAAAGGAGAGAAAAAGAGCTGTTCCAGTGCCACACAAAGAGAGCACAGTCACATTGCACGCCGCTGGCAAACATAACAGACTTATAGTAAGCGATCAGACGCTACAGTTTATCCACAGCGAGTGGGCAGATATGATGCATCGGAGATCAAGGATGAGAGGTAATCCACCACAAATGGCAACCAGCAGACAAACTTGACTAGCGATCAAAAACAATAAAGCAGAAGAAAAAATAAACGGAAAAAAAGAAGGAACATACACTGTTTGCTCCTAACCAGAAAACAATTAACAATTAAAAAGGCACATTATTTATTTATTTTGTTATTCTTTTTTCTTAGGCAGGAATTGGATTTCTCCCAATAAACAGATAAAAAAGAAATTGTCATTTTTTGAGGATAAACATGAATATTTGTTATTGAAGGCCCACATTTTTCCCTCCATTTTTTTAACATTTGCCCTTTAACAGATGTCCAAATAGACATGAGATGATTTAAAGCATTGATGTCAATGTTCGAAGAAGTAACATACTAACCTAACCCTAACCCTAACCCTTTTTAACATTAATTGTGGAAATGTACAGAAATTCTTCATGCTTTCAGGTCAAAAATAAATAAATCATTTTTTTTGCATGTTTCTAGGATTTTTCAAGCTGTACTAAAATATGCTTTAAGTCTTTTTAAAAAATTTTGGGGGGATTTTTTTAGTCATTTAACAAAAAACTGAAAACATCCATCTATCTAGCTATCCATCTATCCGTCCACTTTTCCATCAGCGTTATGGGGAAGCTGGAACCAATCCCAGCTGACTTTGGGTGAGAGGCAGGGTACACCATGGACAGGTCACTAATCTATCACGGCTAACACAGAGAGAAACAGCCATTCACACTCACATTCATACCTATGGGCAATTTAGTGTAGCCAGTTGACCTATTCTGCATGTCTTTGAGCTGTGGGAGGAAACCAGAGAACCCAGAGGAAACCCACATAGCCATGGGGAGAACATGCAAACTCCAAACAGAAATACATATATATTTCATGTGATTTCATATACATGTGATAAAGTCTTGAAAATTTGTTTTGTTAGTTGGTTTATTGTCCCCAGGGGGACTTACTTTTCACAACACTTTAAACAGACTTGGGGAGTAACAGAATACATGGAATTATGCAATTAGAATACGAAAAAGGTAACTGTATTCTGTTATAGTTACAGAAGAAAAAGCTTTCATCAGATTAACAGTATATTTAGTAATAACCTAATAATCAATAAAAAAAAAATCAACAATAAACATAATTGCCAATAATTTCATTATTAGTTGAACTGCGTTATGAAGCACACTGCACACGCTACATCACTTCATAAAAAAAACTTTTTGAGTGACATTTATCAGAAACATCAGTAGGACTTTCTCTATAGTATGAAACTCTTTACAGTACACTACCCTGCTGGCCTCAAGACACAGTGTTTTACTGTGAGTAATATTATCATTCGATTGTGGGAATGTGAGGGGAAGCATGATCATTTTTTAGACAGTAAGTAGAGATGCTATTTGATCCCATTAGCTTAAAAAAGTAAAAATTAAACTAGCCTATTTTTCTGACCCAGTAGTGTAGTGTGTGTCAACTTCCATTGAAATCTAAGAATCAAATGCAAATCTTTGGAGTCGATTCCACACATTGAAATTGATTCGCCTGGTGCACAGACAGCAAAACTTAGCATCGGAGCGAAATAGCCAGTGGATATATTTATTTTATCTTTATTTTGAATTTGTCTGTTTGAAATGTAAACAAATCATGTCTTGAATTACATATACACAGTATGGTAGTATGGTATGGTAACTGATTAAAAAAGCAGTAAATGATGTACGTCCAGTCACCCTGAGTTACTCTGAGTGTTTATTCAGTACCATTCATATATAATGCTTATACTGAATGAGGATCACCATTCATTTGGTCCACATAAGCACTTGATAATATTCTCATGCTGTGACAGATTATCTGATAAATAGCACTAATGCTGTAATTAGTGAACTGCTATTTAATTAAGCTGAGTTAAGAAAAAGTTCTGCTAGCAATGCTGGTTAAAATGCTGCAAATAAATATTTTAAAGAAATATCTTTTACATTTAATTTACTAAAAAAAAAACTACTTGAATAATCAAGGGAAAATAATTGACAGATTTGATTATTAAACAATCAGTAGTTGCTGCCCTAAATATGAGCGATATACTACATGCACATATGCACACAACACTTCACGAGTCTCACAACATCACCCTGAGTGAAATCAGAGCTACTCTTAGAGTCACCAATTCATTATCATGGCCTCTGGTGAAAAAATGTGTTCACTGGGTGGAAATTTCACCATTATTTTGTCTTGAAAGCAGAAAAGAGGGACAACATCACAGTACAGTGCAAGTTCTGCCTTCCAGCTGAAAAAATTCTGCCATCCTACGCATATTTAGTATTGAGGAAATCCAAAAATAATGGAACGCTTTTACGAAACAAGCCCATCGCCAAAGTGGGCTCTTCTCTATTCATTTTTAAAAATGTTTTTTTAAACCTCATACAATAGCAAGGCAAAAATCGGATCAAACACACAAATCATTTTTTTTCCAGCATGAAACTTGATAAAATACCATAAAAAATAAAAAGAAATAATAAAACAAAAATCCACTGATATTCAATGTCAGTTTGAGATGCTGAAAATAAAAGCGATTTTCATCAGGATGCTTTAAATCGCTCAGTGCTGTGCTGAATCAATAAATCTCACTGTTCTATTGATTAATAATCTAAAGACTCGGCTTGGGAACAGTCGCTAAGTAGAGAACACACTGCTACATACAAAACCGTCAGGAGGAAGCCTGAACTTCCTGTTTGCTTCGCCGCAGTGCACATTTAAAAGTCAATCACTTGTCTCATTCTCTTGATTAAATGCTAAAAAAAAGCAGCGAGATTGGGATGTTTCGTCATATGCACAGCTAATTAATCCACATTTACTCTCTAGTCCTGATTTACGACCTCCTTCTTAGTCCTGTTTATCGATCTGGTGAGTAAATGCCGCTCGGCATCCTTTGATTTCCGACATTTACTTACTACACCAGAATAAAAAGCCCCAAAATCTCCCTCTGATGATACATGATGTAATGATACATAATTTAAAACTACATCAATTAAGAATAATATAGTTTCTTTTTTTTTGTTTGGCTAATGCGTTTGATACTTTTTCTTAGTGTGACAAACTAGGACAAAGATTAAGCTGCCCAGCATCTGCTTATCCTGTCTTTAAAAAAGAGAGAGCGAGAGAGAGAGAGAGAGAGAGAGAGAGAGAAAGAGTGTGTGAGAGAGAGAGAGAAAAATATGGTTCATTTTTAAGGTTAATAGAGCACTTCTTTAGGCAGTAAAGCAATATTTGACCATACATCTTAACATGTGACCAAGAAGTGTTATATTAGATCAATATTCATGTTAGTTACATAAATAAACACCTACTGGATCACAAAAAATTATTAAAAAAAAAATGTAAAGTAATAGTAAATAGCTACCCCACCCCAAAAAAAACAAAGAAAAGGAGAACTTTGATACCTAAAGCTAAGTTAATATAAAATAAAAGAAACACTTAGACCGTATCAAAAGGTTTTAAGGTACACTTTTTAATGTATTTTTTTGCTACACTATTGAGGTTTTAATATATTTTTTGCTACACTTTATTTTTTAACATTTAAAATTTTTAACAACCATGTATAAATTTCAATGCAATACGAAAGTCCATGCTAGCAATGACAGAAACACGTGTTATCAGAAAACCAGAGCTGTGTAACACCACTTACATCACAGTATTTAACATTTATAGTTATGACTTGGAGTAAATGGAGTCTTCGACTGCTAAATCCTGATGACTGTAGCCCCTTTAACACCACTGTGGCCTGAGGAACGTACAGTCTTTAGCCTTTAGCAAGCAGTTTCCTTCACAAACTGTCAAACAAATCTGGGTCAGTCTCAGCTGGCAAACTCGCTTCAATTTGAGTCAATTTGGTCCGTGGCTCCATCGGGAAACTTAAATGAGTCGTCTCGTAATTTCATTAATTACAATTGCGCTTCTCTTGTGGGATGAAATTTTTTCTTGAGGAGGTCAAGGGCAAGAGGAATGAAAGAAATAATTCATGAGGCAAAGTCTCTCGGTGCAAATTCCAGAATGGGTTAAGCGTTTAAATGTTATTAAAAAATTGCGGGTTACGAAGACGTAATTGTCTGCCGTAATGGTGTTAATTTGTCAAGCTGAAGATAGCTTGAAGAGGCGCTCAGGGCTTCACAGCAAGATATCTCTATCTTTGTAGCTTTGAAAATTAGTTAGTGTTAACACTGGCAGTCATACTGTACAAATATTTCTTTTTTCCTCCTTATTATTTGTCTAAAAAAATGTATCAACTCCTTTGCTAATTCACTTAATTAAAGCTCTAGCCTTTGATAGCCTCCAGGTGGCAAAGGATTCTGTTAGCAAAGAACTAAAACCGAATCAATACAAGCTAACACACAGACTACTCTTCTTGTTTACAATTGTTAGCATTAGATTTATTTCTAAGCATGTTAGCCTTGTTCGAGGGGGAGGGGACAAGATTAGCATCTTATTTTCGTTACATTTAGTCATAAAATATGTATTACATACTTTCTAATTAGGATTTCATTTTGACCAGATAAGCATCTGCATATATTATCTATGCTAACTACCAGTGTTAGCATAATACAAGAGCATTGTACACTAAATGTTACATCCAAACACTCATTTCCTTCCTGTATTCGAGTTTACTAGCTTTATTGATGTGCTAGCATACAACCTTATGTCTTTATTTGTCTATTTGTCAAATTACAGTGACATGTTTATGATATTCTCAATGTTTCTGAGGTAACACTAGACATACTTGGCATTAGAATTTGACCAAAGACAACAAAATGGAGTGACATAATGCTAATGCTTTCCATGGAGGCTTGCCATGTTCCTGAGGTAAAAATAGATCTGCATAGCATTTGATTGTTAGCAGGCACAACTCAATGTGAAGATATGTGAAAACCACTAGTATCTCTAATACACTTCTTATGTTACTTATCATTTACTTTTCCCCCAAACACAACTTCATGGAGATTCCCAACTAGCAGCCATTCAGAAAATTCATGCTAGCATGCTTAAATACAACAGACACGAATAATTTGGAATCTAAGCATAATTTTATAAAGGAGGAGCTAATTAATTTTGTTAATGGTGAAATTAAGATGCTCAGAAATCCACCCAGTCATGCTAACACCTAGAAGTACTGGTATTTGTTTGCAGAAAACAATGCTAGCTGAATGTACCTGTTATTCAGAACCTCATGTACACTACTTTATTGCCTTCTCACGTTTTGTGCATGTAGGGGAAAGAATTGTTTTGAGTGTGTGTGTGTGTGTGTGTGCGCCAGTCCTGTGTGTAATAACAGTGATCAGTGTGCGTCTTGCTGCGTTACTGAGTCTGAAATGGTATGTTCGACGAGCCTCTCCTAGGAGAACGAGTAACCACCAGAGAACATGCAAGGGAAAGATAAAATAGTGGAAATGAAAAGTGAAAAATTTCACACACTTACTCACATCTGAGCTAGAAATGCAGCACGTAGGTAACAGACTGGTTCCAGTCTCTCCACAATCATATGCTAAAAATTCATATAAAATGATCTTATAAATGATGGTTTGTTTATCGCAAGTGTAACTGGTTTTAATGAGTGAACAGGTGACTTGTGATTAGTTCTAGATAAATTTGGTGGCTTTCTAATAGGATTCAAATGTTCTACAGGAATCTATGTGCGATTGATTGGCATAAGCAATGCCTTAGTTGTAGTTTACTGGATGGAATGAAACTGAAAAGCACAGAGGAAGCACACAAAAACCACACCTCCTTTACAAAGACTAAAGAACAGGCATGGAGGAACACTGGAGAGACCACTTCAGTAGTCTAATAGACTGTCAGAGTTGCGCAAATTGTTAAAACTGCCTTAATTGGATCATTTTAAAATCAAGACTACTAATGTTTTTTTTTGTTTTTTTTTTACACGGCGTGTGTAGAAGAAATGACCACATCATACCTATACCATTAACAACAGCTAAAAGGTAGCTCAGTGCCACATGGATAATGAACAGTGTCGTAGTGACTGTGCTAACATGCTGTGCTAACAAATCCGACTAACTCCTTTTAACACTGTCTCACACGGAGAAGAAGGAAGTTTTTGAAAATCCTCTGTTAAAAGGTCATTTTCCTCTGTTGGGTATTTCAAATGAAATCTTTCAAGCAATTTATTTGCTAATATAAAGCCAAAATGTCTGACGTCTTGTAGTTTCTACTTGCTAATAAGTCTACATCTATCCTCCCTAATTAAAGCATTAGCACCAAAATAATTAGCAACGAATTCATATTATAGTGATTTTAATGTATGCATGTTGAATATCATATAAAAAATAGCTTACATTTGACCTTAGAAAGAATTTAGTAATAATATAACTGAAAATAAAGCCAAAGTCTAAATGAATCAGAAAAAACTACCTTAAAAAATTCATTTAAAATTTTTGTACTAAAATTGAGATTTAAATTATTGTTAATCCTTGATGTTTTATATTATTTGTCTCTAATCTTCAATCTCAATATTGTTTTTACTGGTGAATTAAAAGTTAGGCAATTTGTTTTCAATTTTATTCCAGATTACTTTTTTTTTCAGTTTTATTACTTGTCTTAATCTTTTTTCTACATTTGTCACTAATGCTCTGCCCGTGTACTGTTTTTTTTTTCTTTTTGCTATTATTGTAGCAGTTCGTGTACTCTTGAGAACCAACATATCACAGCATTATTAAATGTGAGTCATTATTAAACGTCAAACGGCTGGATGTACACCAACGATAACACAGACACACTGATGAATCTATACACTTTCACAAACTCACGTTCTGAAGAGAATTAGATTAGCTGCAGATCCACTCATACGGGTTTTGACAGACAGCTGGAATTGAGTGCTCGAGTAAAAACTCGATAAGCAAAACACGCCAAGCCCTTTGAGCCAATCTGCAAGTTTTATCAGGCTGAAATCAGCAGCTTTCAATCTCAGCATTTACACAGAGCTTTAAACGACCTGGTACTTCCTCACTAAAGTGGTTCAAAATGGTGTATTTTTAGTTTTATAAAGAAAAATGTGCATTATTTGTAATTTATATTAGTACATACTGCAGAAGGCAAGCAGTGTGCGTGAGAACTATCATTTAATAGCTTATACACAGTTAATGTATACTTCATAGTTACTCAAATTCATACATCTTTCTGTGCTTAAAGCCAAAAATAATGCTTTAAAACGTTCAACTTGTTGGAAATTTACCTGAGAACATCTAAAAAAGCCTACATGTTGGGACACAACATTGTGTTTCCATTTGGACTGACCTTATATGAATAAATTATAAATAAATTATATAAAAATATAAATATAAACTAGCTGAAATTTTGAATAACCTCAAACTACACACTGAATAAAACCAGCTAAATAAAAGCTAGCTTAAATTTCAAGCACATGGAATAAAAACTAGCTTAAAATTTGGAATAAAGCCTAGATTTACTTTAAATTGCTTTTTATACCTAAAATACATATTAAAAAAGAGTTAGATTTTTTATATGTTAAGTAAAACCTAGATCAAGTTCAAAAACATTGAATAAAAACTAGCATAAATTTGGAATAAAGCTTAGATTTACTTTAAATTGCTTTTTATACCTAAAATATATATTAAAAAACAGCATAAATTTATAAAAACTAGCTTAAAATTTGGAATAAAGCCTAGATTTACTTTAAATTGCTTTTTATACCTAAAATATATATTAAAAAACAGCATAAACTTATAAAAACTAGCTTAAAATTCGGAATAAAGCCTAGATTTACTTTAAATTGCTTTTTATACCTAAAATATATATTAAAAAACAGCATAAATTTATAAAAACTAGCTTAAAATTTGGAATAAAGCCTAGATTTACTTTAAATTGCTTTTTATACCTAAAATATATATTAAAAACAGCATAAATTTATAAAAACTAGCTTAAAATTTGGAATAAAGCCTAGATTTACTTTAAATTGCTTTTTAAACCTAAAATACATATTAAAAAAGAGTAAAAAATTTTATATGTTAAGTAAAACCTAGATCAAGTTCAAAAACATTGAATAAAAACTAGCATAAATTTGGAATAAAGCTTAGATTTACTTTAAATTGCTTTTCATACCTAAAACAAAGCTTAAATTTTATATATTAAGTAAAACCTAGATTAAGTTCAAAAACAATGAATAAAAACTAGTTTAAATTTGGAACATCCTGAATGAAAACTAGCTTTCGGTCATTTCAGAAATTGAATTAAAACCAATTTAATTATCGAATACCTCAAATAAAAACTAGCTTAATTTAATAACATCTCAAATAAAGTGTAGCTTAACTTTATAGCAAATTAAAATGGCTTAACTATATAACATTGTGTATAAAAATTAGGTTAAATATGGAAAACATAAAAAAAAATCTTAACTCAAATAAAATCTATTTTAACTTTATAGCATCTGAAAAAGTAGCTAGCTTAAATTTCGGAACACATCAAATAAATACCTAGCTTAAATTGGGAATACACCGAACTTAAATTTTGAAAACATTTCATAAAGAACTAGCTTAAAAGTATAAAATACCTTGAAAAAAAAATCGCTTGAAAAATTATGAACACATAATCATAAAATTACATTTACTTTGAAATTCCTTAAATAAAAACTAGTTGAATTTTGGAACACGTGGCTTAAATTTCGAAACATACTGAATAAAACCTAGCTTACATTTGAAACCGTAAAAAATTGTTAATCAAAATATTTAATAATAATAATAATAATAAAATCCATCTTAAATATGGAACTTTTCTTTTTTTTTTCATGAGTGTCTTAATTCAACTGAAATTGTATTTATTTATTTTTTTAGAACTAGAAATTTTTTTTTTAAAGCCTGAATATGCTAAATATTTTATTTGCAAAACTTAACCTCGGCGCCACAGTGAATTTAATTAAAAATCCGTTTGTTTCTTTTCTATTCCCATCTCCTTGTCCCCCCCTTTCATATTCTCCCTCCTTCCCCCTCTCTCTCTCTCACTCACTCACTGTATATTGAATCCTCCCTTTAAACATTTTCACATTATCCCCCAAGTATATCTTGTCCTGTCTGTATATCTCTTTGCATGTCTCGTCCTTCATCCTCCTTGACTATCTTGCCCTCTCCGTAGAACAACCTGCCGCCCCCCATTCCATCCTTCTGTCTCACTCTGTTTCTTATCCTCTCTGTTTAATATGTCCTCCCTGTATATCTATCCACTTGTGCCTGTTGTTGACTCTGTCTTTTATTCTGGAAGGAAAAAAAAAAAACCACCTACACTTACATTTACCTTCATCACAGCTTGATTTATGGCCCGTTCTGCTTAAAACACAGTTTGAAACCGGCTCAAAAAAATGCCCAGAATGAGGTGGCATTCTTTAATAGCAAGGTCAAGGTTTCAGGTTCGCTTATGCGTGGCATGACAAGCGCTAGTGCTCGCACAGCAGGGAACCTCAAACATGACACAGCGTAAAATGGAAGGATCAAAAGGTCTGACGAGGCAGATTAGACCTCTCTGAGGGGGAGGAGAACAAGGAGAGAGCGCGTGAAAGAGGGAGGAGGAGGAGAAGAGCGACGTGAAGTAGGTTAGGTAAGTCAAAAATAACTCGGCGAGTCACAACTGTCGGAATTGAAGATGCTCCTCGACCTCTTTCACACTGCTGCGTGACGCCAGGAATGTAGTTCAGTCCGGCGGATTCAGGTCATGTCTCTTGACTCATAATTATTATTATTTCATGTTATTATTACACGGTTTTAGTTCAACATGTCCTAAAAAGCAATCATTTGTGTGTCAGATTGCATACTATTAACTGTAGCTGACAGAATACTTTATGTTTAACAAGATGTTCTGTCTTTCATTTCTAAATCATATTCAACATTATTAAATGCAAGTTATTACATGCCAAGATGTGCACCATCAATAACAACGACATACCAGCAGATCTATACACTTTCCCTTACACACTTTCTGAGCAGAATTAGATTAGATTAGCGCAGGTTTTATCTGACGGATGGAACGGGAACGCTCGAGTAATAACTCGATAAGCCAAGCACGCCGAGCTCTTCGAGCCAATCTGCAAGTTCTATCAGGCTGAAATCAGCAGCTTCCAGTCTCAGCTTTTACACGGAGCTTTAAACGACCCCGCACTTCCTCACGAGACCGACATTAGCATTCGAAAGCCAAAAAAAAAAACAGGAACAAAAGGACGGCGCGTTACTATAAATGTAATAAAGTAGAGACGAAGAAAAGAGAATTATCGCGTAAGGTTAGATTTGAATTGCATTCAATAATAAATAAATAATAACAATAATAATAAAGCCTTAAAGTGTAAGACTTAAGCTCCGCCCACACAGATATGGATCGTTTCGGCTCCCTGTTCACGTGAAAATGGCATTCTGGGTGACTGGAAAGGAAGAAACTGCTCTATAACAGCAGGGTCTTTAGTGTTTTATCCTGCAACAAGCAACAGTTACAAGATTTTCATTGTTAAAGAGAAACACGAGATCCGTTATGTTACAGCACCTATAACTTAATTTTTTTTATCAAGATGTCCCCATGTTTCATCAGCGGAATTTGTCAAACCTTATGCGCTTTCACTTTTTTAAAAACGACATGTTCCAGTTAAGTCCAGTTATCGTTATGCTACGTGAGTATATGTAAGTTAGCTGCGCTACGGAAATGATAAATACGCAACGTATCAGGACGAGCAACGGCTCCGCTTTTTTTAATTAACCATAAGAAAATGAAAGCAAGTGAAAGAAATCAAATCAAAGTTGATAACAAAAGAGGAATCCATCATATTCACATACCGAAATCCGGGGAAAAAAGAAAAAAACAAAAAAAACGTGGTCGTTCAAGCGAGAAACTAGGAGCTCATTAGTCTTCGAAGTGGCTCGCTCGTTTTAAGCGCACGAAGCTAACCGAAGGCTAAAGCGCGGCCATGAGCAATCATTTCTCACACGATTTAATTAGCGAGCAGTGGATTAGTATTGATTCCCCTCGGTTTTCCTCTGCGTGGCGGCGGGACGTTGTTATGTGCCTCCGTATCAGCCTTTAATGTAAGACAAAAAAGAAAAAAAACACACTTGAAACTAATAACAAAAAAAAAAAAAAAAATGATAATAAATAAAAAAATAAAACCTTGGACCGACGCAATTCCAACTTCAAATTTAAATAATGGTTTTATTGAAGTTTCTTTGCTCGAAGCGAGAACAAGTCATTACAGCACGGAAGTTCTGAAGAGAACTTTGGCCGTCCGTTATGGCCAAAGTTCACCTGTTATTATCTATCAACAGCTGTGAGATGAGAAATGGTTACAAGGAGTGCAAATGAATTATGGATTTACTTCTTATAAATGCACATAATGAGCAATCACATTCATATATATTATATATAAACAACATGAAAGCACCATGAAACATTGTGCTACATACATAAACATAAACATATATATATATAAATAAATCTACACATTTTTGGCATCAGCTGACGCGATATTGTAAATATTTTGCGTGCTGGCTCATTGACTGCTCTTAAACCGTCAAAATTCAAACAATTCCTACACATTTTCTCATCAGATTGATCTGACAGTTATCCCTGACGAACGCCTAGTGGATATTTATCGATCTTACGGAGGTTTGTTTATCTATATCGCGGTACCATAAAAACGTACAGTATATGCGTCTAAACTATTTCACTCGCATCGTGTTTGCATGAATTGAGCAACATTTAGATAGATAAAATAGATACAAATGGAAGAAGTTGCAGGTTAAATGACATATTAAGCTTCAGAAGGACCATGCGGATCTCCTGAAGTGAACCATGTCTTTAGCTAAGTGAATATTATTCCAATTTTGAGAGTGTAATCTTTTTTTCCACCTACAACAACAAACCTAACGGGATACACACAGAGGTCAGAGGTTCAGCTGCAGGTCCTATGCGCTCACATTTACATTTACTTTTAGAGTCGTTTGTGTTTTCCATAAGCAATACCGTATCCAATCCGAGCACAAAGACGGCGATGGATGTTAAAGGTTATGACGGATCTCGTCTAGTATTTATATAGAACGCAAAGGCATGAGAGATCTCATGAGGTTTGAACGCACAACCTTCAATCTGGTATTTAAATAGAAAGTATCCGACGGCATGACTCATGCTTTGGTTTTCAAAACATTACAAGGTCAAAATGACTTGTAAAAGCAGGTCCCAACAGCAAAGCCTCGTTTAATGAACGAAGCGCAGTCCTGTAGCAATGAAAATGTTATATTTCTCAAAAAGCTAAGCCGGCCACATTTTCAACACACGATATTCGCAATGGCTTCGCTACCGATCTTGTTTACTCTTGTTCCTGTCTAATCTTAATGTTAATCTGGAATAATGTTATGTTGTCTGTAATGCTAGCCTGTCTTCGTGCTTTATGCAAGGCTTTTGTAATGCTAGCTCGCTGTCATGTTTGCCTGTCATAATGTTAGCTTGTTATAATTGTAGACCCTCTGTTATATTACGCCTGTTGTAATTACGCAATTATGATCTGTCATCGTGTTCGGCTCGTCCGCGCAACAGTTTATAAGCAAGTAATAAGCCACTGTGTGCGGTGCTGCGTTAAGAAAAATACCGAGTGATGGGAAATCTTTTTTTGACAGATTCCATCCGTTTAAAAGTGTCCACAGTAACATGTACTATTATCCTGCAACATATTTAGAATAGTCCACCTCTTGATATTAGTCTTTCAAAGACTCGACTCCAAGTATTCCACTAGGACCCTTTGGGGAAAATAAATCTTTGATAGTTCCATTTTTTTTTTTCTTTTCCTTTTCTTTTCAGCCCCGTGCTTAAAGCAATAACCTCCATCAAAAAGAGACACAACTGGCTGCGTCAGAGCTCGGGGCGTTACATGCCACCGCGGATCCTTGGACTCGGTTTCATTCAGGTGTCTTTTCAGTCAAGTGAAATGTTCAAAGTCAGCCTACTTGTAATCCCAAAAGGTCTTGGCCCATGGTGAATTAAGTAGCCTTCAAAAACCATGGTACCAAGTGCACTTGGTGTTTCCCAAGGGACCAGACTCCATTGTGGAACTGCAGTCTGGCTTTCACACAGTGCCTATGAGTGCATGAAAAAAGTCTATTGAGATGAAATGACCGTCTGGTTACTTGATCATTTCTTTTTACTAATGGCGAAATCCCCAAAATAGACCGAAAAAATGTATTGTACCCAAACATAATTTCGCACCTAATTATGTGTTTTACACATCTACTAGCAACACAAATGGTTGTTTTTAAAATATCCAATCAGTTAACTTGTTATGATTTGCTTTGTTCAGTGCCCCACTTAGACACATTTAAAACCAATTGAGGCAATTAAGGCTATTTATACCTCCAAACACCACCGAAGCACATTGAATTAGGTACATTTTCTCACTCAGAGATATTTTAATTTGACTGAGATTGAAGGGTTCAAGCAATAAATCCCAAGCAGTAGTGACAACGTTGAAACAAAACACGCCTTCGAATACCATGTGACCAACGGACCTCGGCCTTGATTCACGTTACGGGTCTTTACAGATCATCTTCAAGTCGCCTGAGACTGACAATCAAGGCTTGGAAACAGATTTTTCCAAAAGATCCTTTGGGGTCAGTTCAGTCAATCCAAACTCACTTTGGATCTGATTTAGCATCATCTCATACGTTGAGTCGCCTAATACTAAAGGTTCCGAATGAGGAGGTGCGGAAGTCGCAAACAGCCGTGACCATTCGCGCCAACTTCATGATGAGTTTAGCTTTGGCCGCTGTCCCAATCGGACACAGTTTGAGTCACCCTGGTTGAAACTTTTGTGACCATCAACTTGTCTCCAAAAGCCATGTGACCAACGACCCTTGACCTTGATTCAGTTTTACTCACTTTGATTTGGTATAACCTCTAACTGTGCTGCCTGAGATTGAAAGGTTTAAACCATCGATGTTATAACGTTCATCAATATTCGAGAATCAACAAAAGTCATGTGACCAAGGGTCTTTGGTCGTTGTACACCCGAGGGATTTAGCTAGAGCACCGTTTCATTCAGATACATCTTGTGTCACCAAAAACCTAATAGTCCAAGCAATCAAGGTTATAATTTCTAATCAGTGACCATTCACAATTCACCTCCAAAAAAAGAAAACATGCGACCAAGGGGTTGATTGACCCTAATAATAATCACTTTGATTTGGCTTGGGTGCATAAGCAACATTTAATTCAGATGCCTTTCATGCCACCTGTGAGTTCTTTTGTAAACTCTGAAACGTTCATGCCGATTGGTGAATCCGCACACCATCAGAAACCTGCAATCAAGGGCCCTTGGCCTCAATTCGCCCTAGGGATGCTCACTTTGATTTGATTTGGGTCCTTGGGTACACTTTGATTCAGCTTTTTTTAAGTCACCTAGGACCAAAGGTTTCAAGCAAATGAGATTATTTGTAACTGCCAAAAGGTTGTGATCCTCGGGGAATCGATTCGCCTCCAAGAAGCAAGTGTACAAAATCAGCCATGTGCCCTAATTTTGAGTTACTGGCCTAGATGTACCAGAGGGACACTCTGATATTTGGAACCGCAGCTCAAGCTAGTGTGTGTGTGTGTGTGTGTGTGTGTGTGAAAACACTCATCTTTGCACTTGGTCAAATTCTGGCCTCCATGTTTGCTGAGGTTCCTACTCAATGTATTAAGCATAATGAAGTAGTTATATGAAATTACCCATCATTACCACACAAGCTGGACATAAGAGGTCAAACAGGAAGACAATCCACGAGATGGACTTGAAAAATGAAAAGAAAGAAAGAAAGGATCGAGTAAAGAAATGAAAGCCAGCAAAAAAATGAAGGAAAGAGGCAAACAGAAATAAAGGTTTGCCGGCGAAAGAAAAAGGGTGAAAATGAAGAACGGATAAGAAATAAAAATGAAAAAAGAAGGAAATAAAATGAAAAGAAATTGAAATAATTTTTTTAAAGATGAATCACATCATCATAAATAAATAAATACATGGGGGGAAAAAATGGAAGAAAGAAACAATAGAACGAAATAAAAGTATGATTAGACAGAAAAGATGGGAAAATGACATAATGAAGAAAGGATCATGATGAAAGAAGGTTCTTAGAAAGAATCCTTTCTAAAGAGCAACCCTAGCAAACTGAACTAGAAAGAAAGACAGTATTGGTGTAATTCCTAGTGAGTTTGCAGCGAACACGGTGATTGATGCAAATGACACGTTGAAATAAACATATGAAATAAAATTTTGAATGTTCTGGAAGCTCTCGGCCAGTTTTTTTAAACCCTCTTCTTCTTCTCCAGGTCTAATCTGCCTCGTCAGACCTTTTGATCCGTCGATTTTACACGGTGTCGTGTTTCGGCGTCCCCGCTGTGTCACTTGTCATGTTGTGCATGAGCGAATTTTAAACCTCGACCTTGCGGGTCAGAATCGGACTTTTCCTCTCTGGTGACAGACGGAGCTGAGCTGCTATAGCAGAACTGCCGTGGTTATGGTTACGCTCCAATCAGCTTCCGCGTCAGCCCACTTTAAGCTGGTAATGTTGTCGAGAAAGCGGTTTTACTCCGGAGAGGCGCATGAACCAACAGAGACGTCAACTCATAGTACCCTAATGACTCATTCATGGTGCCCTTTTTTTTAAAGGGCGAGCCATTATTTTCTCTAAACGTTGTAGAGAAAACTAGGTTGAAGTACCTGGCAACTTAATGGTTGGCAAATCAAAAAAGAAAAAAGCAAAGCAAAAAAAAAAAAACCCCCTCTGGTACATTTTGTAGAAATGTTAAACCATTCATATCCTGAAACAGTCAGATCAATCACATGAGTAACTACAAGAAGTACCAATTAACTAAATGATCTGAGAATAAAATGTCGGCAGAATTTACGGCATGGATTAAATAAAGTTTTACGCTCTACAATTTCCAAAACGTTCGGCTGGAAACGTAGGAAAAAGGGCCAAATCCGAAACGTCGATTTAATGCAGCGATAAAATCTATTAAGCCAAAATTTGGCTTTGATAAAATGTGCGTATTATTGCGCCTTGACTTGGGACTTCGGTTTCTCTTTCAGTGTCCGTAAAATGACAGAAGTAATGTACATTTCTTACATTTGAAAAAAAAGAAAGAAAGAAATATCGAGTATATATTTTGATACTTTATTCATTGAAGTTAGGCTCTGCATTTAACCCGTCTGAAGCAGTGAAAACACACACACACACACCCGGAGCAGCGGGCAGCCGCCGTGCTACAGCACCCAGGGAGCAGTTACCTTGCTCAAGGGCACCTCAGTGCAGAAGTAAAGCACAGTTCAGTCACTCCCACACCCACACACGTTCTAGCAGGGAATCAAACCAATGACCTATCCAACCCAGGCCCACATCTCTAACCTTTAGGCCACAGCCAACCTATGTGTGGATATGTGTAGAGAAAATACAAAGTTGCCCATACTTAAGAGTATAATCTGTTTCTTAGATGAGATAATAGTATTTTATAAACCACCTGTAATTAAAGGTTATAATAAAGGTTACTGAGGGAAGAGTGAAACACGGATGATAGGAAAAAGGAAAAAATGTTAGAAAGAAAGAAAAGGAGGACCAATAAGGACAGAAGCCTGAAAAAGGAACAATGAACAGAACAAAGGAAAACAATAAAGGGGATGGAAAAAGAGAGAGAGAAGGAGTTGACAAAAGAAAAATACATAGAAGGCACGAAGCAACGGAAAAAAAAAAAAGAAAGAAAAACGGGGGATGGGTGTAAGGAGAATGAAAGAAGAAGAAAAATAATCCATTGAATAGATCGAGTAAATAGAATGGGCATCAACATTGAATGGCGGGATGTGAAAAGAAAGAATGAAAATGTGGATTAAATACAGATCGGAAACGTGAAAACGGACAAAAGAAGAAATATGCGGATAAGAGGAGGTATAGAGGACAGACAAATGTGGAAGAAAGAGAGAAAGTAAATAAGAAAGCCCGTGTTTGTGTACCGAATGGGTGTCGAGTGGAAGCTGCTGATTGGTCGAATGCTGTAACAGGTATTATGACATCATCAGCTGTCGGTGTTCGGAAGTTTCACGCTTTGACGTGAAGCGGTCACGTTTGCGTTTAAACGTCAGCAGCGCTTGTCGTCTTCACATTTTCGTGCAAGCTTTGGCATTTCTCGGAAGTTTTCCTACCGATGCAGGACATCACGACATTACGAAGCATGGTGTAGAATTAAAGCCGTCCCATTTTCTCAGTTTATTACCGCAAAGACAAAAGGACACGGGGAAAAAAAAAAGAAATCCCAGCGGAAAGGTTTCAGATGGAAAAGGAGTTTCATTATGCCGGAGCACAAATCCCGCCTACATTTTAATTAACTTTGGGATGAATCTTCCATAAGAACGAGCTCCACCTTAATTATCTCTCACAGCCTCGTCTTTCCTACATAAGCTATATTAGTGCTGAGGTCATGCTAACGCTGAGCTTCATTAAGAACGTAGCTTAAATCCTTCTTCTTTTTTTTTTTTTTTAAATTCTTTCTCAGATGCTGTAGTGAGATTGTTCTTGTTTCCGATGTTTTTTTTTTTCTTGATGTGAACGACTACATCATGTGACATGTTCAGGACTGATTTCGCCGCCCAGCCTGTACGTTCGCGTAACTGCGGGAATCTCGTCGCGCTGCTTCTCAGATATTTATCTCCATTACCGCCCACACACTGGACGCAATCAGCACAACTCCAGAACCATGAGCAAGCAGCTACACAAATAGACTGGAACGCACCCAAAACAATAATGCTAGCATGTGTACCTGAGGGAGAGCTGGCCCGGGAAGCAACTAATCACACCCCAGCAGCACAGGCTGTAAAAAAAAGAGCTGAACGTATATTCCCGCTATCCTTTTTTCCAAATCATACGCTTAATCTGCCAGCTTTGTCTCAAGGGTTGATGCTAAGCCATGGGCTTTACCGCATAACGCCTGTTTTTTTCCCCCTTTAGTCTCCAGTTCACTTCTTTTTTTGGGGGGTGAGGGGATTTATGTCAGTAATGTATATCAGTGTTTAGTATTAGATACAATTTGCACTGGCTTAGATATAATACACTTTTTTTTTTTAATTCAATATATTCTTTTTTTTCCCCATAATAGTAAAGAAAGAAGAAAGATGTAGGGGGGCAAAACTTTTAAAGAGATAAAATGTAAATCAGCGTGTGAATCTTTACATCTGCAACTATAGATGTCAAACCGTCTTCCTGCTTTCTACAGTATTTGCATACCGAAACCTGATTGGTTCCTGTGTTTTATGACGCAATAACACTCGATTTTGAAGTTTTGCGTTCAATACAATTGAATTGTGCACATACGTTTAGACACACCAATCGTTCGTAGGCCATGATTTTGCTTACGAGTTTGCAAATGATGTGTGAGAAAAAGGATTAAAGTATTGGCGCCCTTGCGGTTAATAGAATGCACATGGAGGATTAAAAATTTTATTTATTTTTGCTCTTTTTTTTGGATTCTAATGTCATCTTCCAAAGTTTACACTCAGCACTTCATATTTCCTGACTAAAGTTCTGGCACCCTCGTATCGCATAAAAAAATAAATAAATCAATAAAAAATCGTGCATTTTGGAACTCTTTTTCTATTCTTTTTACAGTTTTTAAATAGAAAATTTCTGTTCAATGATTTGTTCCAAAAAAAAAAAAAAATCTTTTAAGATGCTTTTGTGTACGTTGTCATTTATTTTCTAGTTATTTATTATTCATTAACTTGCTGATTATTTATTGCTAATGTCCCATTTATTATCAGTGTTTTGGGTATTTTTTTTGTCTCTTTATTGTGTCAGTGGTGGCACAGTGAGTGTGTGTGCGCACCACTTAAACTTTTTTTACTCACCTTTACTGTCTTTGCCCTGACAAGCTAAAACTTTTTTTTTTCCCTCCGAACTTTCAAAGTGCACGATCCTTATGATACAATGTCAAGCTGTCCTTTGCTCAGAAAACCGTAACTGAGAATCATTAGCATCATCCGGACATTAAGAAGCTTCTTTTTTTCTTTATCTTTTTTTTTTTGTGCAAATGCCCAGACCTTGTTTAAAAAGCTCACAGTGAATGAGAACAGGAGTTTAAACAGAAGGCACGGTCACGCCTTTGACCCTTGAAGTGTGTTCTTCATGCTCCGCTCCCTCGTTGACGCAAGACAGGTGACGTCCAGCCGATACCCGCGGGGTCACCGAGACCGGCATATGGCCGTGATCTGTTGTCGCTGTTGTTGTTGCTGTTGTTAAAAGCAGCGGCGTCACCGACATGGCAAGGTGAGGCGACGTTTTTGAACTCGAATTCCGTTTATGAATACGCAACGAGTTCACTTTGTCCGGGATGTTTTGAACAGTTCTTCGGGAACCCTTAAAAGTTTCATTGCAGCCGTCTTCGTAACTTGACATTGAAATGAACTAGATATTTATGTAATATAAATATATATAAGCAACAAAGCACTAGTTTATTCACCATATTGCTGATCTGTTTTATAGAATGAGCTGTTACTATGGCAACTATAACATATTAGCACATATAGAAATTTAATCAACACCTTCTGACCAATTCAGAATTCAATATGATGTAATAGAATAGAACAAACTAAGCTTAGTGTGTGCGATGGCTCTCGGTGTGAGACTCAGAATAAACTATAATTCATTTTTTATTACAGAGAGATTTAAAAAAAAAAAGAAGGAGAAACTTCTGACTGAATGTGAAATTGTCCTCGGGGACGTCGTTTATTATAACTACGGGAGAACCACGTCACCTCTGCAGCAGTCCATTATCATTTATTACGAGTCTAATGGAGAACCCAGACAGAATCTGCAGCGGGATTTTATAACCATACGAGACAATGTCACATCTAATACTCTGCGTGTTTACGTTCTCAGTTCCAGTTTGGTGTAACTGGTTTCTGTGCAGTTCCCCCAAAGGCTTTAGCTTAGTAATATTACCGTATATTCTTTAGCGTTCATTAGAAACGACTCTACAGCATGTAGAACCCATGCAACAGTGTAGGACCCTTTCACAAGCTAGACGTGTTAACAGCCTTCTTTATTTTTACACAACCATATCGTCACGGTACAGCGTAACGGTATTTCCGAGACACTGAAAGGGTTTCAGTTAAAGCAGCAGGAGTAAAGCATGCGTACGTCGTTGTCCTATCTGCATATTTACCGCATGCCTCAGGTTCTGATCTGTGCTTTGTGCTGCTGAGAACATTTCCAGCTCCTCCGCCGCTGCTCTTTCAGAATAAATCGGTGTCGGAGCGCGTGGGCCGTCTCGCCCGGCTGGACTCGTCTCGCGGGGACGTTTTACACTCGGTTTTTCCGCCGCAATCTGCTCGGGCGCTGAGCGGACGGCCTGCTCGGTGATTAAGATTTGATGGAGTTTGTAAATCGTATTTATTAAAAAGGACACGGAAAAAACACACACAGACACAGGGTTCTTAGAAAGGTTGAGTTCTGCTCCGGGACATCTCTATCTATCTCTCTATCCATCTACAGGGGTCGGACAATGAAACTGAAACACCTGGTTTCGGACCATAATAATTCATTCCTATGATGTAGGGCCTCCTTTTGTGATGACGCTGGTGGAGGAAACCGTTTCCTGACCCACCAAAGTGGCTCCATAATATCCAGATCGGGTGCCTGTGCAGGCCATGGGAGATGTTCAGCTTCACGTTCCTTGGATGTTCCTCGAACCACTCTGTCACCGATCTTGCTGTGTGTATTGGTGCATTAATATCATGATACATGGCACCGCCTTCATTTACAATATTTGAACCATTGGGTGCACATGGTCCTCCAAAACGGTCCGGTAGTCCTTGGCAGTGGCGCACCCGTCTAGCACAAGGAGTGGGCAATGATATTGCAGCGCAAACCTTTACTGATCCACCCCCAAGCTTCATTCAAGCCCCTCTTTGGGGCTTCTCCATACCGTTACTCTCCTGGATGTAGGAAAGACAGTGAAGGTGGACAATGAATGTTTCAGATTATCCACAGCCTAAAATTTGCACTGCTGGCAGCATTGAAACCAAAGTTTAGCATTGGCACAAGTGACCAAAGGTTTGTCCTGACCATGAATATTGGAGCTCCCAATGAGCAGTTGTGATGGAAAACTTTAATCCTGTAGTTTAATGTTTTTTGGATTTAATCCGGGTTCGTACCTGGACATCCCTTTCTGTTGTGTCAGCAGGTCCTCCTGTTCATCCTTCGCAGAGGTAAACTGACATTAGCCTGGATACCGTGGCTCTTGATGCGTCACACAGACTTGCTGTCCTGGTCACGAATGTGCCAGCAAGACACGCGCCAACAATTTGTCCTCATTTGAACTCTGATGTGGCTCCCATTATGTTGTGTGGCTTGCAGTATTTTATGTACAGCTATGCTATTGCTCTACTAATTCAACCTTCACACCTCTCTCACAAACTGCTCCTACTGATGGAATGTGCAATCAGTGAGAACCGGCCACCAGGTCATGCATATACAGGCGTGAATCCTCAAACAACTGTATTGGCCAGGTGTTTCATTGTCCGACTGATCTATCGATCTATCTATCTCTCTATTTTCACATTATTACACACGATCGAATCATTTTCAAGTGTCTTTCCTTTTTAAACACGATTCATTTAATTTTCAAGTGTGATTCTTTTATTAACAGATGATTCATTTACTTTCAATAGCGACTTTTTGGACACACATTATGAATTCATTTGCGCATTTCTTCACAGCTGAATCATTTTCACGTTTAATTCTCACGATACGTTGGCTTTCAGATGTTTTACACGAATAACCACTTTTCATCTCGTTTGCTGCGTCAACTGACGTCTGTATTTCTGCAGAGGACGTGGAGGCCGTTCGAACCCAGGCCGTCTCTACTGTCGCTGCTGCATGGGACAGCGTTCCTCTTCTTCTGCTGCGAATTGCAGGTTTATTTCACAGCAACGTGCAGTAATTCGCACTGTTCACCGTGTAAACTAGGGCACGCTGTATTTCGACGGCGCATCCTCGCAACCGAGCGTCTACGTTTTTGCCCCCGTGCCTGCCACCCGACTTTATCCATTTTTACCCCCCTCATTAAATTAATAGAAAACTTTAAAAGTCATAGTCAGCTTTTTTTTTTCTATCATCATGTTTTATTCATATTTAACATGAATAAACATGGAGTGAGAGCGACGACCTCGTGTAAACACCGTGTCCTTAAACCTGCTCCCTCAGGGATCCTTTGCCCTTAAACACAGCAGTAACGCTCACGTCATTGCTCCGAAGTTACACTAATAAAGCACTTACACGTTTTCTTCCAGCAGTTTTAAGTCAAACATTTATTATTATTATTATTATTATTATTATTATTATTAAAGAACAGAATACATGTGAACTTAAATATTTCAATACATTTAAATTGAAACAATAGAATAGAATTTTTAAGACAGGAATGTAGATGATGACATCATCAACCTGCCATCACACCTTCTTCCAAGCAACTTTCACTCAATTTCTTTTTGCGCACATTATTTAACCTGCATCACGTTCTTCATCTTCGCTCCTCTTTATCTTAAACCCATCCTGTCTTTATCATCAATCACCTTCTTCATCCTTCTCTTGTTTTTTTTTTTTTGTGAAAACTGAATAATTCTTTTTATAGCTTCTGCCTTGTCTCCGTCCGAGCGTTTTCTTTTAATTCTATAATCTTCTTTATCTTCATCTTCCTCGTTTTCCGCTGTTATCTTCATCGCCTTCACCTTTTTTCCATCTTCTTTACGCTTCCCTTGTACTTTATCTTCAGCTTAATTATTATAATTTTTTTATTCTTTACCCCCCTATTCATTTTCATCCCTACATCTCTTGGATTCGTCTCCATTTCACCGTTTCCATTTGAATCTTCCAGCCTTTTTCAGAATTCTTTCTTTCTCGCCATTATCAAACCGTCTCCTTCGTCTTAATCTGTATTTTTAATTCTTATCTCTTCCTCTTCATCTCCAATCTCTTCATTCTTTTCTTTATCATCGTCTACTTTTTTTTTTTTTTTTTTATTAATCCCTGTCTTCTTCATCTTCAGGCTTCATTCTTTTTTAAATGTATTTATTTCACTTCATCCGCACGAACCAGCCCTTCCTTCACAAGTCGAACTAGATAGAGATGAAGATAAAGTACAAGGATGAAGGGAAAGATGAAAAGAAGAGAAAATTTAAATTCGGGGAAAATGATGAATCATTTTTAATTTCTTCGTCTTTTCCTTCATCCTTGTACTTTATCTTCATCTCTCTTTTTTTTTTATCCTCTTCATCTTCATCTAGCTACTTTGACCCTGCGGTTGCGAAGGCAGGGCTTCTCTGGAGCGCGCTGCGGGGTAGGAGTCTGATTACGCGATTAAGATCGATGATGTGTTGTTCGGACAGACGTTATCCGTGTAGAAGGAGCCACATTTCACGCAGACCTTTAGCTTGAGCCTTGTTCCATCAGATGAGTGGAGATTATCGGCAGGAGAGTGAGACGCAGGCGGAAGGCTAAACTCAGGACCTTTCTGATCTCACCGAGTGGTGAAGAGATCGTAATTAGGTGGACTGCTCGAATGAAGCTCTTGGCTTCAGAGCAAACACCTGCTGCATCACCTCTAGAAGCAGCCATATATATATATATACACGAGTGACTTCCTTTCAGTCATTGTGTCTCGTCGTTATTCTCATTCTGAAGGTGAGCATGTTCCACATCGCGATCTAAACGGAAACGTTTTCGTCTCGGGTTGCTATTTTTTCCCTGAGAATAAATTACAGCCGAGCCAGAGGAAGTGGGGACCACAGGGACCTTCCCCAATTAACTGCCAACTATCAGAACAGAGCCATCAAACCCTGCCTCCTCCCCAGTGCACTCGCTGTCTGTTTCTACACCGGCCTAATTAAGCATCCCGCCGAATAACGATAATAATAATAATAATAATAATAGGTGATGGTGATAAATAAGAAAATACTATATGATATGAATGATAGACTGTATTGTTTAAGGTTTTCGTGAAAAACGAAAAAAGAAAAAAGAAAATGAGAATCAATATGTCGATGAGGACATGATAGATGGATGGATGGATGGATGGATGGATGGATAATTAGCCAGATAGATAGCTGGGGGGGATAAAGATAAATACAAGATAAAGTTTGATACAGATTGAAACTGTGATTGAGATTAAGATTGAAAAAAGACAAAAAGGACAGACAAGCATGAAGAGAATAAAATAAAATTGAGGTAAAGAACGATAAAAATGAATTTGAGGCAAAAAGACAGATTGGTGGAAAAAAAAACCTATAACAAGATCAAAAGTTAAAAAAGACATAAAAGGCATATAGAAAGATGAGAATGAACATAAGGAAAATGACAAAGACAGACAGACACACAGACAGATGTAGTCAGACTTGATGGATTTTCCAGGTTACACGTATCTGAAGATGACTGCATGGCATCACATCCCTCTGATATTCCCAGTTGTCTGGAACGCTGTAGCCGTGGATGTGATCAGAGCTGGAGCGCTGAGACATAAAGGCAGAAGTGAGGGCATCTGTGCGCGTTCATCATCTTCCACAGGCGTTTAATTAATGCATTATTTGTCTAAAGGGTTTGTTTAAGAGCCACCCGGACGCCGATCGCTACACAAACGTGTTATTCATCACCCGGCAAACTGAAGCCATTCTTCCCAAACAGTGATTAATATTCATATTACTGTTACCATGTCGTTCACTGCCTGCTCGCATAACAATGTGGTTCGGCAAAACCGGGATTAATGGAACAATTACAAATTAAACGGTTCTTTCTGACAGTCGCAGTCGGAATTGTTGTTAATGATAGAGATCAGATTGTGAAAATGAACGCGATCAGCCATCAGTTTGACAGCGCAGAGGAATCCTGGTGCGCACATGGCAGTGTGTCGTTGATGCCGTCCAATTCTGACATGTTTACGCTGCAGATCTCGACCGCGCTCGTCCCCCTTGCTGAGATTGGCAGGTGGTTACGAGGTTCCGCCCCTTTGAGACGTCTACCGATCGTCATGTGGAAAAGCCGTGTGTCCGAGCGGGACAATTTGTCAGTCTTGACCAAATTCCCACCCACCGGTTAGTGCTTACCTTTGATTGGACAGCTTCCAGCCGGGGAAGACGAAGGCTATCACGTGCGTCCTCTGAGACACGTCAAGCCAGCCGGATCATGTATGACCTCATAGAAACCTGTGATGTCACTGTGATTGGTCCCAGTTTTATTTTTATTCATTACTTAGACGTGAAGGTGTTCCTCAAGTACTAATTCTAGGCCCATGTCTATTCATTATTTACAGGGTACGCTTTGGTCAAATTAGGCATGGGGGTTGAATGTGCCTGGAAACAGCACTGAGGAAACCCTGAGAGAGACAGAGACAGACAGAGAGAGAGAGAGAGAGAGAGAGAGAGAGAGAGAGAGGAAAAAAAACTTAACAACTGGAGGAAGAAGTCTAAATGTGCTAAGAGAACAGGAACATTATCAGCCCAGCTGTAAAGGTGGAAATGGAAGTCTAGGAGGTCTACGAGATTGAGGTAAGATGATCTGATGTTTAAATGCCTCCCAGAGTGTGCAATCTAAACCCAGGACGGCATGGCCTGAACTTTTTAATGACTTATTAAGAGGCAAGGTTTTATGTCACGTGAGAGCCAATAGTGATGATTTATTGTGTGAGCCAGAGAAAAATAAGAAATAGGAAATTTCTGTAAGATAAAGAGTTGGTGTATAAAGGCAGGGGATGCTAAATGATTTTTAGCATCTTTTTTATTTAGATGAAAGAAAGTTGCTTCAATATAAAAGCGATAGCAATGCAAATTACTGTGCATCAAGCAACTGCGGGACAAACAAGTCTGATCCGTGGAGGCCCCACCCCGCAGCTTACAGGACTTAACGTCAACAACAGGCTTGGCGTCATACTCCATGAAGCCAATCACAAATCACATAATCACATCCAGCAATAGCAGTGACTTAAATGCTATCGACTGATATAAGCAGTCTACACACCCCTGATAAAATGGAACCAAGTTTATTCATGTCAGATGTGATATAGCAACCGGCACGATAAAAGCTTCCAGTAACCTGGTTGCATAAGTATTCACCCCCCTTTACCAATACTTTGTTAAAGCACCTTTTGCATGTAATACTGTACAGCACTCTACCAACTCCACTCTTCTTTCAAAAATGCTCCAGTTATATCAAATTGTGAGGAGATCTCCTGCGCACAGCCCTCCTTAAGTCATAACGCACTTTTTTTTTTGACAGGATTTAGTTCTGGGCTCTGACTGAGCCATGATCAACCAAAACGTTGATCCTCTTCTTCTCAAGCTGTTCCTTTTGCGGCTTGGGTCTGGGTCTGAGAGACAAAAAAAAAAACAATTGTCATTTCGGGCCATCCATTGTGAAATTATTTGATTTTCCTTGACTGTCTCTTATGCGTAAATGCTTCATATCTGTTTCATCTTCATGCTGACTCTTGCGTGTGTATCCTGTACCAGGGTACCTGGTACCCCATAAGTGGATAGAATGTTAATCATACAATGAGCTAAGCCTCCCTGAACATATTATTGCATAAAACAAATGCTGCTTGTTGTATATGAGATAGTCGGAACAGAACAGATTATTTTTCCATCTGAGGAACTTCAGGTAAATAAACTTGTGAAGTCTCCTCATTACAAAAGGGCGTACATACTTACGCAACCGAGTTATTGTGCATTTGTTTCCCATTTAAATTTGTTTTCCACTTGAATATACTTGCTATAACACATGAAAGGCAGAATTAATAAGTAGTTTAAAGAAATAAACAGGGCTGAAGACTGATCCCTGAGGAACTCCTCGAGTAACAGTAGCAGTGCTTGCGAAAGAAAAAACACTGCATGCTGATGAGACTGATCCGGGCAAGAGCTAAGTCTGTAAGTAGGCCATGATTGATGGATTAAAAGCAGATCAAGGAGCAGCAGAACGTTCGGCAGAATGGAGGCGTTCTCATCCGCACTTGCGCTAAAAACAATAGTAATCGATTGAAGATACCAGAGTATATAGAGTAGAGACTCGAGTAAGAGTGAGGATCGAAGAAGAGACAGGGAGCAACTTTCATATCTTTCTGCAAAAGGCGCATGGGGAAGACTAGTACAGCATGTAGCTCACATCTCTAGGGTCTCTGGTTTGATCCTGAGCTTGGGTTATTGCCTGTTTGGAGTTCCACATGTTCCCTCCATGTCCATATGGGATTCCTGTGCATTTCTGAAGTTTCCTCCTGCCTCCCAGTGAAACCTGGCACCGCGACCTTTCCTTTTTGACTACGATTGACCGCCTCTTCGGCGTTCACCTGTAAGGCCGTTTCTTTTATCAGCTTCCATTTCTACAGCAAAGACTGAGAGCTTTTTTCTTAAGCACTAATTATCGTCTATAAAAAAACAACACCATGATTCAGTGTTTATCTCAACAAGCATTCGTTACTAAGAAACGTCAGCATCTTTTTAAAATGTATTTATATTGTCATCCCCGAGACGTGCGTCATGTAACAGCAGCTAAACCGTGCAAAGAGTGTTATGCGATGTGTGCGTACGCGTGATGCTTGACCAGCAGATGGACTGATTCGTGTTCCAAACCGGAGGATCCAGGTGTTTCACGTCACCGTCGTGATTTGGCCTTGAGCTGCTGTAAAACTCACCCTGCTGGGACGTTGTTATAAAAAAGAAAAAGAAGAAAAAATCCATAGAGACTAGTAGGTTTTTTTTTTTTTAAAACTGTACGTATTTTAAATCAGGCCGCTTGCACGGGGAATACGGCGATCCCCTTTAAGTTCCTTATTAGCGATTACATCACAGTGCCGGTGTGGTTTTTTTCTTCTTTTCTCCCCCGGCGCTTACTCTCAGAGAAACGAAATGAAGACGTAGGCGCTCGCAGCCACCGTCCATCAGGAAAGCGCCTGAGAAAGCGCACGTGTGTGGGAATTCGAATCATCACGGAGCTGTTTCTCCCTCCTTCCCTCTGTCCTCTCCTCTTCACTTCTCTTCACATTTCTCCTGTTGGATAAAAATAAAATATCTCCCCGTGCTACCTGCTGAGAGTGCCTTTGTTCGGAATGCAAATCCGGATTTAAAAAAAGGTGGGAGTCAGGCCGAGACGTTCTACACGCTCGAGCGGGACGGATGAAAGAGGAATAATCCAGACTCCTGAAGACGGTCCATTTAACATGAAGCGCGCTGCAATTATTAAAAAGAGTAAAGAAAAACAGAACAACTGACCTTTCTCTTCAGAGTACTGAAGGCTAAACGAGAGGGTTCGTGGCGGTGTGGGGTCCATCTGGCCTCCATCTCTCTTCTCACTTTTCACCCTCCGCCATTACACACTTATCTCATAGCGGTATTATGTAGGATTATTTTCCTCGTTTTGCTTCCTGGTAATCTTCCACAATCCACAGAGCGCCTCGTGCCGTAAATGCTAATTATAAACCCGGAAAACTAGCACGCTAATCCCAATCCTCTGTGCATACATTAGCGCTGTTAAACTCCTTTCAGAAATTACATTCGAATTTTAATTACTTAAAAGATTAAGTATTGAAAAGCGTTGAATATTAATGAGCTTATAATTAGCTTTTACTCGTGGAGTGAACGGTAACCGTAGCGACAACGTGTGTTTGTATCACGTGAAGCACAGACGAAAGAAATTTGTTTTCTTTCTCGGTCTTAATCCCTTTCTTTGTTTCCTCTGAAGCGCCGGCCCTTCTTTTGTTTCTTTGTTTGATATATAAAGCAAAATGTATAGAAAAATGTTCAATCATTTCCGTAAATTTGGAGTTTTGCCTTTCTTTCTTTCCTTCCTTCTTCCATCCCCCTCTTCTTTCACACTTACTTACTTTCTTTTATAGCTGCATCATTTCGTTCGTTCATTCTTCCTTTTGTTTTTCTAATAGATGACAAATAACTATGAAAAATAAGATGATTTAGAAGTTCTCCGTTCCACAGTCACATTGACTTTCCTTCTTTCTTTCTTTCCTTCTTTCTTTCGCTTTACTTTATACGTTTTTCTTCTTTCTTTCTCTTTTTATATATTTAAAACTAATTACCCGAAAGCTGAGAATATTCGTAATGAACTAAATGCTTATGTAAAATAAACGTTGTTTTTCCTTCCTTCCTTCTTTCCTTATATGTAAAACTAATGACTGAAAATAAGAATATTTGTAAAGATTGTAAACTATATTCTTTCTTTCTTTCTTTATACATTTTCCTTTACATTTCCTTCTTTCTTTCTTTCTTTCTTTCTTTCTTTCTTTCTTTATACATTTAACACTAATTACCAGAAAGTTAAGAATATTTGTAATGAACTGAATGTTTACGCAAAATAAATTTCTTTCTTTCTTTCTTTCTTTCTTTCACATAACATGACAAAAAATCATATTGTTTTCCTTCCTTCTATGTAAAACTAATTAGTAAAAATAAGAATATTTGTAAAGATGCACGATATTCTTTCTTTCTTGCTTGCGTTCTTTCTCTCCTCCTTTCCATCCTTGTTTCTTTCTTTTTTAATATACAAAGGAAGCACTTACAGTGGAAATTTCCTCTCATCATCAACTTCCTTCCTCTTGTATGTTATTGGTGTAATTATTCGGAACGAGTATATAGATGAGCTGTGACTTGCTCCTGACTGCTATAGCGAACATGTTTGTGGGCGAGACGAGATTGCGACAGCGCGTGGGATATTAATAAGTCTTTACTTTTCCTGTTTAACATGCAGTCCAGATGCTCGGCGTTTGGAGCGTGACCCGTCGACCTCATGCCTCTCAGGGCTAAATTATAGCACGTACCACTTGGCTAAGTGCGTGGGTTGTGGGGAAGCGGCCAGTTGCTCGAGTCCGCCAAGTCCCTATTTATTTAATGCAGGAAACGAGTCCCTTTTTAAAAGTCGCCCCCTTCCACTTCCAGTCAATTTCAGCACAAAGCTCTTCACGCTCGGCTTCCCAAACATTTTTGGACAAGTTCAGCAGCTTCATGGCTCAGCGCTAACAAATTCAGACAAGTTTGCCTTGGCCGGCGTAGTGAAAAGGACAGCGCAGAGGGAGAGAGGTGGTTATTACAATCCATAAAAGTCACCTTTCTCAGCGCCGCTGGGAAAATAGACGGGAGGAGGTCCTCATGTGTAGCCGAGCTCCGAAGATGACGGGGCCGGTGAACCCAAGCAGATGGCTAACGGAAGAAGAAGGTGTAAATTAATTGGCGCGAGATGGAAGCAGAAACTCAGGCTCTTGACGTGCCTCTTTAAAGTCGCTTCCTCCTTCACGTTTATGGATTCTGGGAAGATTTTATTAAGAAGGGCACGAGGTGTAGTTTTAGCGGGACATTCAAACTGACTTCTTATATATTTGGAAACAGGAAGTTGCCAATTCCTTTTTCCCTGTTGTTCTCAGGAAACGTTACAAAGCGCTACGAAGCGCTGACACCGAAGACCGCAATAAGAAAACTAGAGAAGTACCGTAAATCCGCGATCACTTCGGCGGGATGGAGAAGGAATGTCGAGCGCGAGGACGGTTTTGAAGGAGAATGCCGGTGGAGCCAGACACAGAGGCACCAGCGTGATTCCATTCAAAGTCACCTCCATATATAAGGGAGAAAAAAGGCTAGACAGGAAGTGAGACCTAATTCAATTCACAGCAATACAGCATGGAAGCTCATTAGCATATAACACTCAATAGGGGAAAGGAAAACGCTCCAGCGGCAGAAAAGCAGCCATGCAGATGTAGCCTGGAAAATAAAGATGCTGAAACAGGGTCATTATCACTCGGAAGGCAAGAAAGAAAAAGGAAACAAGAGGAGGGGGAAAGGGAAGCAGGAAACAGGAAGTCATTAAGATAAGCATGTGGAAAATTAAGGACGAAACCTCTGGGCCAAAAATGTGCATTTTTTCATTGTTCCTGTCTTTCATCCCCCCATCTGTCATTTCTTTTTCTTTCTTTCTTTCTTTCTTTCAACCACTCCCTATTCTTTTGTCCTCATCCGCACGTCCTTTCTTTATTTCTTCCCGCATCTTTTCTTTCGTGTGCTTTCTCCCACGGTTAACCATCGTCCCTTTTCCTCACCTCCTCTCTTTCTTCGTCTCTCTCTGTTTCTGTCTAGATGTCGATTTGTTAGGACTGCAATGGGAACGGCATACAGCTACTCAGAAATAAGAGAAGAAGAAAAAAACCCAACAAGGCAACAACCAAGCAGAAAAAAAACCCCAACTCTAGTTCTATATTGTATTAGAACTTGATTTACAAGCGCGAATGTTTTTCACTCCTGCTGAGACGAGGAGAAATTAGACCTTTTTCACAAGGCTTCTAAATCTAAGTGTGCCTCGTGAATAGCGCCAAATTGCATATGAAGTAGGGCTCGGCTAAACATACGCACAAATTCATAACAAAGGGTTCTCATAAAAAAGTCAACCTTCACGCACTGTTTATATATACTCAAGGACGGACACACACACACACACACACACCTAAGCGTGCATACTGTGGGCTTCAGACATGGATTCAATTTACTTTTCAGTTATTAATCTACACACGACACCCTTAATTATCATTTTTGTCTGTTTTGTTTTACAAATGTATCCAAATTTATTCGAGAACTATCCCGACCCTTTACAATAGTTTTAGCGATTGCATTACTTTTTTTAACCTGGTAGAAACTCGCTCAGGTTGTCATCTTCAGGTCGGGGCTTCGGTTGGGCGACTCAAGGATCTTGTCCAGCATCATCCTGGCTGTGTGCCTTGGTTCATTAGCTTATATTTCTCTTAATAATGACTATGTTCTCAGAGCGAATGATACGCCACCATGCTTCGCTGTGAGGATGATATTACCCAGGTGATCAGCAGTACCTGGTTTTTCCCAGATGGGGTTCCACCCAAAGAGCTCTTCGGGAAGGTTCAACGTCTTCTTGGTCACCTCGGACCGGTTCCTCAGTCCTGATGGACATTTTGTCATTACTGAATAATGTCATTTGGTAACATTTATAGTCGGGAATGGAACATTAACGAGTTTCAATGTCAATTTTCCATTCAAACTGCATCAGCTCTGCCTCATCGACTCCCTAAGCAGTAGATTTTATTTCCGTCCTTTCGTTGGACTGCTTAATTATGGCGAGAGCAGCCAGCTTGGCGGACGTTCACGGCTCGCGGCTAAGTCTGCGTGCAGCTCTGCGTACGTCGCAGCACTGGTTTTCTACGAACGTGAAATACCTGTCCGTTTGCTGTCAGGAAAATCCCCGCTCCTGTTTGCGACTGAGAGTATACTTTGTCATAATAATGACTGGAGGTTAATTAGCCTGGTTGGCTTCATGCTTAATGATGACCTGTTTCAGTTTATTGCTTCATTGCGTCGTGGAGCGCTGGGCCTGTTTCACACAGTGCAAGAACTCATATCCCATTTAAAAGAGCTTATAATGGAAGGGCGACCTGTGGCATGTCCAGTAACTGGGTATACGTACGGACAGGAAATCTATTTCTCAGTCTTCTGCTGTCATTGCACATGAAGACGCTTCCCAGAGCTCAAGTGAGGCAACAGCAGAATTTCAATGAGACCTTGCTTAGGAAGGGCAAGACTTTTACTTGGAACGCTTGACGTAAAAATATGACGTGTGTAACAGATTGGTTCTCTGTCGGGCATCTGTCTCTGTCTGCGAAAGCTCAGGTGTTCAAAAAGGATGGTCAAATACATAAAAAAGGACTTACTTCCGCCGACATCAGATTCAGATTCAGGAATGTCTTACAGCTGAGCCAGGATGCAGTTAATTAAAGACAGTTATACTTTTCACAGCAATATTTCCCCTAATGCAATTAAATAGAGAGAGTTTGGCTTTGCAGAAAACAATACTAGACTTTAAGCGTAAAGACTTCTCATTATTTTAATTCAAAATGTGTTTCGTGATGGCGGTTATTGCAGCATTTTTGACTTTTCCCTTTCTCGTCACTGAATCAGAGACAAATGAAACTTTTAGGGGGGGGAAAAAATGTATCGGCACGTCTCAGCATGTTGTTATTTTAAGTTTTCTGACGTTTTAATTTTACAAATATTTTCTGCCAGGAAAAGAGCTTACCTACAATCCTTTGCGATCAAATGAACTCACTTCCTTAAACTCATGCGACCTTAATCAGTACATTACTTCCTGCAGAGTTGACAGGAAGTCGAAGAAAAGTATACAGATGCAATATTCGTGTTCAATTTTTTCAACATTTTAAGGCGAAAAGAAAACTGTTCGCCGCTTGACTATGCATGGCATTTTACTGTGTTCGCGACATTTGGACGGACCTTTTAAAAAATTTTTCAAAACGGAAATATAACATCAAATATTGAGCGCGTGTACTGACCGAGAACACGTAGACGTTGATCATGCACCT